>VZRQ01006258.1:2286889-2363322 GCA_013397975.1 Machaerirhynchus nigripectus
CGCTCCCGGCGCGGGGAGCCGGCCTTTCTGCCGCGGCCTCGGGCCGGCGAGGGACGGAGTGAAGCGGGGACGCCGCCTCCCGGGCTTGCTTCGGTCTCGGTACCATCGATAGCGTGGTGCTGACCGGGCCCCGCGGCCCTCAAGTGCTTCTGCCCGTAGCGCTCGTCTCCCACAGCCCTTGCCCTTCGTTGCCGAGGAGGGAAGCTGTAGTATTCCCACGCTGCCGGGGCCAGGAGCACCAGGAAAGGATTTGCCGTAGCTGGCAGAGGAGTACCGTGCCCAAGAACCTGCCTTTCCTAACTCCTAAAGAAGTGGTACGTGTTTCTTACCACGGTAAAAGATCCAGCAGCTGCTGTCAGAAGAGACAGGATGGCTGGCAAAGGCTCCAGTTAGGAGCACTCAAGCAGGTAGGGCTCAAGCTGGTCCGAGGCTTCTGTATTAATTTGATAGTAAAGCTGCAGCCTAAGCGTAACAAGTCTATGCAGCAGGCATTAGTTATATTGGTAAAAGAGATTTCCTACAGGCTGAAAGTAGTAGGCTTTCTGGTCTCTTCCTTTGCTGTACAAATGCTCTTTTCCTGTAGCAAGTCCTTATTTTGGCAAAAGATTCACCGAGGTCCCACACACAAACTCCCAAAAGAGTCTCCCGGGGTGGGGGGGAAGCACAGTTCCTTTCCACTAAAGAAAGCTTCCCTAAGATAGGCAAATATGTCAGAAGATTTATGTGAGACTAAAGCTACTCTGACTTTTGGCCTAGGTAGCTGCAGGGGAATTTTTATTATCTTCAAAATATATTACAGAGTAGCACAAATATTGAGGTTCAGATTAATGGTTTTTCATTGCTTAGCCTACTTTTTTTTCCTCATTCTGCTTTCTTTAGTACCATTCTTCGATGTTTGGGGCTGCAATACATTAATGCTCCCATTTAAGAGTTCAAATGGTATCGCTAGACGAGCTAAGATGACACAGAAGAGGATGGAAAATGATAATTAGATTTCTCCACATACTTGGTTCTTAGGAGGTAATTACAGTTCCCCAAGTCATCACATACCAGCCCAGTTATATAATCCTGTTTTGTTTGTCAAACTTGTTTGAGAGCACTTGACTTGAGCTCGCTTTCTTTCTTAGTCATCTGCATCACGCCCAGAGAAAGAAGCCTTTGAAACACGTGTGCAGGCACATACACACTCACAGAGGTGTAATACACGTTACACCTAACTCTCCTGTGATCTCCCATTAACCTCTTTTGTCTGCCACCAGGGGGCGGGTATGAAGTCAGTCACAGGCATAAGAAATGAGGACAAGGAAACCCAGACAATTGTACATGGTTTGTTTGCCCAGGCAGTTTTCTTCTTCCCCACCACCCCTTCTCCACCCCCCTCTGGTCTAATTCTTAAATCTAAACCCCTCCTTTTTATAGTTCCAAAGACTGTCTGGTCATGTGCCAATGCCGATTCCCCTTTCTCAATGAAAAAGACGAGGCTTAACAAAACTTACACGCTTAGAAGAAAGATCACAACGTTAGAACACAATCAAGGCATAAAGCTAGGCATATGTTCCAGGCTGTTCTTCCAGGAAAGTAACAATTCCTTTCCTCCTTAATGAAATGTAGTAGAGGTTTCTTAAACTTCTAGACTTTTAAACAGAAGAAGCAAATAGTGCTTATTTTTAGTGGGATAGAAGAAGGTACTCAAGAACAGAATGTTGGGAAAATGTGTGTCACAAATGGACAGCAACCCAATTATTTCAATGGAAACTCACAAGCCTCCTTTATCCTTACTTGCAAGGAAATACCTACTTTTGCCCTTTACAGAAATGCTGATTAAGAAAGTTTAGAATTCATGTTCATTAGTACTAAACAGACAGGTGGTCAAATTTGCCTTTGTTATGGTTAATGACCCTTGGGTCTGCATAGGAAATTCTGCCTTTTTTTTCCTCCTGATGAGTTATACTTACTCAGAATCACACCCATACTTCCAAAAGCATAGCAGCATTACAAAATGTGTCAGTGCTCACTAAAGGCAAACATCTTGGATTTTAAACAGCTTTCCCCACTTTTCTAGATTTCCTTGTGGTTTGGGCACTCACCTATTACACATCCCTCATCAGATATATGTACCTGAACTTAATAAGCAAACAAGCAGAAGAAGAGAAAAAGAGGCTTTAGGAAAGATGGGTTTAGACATGGGCATACCACTTGCTTTCTGGTATGTTGATTTCTGCAGTTCAAGATATTGCACATTAAATCATTCTAGCTTTCGCTGGAAGCTGGGTCACAATTTTTGATCCAGTCTATGTTATTACCAGTTTAGCTCCAGTACAGTGCATGCAAACTTTGAAATACAGTCTAGACCTACTTTCAGACATACCAGAAATAGTGATTAAAAAGTGAACAAAATACTGCTTCATACAGTGTTACTTCCCTGTGCTTATAAATCTAATAACAGTATCGTATTTTAAGGCAAGAAGTATTTTAAGAGTCTGTTCTTAGAGAGGAAGCAACAGCAACATTTGTTTCATATGGAAGGAAAGCATGTTCTTTCCTTACCCTTGTATTTTTAATGTACAATCCTAGGATATGAACATTCATGAAAAGAAGTTCTCATAGGTACATATGTACCCTGGGCTAATTTGAATTGGGTCTTCTCATTTTCTCCACTTAGCACATTTTGGTTCACAGTGCTGANAAAGTTCCCATAGGTACATATGCACCCTGGGCTAATTTGAATTGGGAGAACACTTTTGAAGTGGGTCTTCTCATTTTCTTCACTTCGCACATTTTGGTTCACAGTGCTGAGAGACAGTGGGTGAAACCACAGGTAAGTCCAAACTGGAATATTGCTGATATTCACCCTAAATGCAACAAGCAACCAGTTCATCAACTACACAAGCAGTCAAAAGTAAAACTCCAAAATGGCTGCAATGTGTTTGGGATCCCCAATTGGAAATTGGAAATCCCAAATTGGAAAGATTTGCTTCCCAATGAAGATATAGTATGCACCCATTTTCTGGGATTCATTTTTTACCTCCATGAAAATCCTTCATACAGAAACTCTCAGGTCTCTAGCTACACACAGATGTCCTATTTTGCAAATACAGTAACAAATAGCGAAATCTAACTTTAAATCAACAGAGCTTTTCATATAATGGATGTCAGGATTCACCACAGTTTCCACCTAACCTTGTAGCACTTCCAGCCCCTGTACTTAAACACACACACTGAGTCCACTTTGAATCTAGTAAATACATTTGTGGAATAATCAAGAAGAGACCCACCATTCCATAAATTCACCCCATTGTCAATCCCACTGAAGTAAGACACCTATATCAACATTCTTGATGCTTTGCTGCATTCCTTTCTTCATTAAAGAGGGGACTGAGATTGCACTGCACTGTACTCAGAGAAAAGCAACCACACCACTGCTATTGGTACACTTGGGGTATATGCAGGATCTTTTCCCCTCTTCCTTGGTAAATAACTTATTTTTCTGCAAATTCCATGTTACATGATGAGGCCAGGTACTTGCAATTGCCCAACAAAATCCAAACCTCTGGGAAACTAAAAGAAACTAAGCAAAGAATATTCATGTCGAAAATGACAGCAACAGAATCAAGTCCAGACCATCAATATTACAGCAGTTGAAAACCAGTTTAGAACCAAATTGTTCTAAACCAGAACAATTCTGTAGATTTTCTGAAATAATCAATATTGAGGCAGGAAAAAAAAGTTTATCACAGCCACTAAGGAAACCAGATATTTGACTCATGATTGCTGTTCCTGAAATCACTTAACCTGATAAGGAGCTCTAAGTTCATGGAACCAAAGCTAAAATGAGTATAATTCAGAAAGGACTCACCAGAAATATCATCACTATTACAATTAGAAATTGGTTCATGGTACTGTCCATGCTATTTGGACTGAAACAGCCCTGCCCTACAGGAAACCTCCCTTTCCAGAATGCTGCCAAGTCTGTCCAACAAAAACAACTCAAGGAACCCTAGCTAGTGCTCCCAATATACTTCAATCCTGTCAATCCGTTAGTAACTTTGCCAACCACCACCATCAGTGGGTACTTGGAAAGAGAGATCGCTGTATTTCTGATATTTGCTCACCAAGGGCCTAATTCCAAATATGTAATTTGTTTGGTTTTGTTTCCAAATGATGTTTCCCTGAACCCCATTCTTTTAAGCTGGTATCTGCTCCTTCACTGGACTGCACTACATGGAATGTCTCTGTATTCTCCAATAACTCACACATGGTATAGCTCTAAGTTTTCTGTGCACAAGTCAGAGGCTTTGAAAAAAAACAATGAGAAGTAGTATAGCATTATTTCCAATGAAGATCACTTTTTTTTAAAACAAATTTTCACCTGCAGTATGTTCAGTTCGTAACTGTGATCAAGTTTCTTACTGCTCTTCATTTTGGCCCCTGAATAACTATTTCTGTTAGAGTACATCCTAATATGAAAATCAGTTGTTCTACTTTTTTTTCCTTTTTAATATTATTGGTCACAGAAAGATTTATTTTACTTTGGTGATAAGTAGTCAAAAAAGTTTGTTCTATTTAAAAAAACCAAAACAAAATCAAACCATGATCTGCCATTAAAAATAATTTATGAAGCAGTACCTCTTGGCCTTTTATTTGTATAAATTATACAACAACTATAGTTTTTTTTAGACAATGAGATGAGTCTGTATTTAGTACTTCAATCATCGTTCTCAGGGTTGGAAAAGTCTCTGATACTGATGGTAGACTCTTGTAAGAAGGTGAAATACTGAAAGAGAAAAAAAAAAGTTATTTTTGGATGAGTTTTATAATTTATCTGCAAGTTAACACATTAACTTAGACTTCTCTTGATCCCCTTCTCCAACGAATTTGGGACCTGTGTTAAGAATCAACCCCATGCAACAGGCTTGGGGCAGAGTGACTGGAAAGCTGCTGGGCAGAGAAGGAGCTGTGGGTGCTGGTTGACAGCAGCTGAACATGAGCCAGCAGTGTGGCCAAGGCCAATGGTGTTCTGGCCTCTATCAGCAACAGTGTGGCCAGCAGGACCAGGGCAGTGACTGTCCCCCTGCACTCGGCACTGGTGAGGTCACACCTCAAGTCCTGTGTCCAGTTTTAGACCCCTCACTGCAAAAAGGACATTGAGGTGGAGTATGTCCAGAGAAGGGCAATGGAGCTGGTGAAGTGCCTGGAGCACAAGTCGTAGGAGAAGCAGCTTAGGGAGGTGGGGTTGTTTAGCCTGAAGAAAAGGAGCAACCTTACTGCTCTCTATAACCACCTGAAAGGAGGATGTAGCCAGGTAGGTGTTGGTCTCTTCTCTCAGACTAACAAGGGGCAAGACCAGAGGAAAGCCTGGTAGCCTCAAGTTGTGCCAGGGAAGGTTTATATTGGATGTTATGAAATATTTCTTCATGGGAAGGGTGAAGACACTGGAATAAGCTGCCCACGGAAATGGTGCAATCACCGTCCCTGGAAGTGATCAAAAAGTGTGTGGATGCGGCGCTTGCAGACATGGTTCAGTGGTGAACACAGTGCTGCTGGATTAGCAGCATTAGAGGTTGGACTCAGTGATCTTAAAGGTTTTTCCCAACCTTAAGGATTCAATATTTCTCAGAATGTTGTTCACAACCAGCTCTTGCTTTTCATGACACCTCCGTCACCATACAGAATGAAAACAATGACTACATAGAAGAGCTTTCAAAAGCAGCAGAAGTTAAAGAAAAAATGTATTGCTTTAAGTCTTCCAGCCTTATTTAGCATATCCACTATTATTTGTCTACCACAGACAAATTAGCCACTGAGGCTAATTACCTTCACATTATTAAGTCAAGTCCTTTGGGCTGTAGTTCTCCAGATGTTTTTTTTTCCTCTCAACAAAGTCAACTTTAACATTTTTTCCACTTTGGCTCATTTCCTCACCTATTATATATACATCTCTAATTTGACCCAGCAATACTCTAGGTTGTACTATACAACAAAATGGTACTGAATAAATACAAATTGTTTTGGCAAGGTTATTTTTAACACAAATGAGTTCCCTGATCTGGTTTGACATGGATTCCCATAAGTTTCAACAGTACAGCTAAGGGAGTCAGAAACACATGGGTAGCACTGAAATGGCTTAAGCTGACTTTACTCCCAGAAAGTTCCTCTTTGGTAAACATATGTCTTTAGAAAAAAAAAAAAAACAAAAAAACACAAAACCCAGCATGAACAGAGGATTAACAGAGAGGAGTATATAATTGAGAGAATTACAGAAAAAATTGTGGGAACCATAAATAGTTTATATTTCTAAGACAAGCATATCTCAGTATTTGTGCAGACTACTTTTAATAAAAACCACAACTTGCTACACCTGTAGTTTAGAAATGTCAATCCTTAATGATTACTGAATTTGACTCATTTACAAGTGAATTTTTAGCCTGAGTTTGACAAAGATGTCCTTGAATCCTATTAGTCTTCTTCATTTAGGAAGGGATTTCATAGTCTAGTGAAATCCACCAAGCTCAGAACCCCTGATAATAAAGTTAAACAACACTAATCAGCATGAGATACTTGGCACTAAGAGCAGATGCAGAGTTCCACAGTCTCTGGGAAGCTGGACCAGACCTCAGGAGATATGTGATCTAAGATGGTGTTCAAAGCAAGGTCAACTGAGAAGTCAAATCAGGGTGTCAGGACTTTATCCTGCCAAGTCTTGATAATCTCCAGGGATGGAGACTGCACAGCCTCTTTGGGCAGTCTGCTAATGAAAAGATTATGCCAAGTCTAAACATCATTTCAACTCATGCACATTGCTTTTTGTCTTCCAAACACTCACAGGTCCTGCAGAGCTGCTGTTGGATCAAAGCCTTATCTTCTCCAGGCTGAACAAGCCCAACTCTCTCCTGTTAAGGCATGTCCTCCAAACCCCTGGCCATACTGGTGGCTCTCAACTGAATTTGTTCTGGTTTATCATCTGGTTTATCAGTCTTTACTGCAGCTGGATGCAGTATTTTAGGTGTGGTAAAGTTCTGAGTACCCCCTAAATCTGATTATCCAAACACCTTCTTAATCCATCTAGTCTGTCCAGACCATAATGTGCTATCTTGGTATGAGAGTACTGCAGGACTCCTTGCTGAAGTAAAAATAAACAACATTCATTGCTCTTGTCATCCCCAAAAGTCAGTTTTTACCACAGAGAACCATCACTGGGTCACAGAACATTTGGTAAGCTCACATTGATTGTTTTCTGTGACCTTTTCCTTCATATAAACTGAAATGCTTTCCTAGAGGACTCACTTCCTGACTTTCCCAGGGACCAAAATATGAGGCTGACCAGCCTACAGTTTCCCTGGGTTTCCTTTTGGCCTTCCTGAAGAACTCAAGACTTCCTTTCCTGCAGTAACCAAGAATGTCCCCTGATGTGCACCATGTTTCCAAGATTATAGATGGCCCTGTAAGGACCCTGGCCAATTCTCTCAGAACCCTTTAAGTGTCTTGACCCTGACTTGGAAGTATACTAGAACTGATGGTGCATTTGGCCTGATTTTTAGATTTTGTATGGGTAATAACCCCTAGGGGACCAATGAAATACACCAGATTCTTAATACTAATTCCTTGTCAATGCATGCAGTATTAAATTATAAATTCATATAAAAATCAAAATATTAAAGCATTGCACAAAAGTCATGTGCCTATACTAAGTAATGTAATTCTCCATACTCAAAATGTCCATCTACTTTGAAAACACTTATTCTCCAAATCAAATTAGCACTAAAGGATAAGCAAATTACTTTGGATATGTAGTTTGAAGAGATCCATAAGAATTTTAAAAAAAGGTCAAAATTTCCCCTTGCTTTGTTTACTCATTGCCAGATCTACTAATGATAAGCCATAATATAAAAAGACAAATTTGACCCACTGGACAAAATGAAGAAAATATTAACCCAAATAATTTCCTCAGAGGATAATACTCACATAAATGAATGTCTGGACTACTAACTACGCTGTTAGACTAGAAATACACTACTGTGTGTGTAAATGCAAATCTTGTCTCATCAATTCCTAAACAGTGTTAAAAAATACACTGAATCCTTTACTAAACTCGTAATTTCTAAGCAACATTTCTTAGTACAGATTTGAATTTTACATATAGCCTTTCATATTTTATTTCCCTATTCCCCATCTGAACAAAAGGACTTACCTTTTTAGGTTCATCCAGCTCCTTGCTATTTTGCTAAAAGCTTCAGACCCTGGTGCTGTCATAGCTTCAAAATCAACCAGCTGAAAATGCAAGAAAACAAAAAAGGTATTAGGAAATTACAGAATTTTTAAGTTCTCTAACTTGAGGAAGGGCTTTGAGGGCTTTGCTGCCTATGTTCTTGGTGAGACAGGAGTAAGCTTACAAACCAGTCTGTGTCCTGACTGCTTTGTCCCTCACCATCAGTTTGAAGTCAGCATTCAGGCCAGGCATTAAAATTCTCTGTGGGGTTTCCACACCCCAGCACAACCAATACTGGAAGCTACACTGGCCATGGCTACTGAATGACCTGCCAGGCAACAACAGGACTCTTGACTACTGTGCACCTTTGACTTCAGAGCAGCCTGAAAATGCATGCTGTCATAAGCCTGGGACCAGCTTAGCCCTTCTAACAACTCTGGCAAAAAACAAATTCCAGTTTCATTCAGCTGGGGAAAACAAGCTCTTCCACATCATGAAAACTTTCCTAAAAACCAGGCTTATTCATATACAGGCACTCTGTTTCAGGAAAAGCCCTCAAATGTAAAGATGTCCCCAGTGTTCCTGTAAGTCAGAAATCCTGCTTAGCAGTAATCCTGAAACTCTGCTTGCCTGCATAAAATCAGTCAGCAAAATACTACTCTATCAAGCCCTAAGAAAATGCTTAAGAAACCCCATGTAAGTGTTTTACCTTAGCTTGAACTCCCACAGAATGGGGAAGATACCAGCCTCATGGTGTACTGAAAGAAGCTTTCTTGCTGCTAAGCAAATGCAGTTTGGTCTTAAAAGCTACTAGAGTTCATTGTACTCAAAGGAGTACATTGTTTTCAGGGCTTTCTAGAACAAAAGAGAAAGTCACCCTTTCTTCAGTTATCCATGCAGAATATTTTCTTCAACAACTTGGATTCTCACTGATTCTTTCGACAATACATTAAAGAGACAGGGGTGTTCTCACTCCTTTCATTCTGAAAAGGTAAGACAGCTAACAACCCCCAATTGTTGAAGGAAAAGAAATCCTTTATTGAGCAAGGCAGTATAATACTCAAATGTAGTCACTTCATTGAGCACGGTGGTATAATATTCAAATGCAGCCACGTAAAAACTAGGACTTAGTTTAAATTCAGCAGAATACAAAGGAGAAGGAGAAATCAAGAGAAGTTGCAAATCCATTTCTACTTACCAAGCCCTAAAAGATCTACTATACACTGAGAGTACAGACAAAAAATCTCTGCTGTGTGCCAGAAGAGTCACTTATTCTGCCCCAGTATTCTCAGAACCCTTCTCAAAGCAAGCTGAAAAGAGCAGCTCAGCCCACCAGAAATACTTCACTAACAGATTTGTAATTCCCATGGGACTGAACTGCTACAATTTGACTAATCCAAATTATTGCCCATACCATCTCCAAATTCACCTGCTGTCAGGATAGCAATGGAATTTTCAACACTCTCTCAGGCTGCAAGACATCACAGCATGCAGCTAACCCATCTCCAGCAAATAAGCATGCAACTTCTTTTCATTCTTATCGCTCTTTCTCCACACTGACAAGTATTACTTCCTCCATCAAGACTGAACTAGTGTACTTTGGTATTTTGATACTTGCCTTTCCTTTAGGGATTTTTCCTGATACTTCTTTTCCACTTGCCATTAGTGCTCCCATTATCACTGAATAAGCTATCACACTAAAAGAATAAAATTAAAAACAATGAATGGAGTAGAAGTTTTTCCATAATGCTATTTAAGACTACAGAACAAATGGAACATAGTATTGTTTCATAGAAGGCTAGTAAAGATTCCTGTGCTAGTTATTTTAGAAGAAGGAAAAAAAAAAGCACAAAACACTTAAAAAGTGAAATCACTGAAGTTATGAACCTATGGAGTTTTACTACTGTTTCTACATTAGTCAGAACCGTGTTTTCAGACTTCGGAGTTCTTAGGACTCCACAGGGCTGAAAACAGAGTCCTGTTCCCAAGAAGATTAGCTGTGGCCCAGAAGAGTTTATCAGCTCTACTGCAATAGAGCTAGAGGCACTGTAAAACTGTTCAGCTATTTAATTTTTAAATTTTTTTTTGAACTGTGAATCTCAGACAGAATTTCTCTTTATTTTTACATTCTATAAGAAAAAGGCAAAATCCCAAAATCTCAGGCGTTTTTTTTGTATTAAACTGTATCTAGTAGTAAGATTAAAGATATTAAGTGCTTTGTGGAACAGAAATTCGTAAGTCTTAGATGTTTAATGCATGTTTGCATTAAACTAGAATTCCAGTTGAAGAGTTCTGTGCCATATGCACCTTTATCCTATGGTTTCATTTGGTGACCCTAACAGTTGCAACAATTTACTAACACAATATTTGAGCATATTTTACTAAAATAAGTTATATCAAAGTATATTTCATCTTAACAACACATTTTGGAAAAGCTTCCTAAGTGAAATTAGTGGTGTAACACAATATGGATTAGGAAACTAAGCATTACATTTTAAAAATGACACGTTTCAATGTGTGAGCTGATGTCTATAAATACAGACTACTCATCATTTTAAATATACATGCAGCTATGAATAGCTACCATCAGCAATTATAAACTAGTGTTTAAAACAGTACTAAGTCAGTTCCCATTGTCATGGCAGTACAAAAGGAGAGACTGTGAAGGGCACACAGGTCTATTAAAAATAATATTAATATTAAAGAATATATTAAGATACTGCAACACTTGGACATTGTACAGCATGCATCCCAGGTAACAGACATGATGAATACAAACACTAACCTAGATCCTCTTGAAAGTGGCATTAAATTATAGAAGTAATAAACTAGTGACAGGATCAAGTTGCAAACAGCATCTACTTCCTAAGAGAGAAAAGAAGTGTGAATTAAAGATAATTTAATAGCCAGGTAGCAACTTATAGAGGTACACATATTGCAAAGTCTTACATTACTGCAATTATTTTTTTTAAGAACCATTTCAAATGCGAAAATGTCAAACTGTGAAGTCTGACTAACAGGTGTTTAATCAAACTACTTTGTTGTATCTCAAATGTAGTCAGATTCTCCGTGCACATCAAATCAGCACAAACACAATTCTAGCACTTCTCATGAATTCGTGTTACTCATCTTATGTGTAACCACCATGTGCCAAATCCTAAACAGTACTTATAGGGATGATGACAAAAGTGAACACAGACCCATGAGAAAAACAAGAAAAAAACAGAACACACTGTGATACTGAGACCTTACCTGGACACTCACTAGTACTTCAGGCAAAGCACAGCAAATTTTACAGTAACAGAGAGAATTACAGCAACTTCTTTGGTATTCGTCATAATTTGGTTAAAGTAACTTTATTACTTAAGAACTCTGTCAAAAAGTATTAGAATAGGGACTACTTAACAGAGAGTATAAAAGCATAAAAGGATTTTTTCAAGGAATTAATAATTCCTTGAACAGCCTTACCCCCAGCTCTGCAGACAGGATCAGAATTTTTCCTTTAGCTGTTAGATCCTTATATAGCGCATCTATTTCTGCATGATACAGCTGTGTTCTCTCTTCTGTCGTCTGAGTTTCTACTGAAAATAGTATGTTCCCCACTCTATTAAGCAGATGGAAAAGAGAAGGAGGAGAGAAATTTTTTGAACAGAACTTGATGCATATCCAGGGTAAATTACAAATCTACTACAGTTACACATCACCTTTTTCCTATTATCTTCCTTAAGCAGGAGATTATGTGCATTACTTCCCCAAAATTAAATTAAATGCTACGTCTGAATTAAAAATGCTACATCACATTCTAAGTTTGAAAGAATATATAAAGACTGCCACCTAATCACAGAGTAAGTACTTCCATTGAAGAATACCTGATAAGCATTAGTGTTTCACTTCAATTATAGGTAAAAAATAAGAAATATGAAATTTTAAAATATCTTCGCAGAATTTGGATTTTTGTATAGAATGTAGAGTGTAGTTTTCTTCATTTCTAAACCCCAAAAATGGGATTGTTTTGGTATTAAAGCATAGTTACAAACTATGGATCAAAACAGAGTGATACTCAATAAAGTTTGTCCAGAACAAAGTTGGGCTATTTACTGACACCAAAATATTTTCCTCAAAATAATGAGGCCATATATTTAATGCCATTTCATTGTATATAGGCCTGATTATGATTTAGAATATAAAATGAAAAACCCAAGAGATACATTAACATTTTAAGAAGGAAGTTTGGCTTCCATGCCTCTCATTGAAAGCAGACAAATTCTGGGAAAAATCCCAATGCATACAATTTTAAATTTAATTTTTAAAAGTTTTTATGTAATAGTAGGGCAGCACTTCTAGCTTCAGACTTGCTCATTCTTCAAAAAGACAAGGAATCAGAATCCATAAAGTGAGAAATTTACTATCTCACCCTGAGAATGTATTCTCATATATGCAGGTACTATTTAGATTTTCACTTGCAGATAGAAGGTCTGCAAACATCTGAAACATAAAAAAGGCCAAAATCTCAAACAGAATAGAGTGTCTTCTATTCTTAGACCACAGAAATTTCCATTCCATTCCGGACTTCTCAGTCAACACAAAAGACAAGGTCTCACAAGAAGAAATGTATTTTGGTATGTATAAAGACGGAGGTATTTGATATTTTTCCCCTTTAGGCATTTTATAGTCTAAGCTGAAAAACAAGGTCTCTTTTAAATTTTGTGCTGTATGTTAGAGAATCAACTCAACCAGGCTTACTCCATCAGTGTTACCCATATTCCCCTTTTGTCGAAAACACAAAAGGAATCAAGTCCTCAAATGAATAAACTTTAATTATTTACAAAAATGCCACCAGTGAAAAATAAAACCCACTTTATGCAAACAGAAATGGCATTTCAGAGAATCAATTGCTAATAGTTCATCACTGCTTAACGTACCCTAAGCCCTGAAAATAGCAAACATACTTATCTCCCGTTATTGTAATTGTGAATCCATCATATTCTTTCCCTTGATCCTTCAAGCTGGGGACTTTTGTGTTCACAGTGAACCCATCTCTGGTTTTACTGTTAAACTGCTTTCAAAAGAAACAAAAAAGTAATATTAGAGGTAGCAGAGACAGACTGCCTACCTATTGCTTTGAAGCACCTAAAATACATGGAGTGGAAATGAAAATGGACAAAGTTAGGGAACAAAACAAAGTTTCTGTCAGCGACATTATTTCATCCTTTATTTCCTTCTGAATGAAAACCATAAATACTGAATGAGGCGTGTTGGCATTCAGCTTTATAACTAAATAGTGAATAAAAAGTGCTGTTTATGAAAAGCAACTGTACAAAGCAGTTCAAGTTGTACAGATTTCTCCCCAAGTTGCATGTTGATGGTAACCTTTTGGTGCAACGATGTAAATGCAAAAGCAGGAATCTGAGACCCCATTTTATGTTTACACTAGGAAGTGGCTGCATTAGTCCAAGTGTGAATTCCAGAATACGACTCAAAGCAAAAGTTTCTTAACTGTGATCTAGTTTCAACTGATGTTTATCCTCATCAGAAGGAAATCATCTCTAGGTTTAAGAATTTTACAAAGCTACATTATCTAAGAGTAACACTGTAGCCAGAGAATTGTATAAACCAGGCAGAACTGCATTTAAATAAAGCCAAAAGCCCAGCTCTCCAATGCAGCATTCCCCAGCTACCCAAATAACCAAATTACCTCACTATTAGAAAGACATTGTTTTTTTATTACGCACTAATAATGACTAGCATGCACTAGTGTTTACTCAGGCAGTTATTTATATTAACCCAAAACCTGTGATCCAGGATATTTTGTTTTAAGAGAATCTGCATTTATTTTAAAGGGACAAAAAGCTTGTAATGAGACAGGGTTCCACTTTGATACAGTTTGGAATGGGATGCAGAAGACTCAAACCAGACCGAAATGTACAGGTATGGAAACTGGGAAGAATATTTGCTGCCAGTTGAGACATTTACTTTGAAATAATAATGTACAGTACACTAAGTTTATATATTTTCATCATTCTGTTGGAGTAACCTGTATTTTTACCTCCACTAGTAGCTTTTTTTTCAGGCCTACAATTCAAAAGTAACCATATTAGATGCTCCACAGGGCCCTACTTGCACATTTGTGTGTCAGTAGGGAACATTTAGTTTTCCATTCACCCCGACATCTACTACCTCTTCAGCAAAAGCTTTTGTTTAGATTCAGTTTGTATCCACTTGGCTTCATCTTTCAAGGCCAAGAACAAGACATTAATATAAAAAGGACCTCTGAAATTAGGGTGTCTTCAAAGAACATACTTTCACAACACATTATAACAACCCATAGAAAAATTTAGTGCTTAAGCCACGTAGCTCCTTCAAAGATAATTGTAGTGCACGGGTGAGCACTACTACCAAGAACACATCCAAACCCAGTCTGTCAGGAGTAGCAGCAATGCAGCTTCAGAGAACTCTGCTCTCTGGCAACCTGGCTGCTTTGCTTAGATACGAAATTCCAAGGTGGACACACAAGATAAGAAAGTAATGAATTTGTCTCCATTTAGCGTGACTGTTTCTTCCCAAATTTTACACTGCTCTAATTAACATCCTGTACAAACCTTTAAAAAGACATACTTTGTAACATTGTTTCCCCAAATCCAAATACTTACACACTGCTCGACCTAGATTAATTTGGAGGAATGGGGGGAAAAGGGGAACACCTTTTACTTAAACCCAGCTCAAGCCTTACTACTTAAGTTTAGATAAAAGTATAAATCATTTTGCAGGTCATATACCCAAAGCCCTTCTACAAAGACCACCACCAGCAGGAAGAAAACCTGCAAGTTTCCCACTCCTTTTTTGCCAAGTCTTCCTAAGCACAAAAATGTTATCCAGGATTTCATTTTAGCTATCAGTCACTAAGGGCAACTATTCCCCCACTTCCCCGTGCCAGCCCCACCAGATTCTGACCTGAACCAATGAACCTAAGTAAAAAGAGCTTCGATATTCCTAATCTTTCAGGCACACCAATCATTTTTTTCCTTGCTATTGTGCAGGCATAGAGTGAGCCTACTATGGCTGATCTGACCACAAACCCTCTCAGCTGACAAGGTTGGCTTCAAAGAATTACATTCAACATTTTGTTTCCTCATCATTTTGTTACCAAATCACAGTTAGGCCAGGGATTTCAAATATACATCACCAAGTTGCACTTATCAAAGGGAAGGTCCAACCCCACATATGCAGATTTGGAGTAACCTGAGCTAGTATTTCCAGTTACTCATTTTAAGTTTATACACAATGGTTTTATTTTGAGGAACTGAATATCTCCCAGAACACATTTTATTATTTTTACCATATATTAAATTTTTTCTATAATTTACCTTCATTATGGGAAGAAGATCTTCTACTTTATGTACCTTTTCCAAAGCTTCTCGAACCTCTAGCAGTCCTTTTGGATTATTAGCACTGGAAAAAAATTAATTATGAAATACAACAGTTGAACACATGTAGCATTTCTGGAAATTCATATTCCTTTAACCTAATGAGCCATAGTGAAGTAAGTTTTTGAAAGTTACTTTTTTGTTTTCTGAAAATTAATTCCTTTATACTTGTACACATGCTCTCCTGTATTTCAAAAAGTGTATCAGCTCAGGTTATTTTTTTCAGCTTCAAACCTCAATTTCAGTATTCAGATTTATCTTATTCTAATCAACTACTCTATCTTACTCTCGCTGTTGGCTACTCTGAAGCATCAAATGGTGTTTTCATGAGTGTGTAGGCAGGGGGTTCTAGGTAAGGAAAGATGGAAGTAGAAGAGAGTTAACATTAGAAATATTCTTCACAAAATATACCCATCCGTGTAGCCCCACAGGCAAGCAAATACTTTAGATGCAGGCACAGCTGGATCATGAAGTAAACTGTTGGATTACTGCTCTAATAATTATTAATTACACTATACCAGATTTTAAGAACAGAATTATTTCAGAATCACAGAACAAATTGGTCTGGTTTAAGGTCAAATAGTACTGGGCTTACTCTGAAAAAACTTCCTAGCAACAGAGGACAGAGTGCCAGTTACGACAGAACTTACATATTTTCAGCAATATCATAAATTTCTAAAACGTAAACATTTTCAACTGTTATAAGGATTTTCTGCACTTTCATTTTTTTCATATTTTAGTAGCATAATGAAATTGAAAAACAGAACTCAGTATTTCATAAAAGTTACCAGGCCAAAGGAAAATTAGAGGATTTAAAGCTAAAAGAGTTTTTCAGATTTTATGTTATCAGAATACTGAGCCAACACCAATTTTCATATTACCTTTAGTCATATTATTTAATTCAAGAGTCTACAACTCTCTTCAGTTCCAGGGCAGCATCTACCAACCCATCTATATAACAGATAGTAAAGATTCTCTGCTCATTTGAAACTACTTGTCAAAAACCTGTTTCAATAAAAATTACCTTCCATATCGTCTTTTCTCTTTTTTTCTCACTTCTTAATAAATTAATCTCAATAGTCAGAGTAACTGTACTTGATTCTACCAGGAGGAAACCCAACATCTTTAATAAATCATATGCTTAGAAAGAATAGAGATCCAATCATGACAGAACCATGGCTAGAAATTCAAAAGTTATTAGTTTCTAGGTACACTGTAATTCACAGTGGTTTTTTTCCTATTAGTTTAAGTTTTTTTATGTGGCTATGAATATGATTTTCTATTTCCAATTGGAATTACAATGATTATATATACTAAGGAAACTAGAACTTACTAAACTAAGAAAAAAATTTTTTAGACTTTCTGAAATGAATATTATGTAAATTTCAGATCACTATTACCAGGGAAACAAAGCAGGGGAAAAAACCAGTAATTTACCCATGATAAACAAGGATCCTGTCTTTGATAAAATGAAGAATTTTCTCAAAGTATTCCAGGTACCGCATGTTAATGACCTGTCCCCTACAAAGAAAAGAAAGGGTTTTCTGAAGTCTTGTTTTTCAACGAGACTTTTCCAACACTCCAGGACACAAATATTACTCATTAATAGTTGACACAATTTTATTCACAGTTGCTCTGTAAATTAAAGGAATGAAACATATAGGGTTTATCTGTGTGGTGAATTGCCAATCCCCCATTTTAAATAGAGAATACATAGTGAACTTGCTCAAACTCATGTATTATTAGAATTTTTCTTCTCTGATAAACTACATTCCATGCATATTTCCCCATTTTCAGTGTGCCTGATTCCAGTAAATCTTATCTATATGATAATTATCAATTTGTACATGCTATAATCTTCCCTAGACTCACAGACACAACAGAACTAGAAAAGAATTCTCAGTTTGCACATTTAGAGAACCAACACTCTCCAGTTTATTTATCTGGCAATATACATACATGCCAAAAATACTGATTTGCTCTGACTGTCCACATATATTTTTCTTTAGTCACCTATGTCCTTCTATATTGAAATAATTTTGCCTTGAATTCCAACAGTTACAAGTAGTAACTGAAAAATAAAAGGATTAAAAATGTGTTGCTTTCTCCCTTGGACCAAGTTAAAAAAAAATCTATATTAAAATGTGATAGAAACCTCTTAGGATCATAACCACTCTGAGAGGAGAAATTACATACCATTAGTGCATTTGTAGGAGTCCTTCCTCTTCTCCCAGTCTACAAAACAAGATTTTATAAAGCAAGCGTTATCGCTCTCTGAGGAAGCAAAACCACTGTCAATCACAGGAAGCTGTGTACACCTAGCTTTTTCTTTCCACTTTAAGTGACTTTTGGCAGCTCAAGTCCCTGTCTAATGTCTCACTTGACAGTCTCTCACCTTAGGAGGCCTAGTCTCAGAAAACCAGCAGAATCAGTCCTCAAAAACTGAACAGAGTTAGAACACATACATGTATCTGCACATAGGAGAGGGAGGCAGGGAAAGCAGAAGGATGAAGACAAATCTAATATACATAATTTGCCCTTGTTGTACGTCCCATCATTTTCCATCTGTATTAAAAAAATATCTGTACAACAGGCAGTAGCGTGTCAGTATAAGAAAGTGGATTCTCCTTTAGTGTCATCTTGGAAAATACATCCAAAGCAGACCTATCACTCTATACAGCCATCTAGAAGCTGTCGTACCAAGAAAGACTTCTGGTGGGTGGCCAAAAGTGATTTGTGTTTATTCCCACTTTCTTCTTGCTTAGTAAACACTACCACCAAGAATTCAAAAGTTGCAGTGTTCCAGAGTGTCTTTTTTTTTTTTATAAGAACATTAGGCATATCATTAATGTTTAGCTGATCATAAATCCTTGCTTTGTCTATGAAAACAACTAAAGCTTTCCAAAACATTTTCTCTACTTTAAATCAAACTTACTAGCCTTGATCGTTTAAGCCAGAAAGGAGATAAGGCAAATTCACCCCTGTCTACAGATCAACACAGAAAATGACAGCTGACACACTTGCATCTTCAGAACACTAAGATCTGAAAGCCTATCAAAAATTGTGAAGTGCAAGATGTTTCTTATATATCTTTTAAAAGAGGTCCCCAAATTGACACGAAACAAACAAAAAAGGTTTTTGTTTTCTGACACACTCCAAACATTTTGCCAGTCTGGGGAAAAAAAAATTTAACTCAGCAGACACTGAATGCTAATGCCTCCATGACAAGACTCATTTGACAGGAATCACTGAACAGTACTGGACTTCCAATGGAAAGAATCTGAGTAAAGAAAAGGTTATGCTAGACAAGCTGATCCAAGTATTTTTGCCCACAGAAATTCCTGGTGTACAACACAGACGAAATAAAACCTAGAGACAGCTTGAGCTCAGCATGACTAGATCTGTTACAAATACTAGAAGAACACCCAACTGCTGTTGCTGTACTTCTTGTTTGACTGAACAGCTTTTATCTTAATATACATTATAACCGTGCAAACTGCTACTTGTCAGCCTAAATCTATTGTTACACCTGGTTGTCAGGTAGCCATGCTACTATAGAAAGAATTCAGCCTTAGTCACATGGGTATGGGAATAACTTTCAAATCATAACCTAACTATAACAAAGTATATCTTCCTGAAGGACAGTCAAAAGACTATAAAGCCATCTCAGTTATCAAGAAAAGGGTATTAGCTCTGTGCCCTTTTAGTCCCTTCAATCAGCAGCCATTTTACAAGCTGAGGAATGTAAAAAGGAAATCATACAAATCTGCATAATTTGTTAAGAAGAAACTGTCATTTAGTAATCATAGTGAACTAGAACATGCTTCAGAACTAAAATAAATTTTAAAAACCAACCATTACCCCTTAATATGTTCATTTATTTATCCCTCACATCATGTGAAATCATCAGGATGGAGTCAAAAGCTAATCAAAGAAAGTGGCTATTACTTAAGCCTGGAGAATGACCAAACCAGAACAGGTTTCCAGAGTCAAAAAGAATGCAATCACCATCCAGTACTAAAGCATGATCAACTCCTAAGGCAGTGGTATTTAGGCTGCTTCAAATCTATTGTTTCTTCAAAAACGTGCCAAACCACTATTTTTCAGAGAACCACTACTTAGCTATCAAATAAGCGCAACCAAATTGCTGATGAGATACCCAAAAGCCAGGGTTGAGCCAAACCCAAAAGGTTAGAATTAAGTTCACTGTGGGCCTACAGCTTGGAATGTTCACGAAGCTTATTTCAGACTTCGATAAAATGACTGAAAGAGCTGTAACAGTACCTCCTCAGTTTTGCCAGCATTCTCTGATGAAAGGAAAACAAGTACTTTGGCCACTGCAAAAGAAGAGTTCCTGACAGATTCTGTACAAGGATATATTTCCCTAGGTTAAATGTTCAGTATTAGTTTCAGGATGTTAACTAAGTGTTGTTACACGAATGCCTTTCTGCCAACACAGATCACCTAGAAGTTAAGCTTTTACGCTCCCATTTAAAACTAAAACCATGAAGAAACAGGTCATGTATGGAACGCATCTCTCTCTCAAAGTACAGATGGCTGTGGTTTCTGCTGCACTGTACATACAACAAGACAGAAATGCAGCAACAGCAAGGATGGAAACAGCTTGGAGCCC
The DNA here is from genome assembly GCA_013397975.1 of Machaerirhynchus nigripectus. Classification (NCBI taxonomy): domain Eukaryota; kingdom Metazoa; phylum Chordata; class Aves; order Passeriformes; family Dicruridae; genus Machaerirhynchus; species Machaerirhynchus nigripectus. The sequence continues at coordinate 2,307,153 of VZRQ01006258.1, forward strand.
AAAGGTAACACTTGGCTTGAGTGAAGAGAGAAGCTTAAGCAAAGACTGTTCAAAAAGCAGCACACCTTGCAAAGTAACTGATCTGCACTGGAGTTTAATGCTGCATTAAACACTCCCTAAAGGAAAGGAGAAGCTGCTAGGGTCCATTTCACAGAGTGTAAGGAAGAGTGACAACAATTCCTCATTAACCTCTGCATATGAACATTAGAACATCACTATTTTTCTCTGCCTGAAATAATTCCTGAAAAGGCTTTGTTTCCCTTATCCTCCTTTTACAGTATAGCTTCTCAGAGAATCAAGAGATAGACAGATATAAAAGCAGAATGACAGATCAAAGATTCAGTATTTCCCATGAGGGGGTGGAATAAGATGAAACCTATTTACTTACACAAACACACTCTGCTCCTGTGATTGACAGTGATGTTGCCACATCGAGTCTATCACACTTGTACCACTTCAAGGGAGGTAGCACTGTCATGACTACAACCCAGAGTTTTGCAGCATGGGAGAAGATGGAACGTACAACAGTGGTTGAATCTTTTCCATTTTACCTTTATTTGAAAGTGCAACTGTTACCTTCCACAGGTTACTTATTTCATCATTTTTGCTTTACTCTGGCCTACCTTGAAAACAAGGATGAGAACTGTGTTTTTCCTCTCCACTGTAAATTGGTATTAAAGCTAACAGAACAGCATTGTTTCAATACTGATGCCACTACCTTTGAAAGGCAGCATTTGCAAAAATTACAAGTATGATGAACTTAATCAAATTTTTACATTTAAGGTTATCTGGGAAACAAAAACAGCATATGAAAATAATGCATATTCTGGATCCCTGTTAGATACTGCTATAACTCAGTTGTACAACTGAAATTCCGGAAAAAGAGGAAATGTCATGAGGTAAAATTGGGCACAAATCCCAAAGGTTCTTTCAGAAAACATAAATAGTAAAGTAAAAGAATAAGCACATAATAGCATTCAATACTGTAAAATGCTGTTTCACAAACAGCTGGTAATTTTTGGTACAATCCCTCAGTGTGTGTGGGAATGCTGTTTGATAAAATTCTCATACCTGATTAAGTTAATGTGATTATTGAAACCTCTGCTAAGGCTCCGGGCAGGCATTTGGTCCAACCAAAGCACAGGCTGGTCAGGGTCAGCTATCCTACAAAGACAAAGGACATGAACATTGGCACACATTTAAATCCATGTAATATTTTTAGTAGAGGTTTATTCACAGACAGAACAATTTTAGGCAAAAACTAGAATTCAGAAATTACGAAAAATAACTTTTCCCGAAACATAGGGTTTTTTCTTATAAAAGCCAGAACTCAAATACTTGATGTTACTGGAGCTGAAACCGTTAGTTTTTGTTTGCCTTAGCTGAAATGGATCCTATGGTCTCTCACACCTTTGCTTCCACTGGAAAATGCTATTCTGAATTTTTCCCTCCTTTACAGAAGAAGAAAAATTGAGTATTTTCAGAACTGTTCTCCTTGTGAACAAGAAGAATTTGCAGAAGTGCACATCATCCTTTTCTTTTATCAGAACCTTTCTAGCTACAGAATGGCAGCAAGAATTCATTTTGTTCTCCATGACTCCAGCCCTTTGGTTAGCTGGAGCACTCATCATTATTATAACCAACACAGGCTTGCTCTCTGTCCTCTGTGACCATTACCTTCGCCACTTCACAGCAATATCAAACATATCTCTCCACTGCATCAGTCTGGTTTTCCCATTCATTCGAACTTTGGAGTTTGCCCAAGTCCGCTGCACAGCTTGCATTACTTCTAAAGTGGCCAATCCCATTGCTGAGGGGAGGCAGGAGGAGAGGGGTACCAACAACAGAAACAGAAAACCAATTAGAGCCAAATACTCAGTTTTGCACAGATAGGAAAACTGACAGGAAAGCAATGTATTTACAGGAAAAGAATGAACAGCATCAAAAAGTCTGGGAGATCCTGATTTCCAGTCCCCAGCTAGGTCAAGAAACTGCTGACATAACGAATATTTTAATTTTAAACTTTCTATCTGATTTGCAAGAAACAGAGCATAAAACTAATTTGCAGATAGCAAAGTAGCATTCAATTATCACTACATTGAGGCTTTTCCCCCACTCAAATTCACAGAGCATTTTCAGTGTACCTCTATGTATCCTTTTATTTGGAAGAAATCCTGGTGTCTCATACTGCATCATGGAACCCAGATGATCAGCTACACATATGAGTTCTTGCACATCAGGCTTATAGCTTTCAAAATTCTGAAATAACACATCTCTTACAGAGGAGAAAAACATGCATCAGACATAGCTTGTCTATAAAAGTCCTGAAAGCATTTGACAAACAAATCTGTGTTTTACAAATCAATACTATTTGTGTGAGAAACACTTAAACATGGGACAAAGAACACACACTCCTCCTCCCAGCCGACTGAACATACACAGTATGTTGCAGTTACACCCAATATCTCAAATGAATTCAATCTTACTGAATTCAATGGCAGATCTTATTACTGTCACAACCAGTGTTTCACTTCAGGCTTGCTCATAAGTGATATTAAATGAAGTTCACAGATAATACATTATTTTTCCCTATTACACTCACGCTGATTAACTTTAACTACGAAAAGGAATTCTTATTCCACTACCTTCTCCCGTAATTCTGTAAAAACTTCTTGTGCTGAAAAGGTGGTTTCTATCCCATATACACAAAAGCCGTACATTTTTAACAGCAATTTTTTTACACTAAGTGAATATATGACAATATACCTAGAAACTGGTTTACAGCAGGAGAAATTGCTATCTTTCCTTTAGCTACAGTTTTATTAAAGTCTGTTCTAGTAAATCCCCTACTTTTTTGACTGAAGTCACCATCCTCCTAAAGTTACTCCAAAGTTACTCCAGAGAACATGTTTACCTAGGAAACCCAGCTGCCATTAAAGATATACTAAGTATCTAGAAATTACACCTGTAAAAAAATAAAAACCTAAAACACAACCAGAAACTGTAATAAGGGTACTATGTAACACTGCACTGAGCATCTCAAACTTATCAACTCCTTCACATTAATTACAAAAATTTCGATTAGAAGAGTTAATCAGTGAAGCCACAGAATATGAAACAATACGTGAATATTATTATGTGAAGAGAGAAGTGAAGAACATCACCTAAGTTTAATTCTTCCTCCTATGAGATAAACCAATTCTTGTGATGTACAAAAGAATTTATACACTCAGTGGAATTGCACTTCCATATAATATTAAATGTTATAAAAATGCCTCAGAATGGCAATTTAAAACTGAACACCCCCCGCATTTAGAATAGGCTTTAAAAAATAAAAATTCTCACTTTATATGTGGCTGTAACCCTGGCTGTTCTTCATAATTTTCTATAAGAAAAGGAAGATTTTTCGCCCAGTGATCCTTGAAATTTCCAGGAAGATCTGTATCAGTATTATACTCTGTAAGAGGGGTATCCAAATGTGCATGCAAGTATCTAGAATACTCTGCAGGAAAGAAATCAAAATTAAATACTGTTTGCACAACCAGTTTACTTATGCCATTACACAAAAACAGTAACCATGTTATATGCTTGTCAGTTAAACAACATGACTCTAATAAGTCATTATTTTTAGACAATATAACTTTGCTATTAGCCAGTTTCCAAGAGAGAAGTAAGTCTTTTTCCACTAAGTACCACAACAGTCTTCACCTTTATATAGAAATGTATATTCCATTTTTAGACCTAGTTTTTAACTGTATGAACAATAATAATCAGTGTACTTTTTTAAACATGCATACTCAACAGTGTTTATGAGAATGTACACTGGTATATCTAAAATTACCATAATTTCAAGCAAGCTTGCACTTTCAGGGGCCTTGAAGCATTTAAGAAAATTAAAAAAAAAACCAATTCCAACTTACCCCGGAGGTATTTCACTTTCAGATATTCTGGACTGGCCTTCTGTCCTGGTAGTGGATCATTTAACATAACTTTGGTCTGAGCTTTTATGCCTTCATAAAACTGTCCCATTGCAACATGGCTGAGACCCTTCATGTACTGGCACACTTCATTGTATGGTTCTAGCTGTAGACATCTCTAGGAGATTAAAGGAACAAAGCACCCATAAATCAAGAGACAAAAAGAGTACCTTCAAATAATCCAACCTGTCTGTTCAGAAGACATGTGAAAAGATATACTAATTATTAAGATCCACTTCCCTCATAATTTTCTTTCACATGCTGCTGAGCACTTAAAATGCTAGCAAATGTAAGAAAAAACATTTTCAGCTTTAGTAAAGGGGAAAAGCCTGAAAACCCAAACCCTGCCAGTGCAAACATGCTTTGCATACTTGGCTCTAACAATATTAGCTTAATGTTAGCTGGGTGAAATTAGACAAAATATACTCTTGACAATATAACAACTCATTTTGGGTTAGTTATATAGATACATATCTTTTCTGTCACTTTCCCCATTCATCTCTTCACTACTTCATGCATTAGTACACTCTATGTTAGTCAGCTATTTACTGTATGTTAAACATACAGCAAATTCCTGTTTATAATTCAGAAATGAATGCTCTGATTCTTCCAGCAATTACATGTCTTTAGAAGACCATCTCCATCTCAGAAGCTGAAGTATCTTTTCAATTACACCAGTATCTAAAAATTGGGTTATAGAAGGTGAATATGTAGTAATGCACATGAAGAGTTCTCTTTGGGATGACAGACTCATTTGGAAAGGGATCTTATTTTATTCCCTGTTTTAAGAATATGGGCATACAAATAACATCTGCCTTTTTTGTTCTGTCTACAAAAAAAGGCAATTATTTAATGCCAACAGAGATAGGCAAGATTTTGGCAACATGAAAATTTTTGCAAGCACAATGAATCACAACATATGCTGAATTTTTCAGAAGAAAATACTCCAGAAAAATTAGATGAACATTGTAACTTACTTTCTGCTTAAAATTACAGACTATTACATTTTATCTTTCATCCGATATGAAAAAAACTTTAGGTTTCATGTCAAAGCGTTAGTAAAAACACAATTACCAGTTTAAAAAGGAAAATAGAACATTTCAGCCAGAGCTTGGTTTTGCAAACACATAAAACAGTTAAAGAAAGCACCTTAGTTTTAGCAAAATTAGGTTTTTAGTTACAAATTGTTAAGTTTTATCTTTTAAGATGGACTTCACAAAAAATACTTCTAGTTCAAATGCACACATATCCAGAATGAAAAACTTCAAAATTTCTCCATTTTGTTGTACTTGTTGAACACAAGTCCTTGTTAAAACATTTAAATTTTGTGTTTACTTAGCGCCTGCTTACCTTAAAATTCTTTAGTGCTTCATCTAAGCTACCATGATGATAAAGCATCATTCCTTTGAGCTGTAACGTCTGAACATGATTTTGATTCAGCAGTAAAGCCTTCTGGAAGCTCTCTGTAGCAGCATCAAAGTTGCCAAGCTCTCTAGGTGATTCCATAATGTGGAAAGTGAAAAACACAGAAGGCAACAGTGACAACAAAATTACTTGTTAAAGGTTGCTTTAAGGTGCCAAAGGGGATAGCATTAAAGAGAAACACAGTGCTAATGGAAAATTTCTATAACAAAAGCAGTAATGTTGCAGCTATTCTTCTGTGGCAATAACAGAACAGCTGCACAGAGTTTGTTACTCCCAGAAATATGTACTCTGAAATACAACCCCACAAGACCACAAATCTTCACAATCCTCAGCAGACATTAAGCTGTAAAAACACATACCTATGGTATTTCTTCAGAAACTAAAGTAAACAAAACTTCCACAAAAAGCATTCTTGGAAAACACTATCTTTGAGAGGTCTTTTTAATTTCCAAGTACAAACATGTTTTTAAAAGTTTACCAACTACTTGAATGCTGAGTAAGAAGAAAGCACATGGTATTTGAAAATTGAAACTAACTAAAAATTTATTGACTGGAATTACTCCATGTGCAGGACAGCTGTACACGTAAGCAGACAGTAAAAACAGTCACAGAGAAACTGTCATGAGAAAATTAAAACAGAAATAGTATACAATTTATCTTTTTTAATCCAGTACACTGATTTCTTAAAGATTATAAAATTCTTTCCACATCAAATTATATTAGATAAAATTAATCCAAACCAGAGCAACACTAGAAAAACAAACAAGATCTACTAGCTTTAAATACATCTGCCAAAAAGAAATTTTTGCAGAATAGTGATTAACCACAGCTCTTTAGTTTCAAATAAATGCATGAACACCAAAGCCACTACATATGAAGCAGGATTTAATCGCCAAAATGCTATAGCTCATGTTGTATTAAACATTTCCATCATTTAAATATCATTTAGCATACCTGAAACACATCTTACTGAAAACTGCCATTTAACCTTTGAGTCTGGGAGACTCAAAAGAGATACCAGAGATGAAATTAAGAATACAAAGCCAATATAGAAATTATTTATATTAAACACATCCTGACATAGCCATACCAGCTGCTGGAGCTACCAAATACCACATTTGGTTCTGCACACTTTTGTAACAAGTGTGTAAAACTTACGAGTGCATTTTAAAAAACACAACCAAATGAAAAAATGACTTTAAAACTACTTCTGAATGTGAGTACCTGTAGGCTTGCCCTAGACTTTTATATGCATCTATGAAGTCCGCTTTCTGCTTCAGAGCTTCTTTGAAAGATTCAATGGCTTCCTGCAGAAAGGGACCAACAGAAAAATTTGCAGCTTATTACATTCACTGAATTTCAGCATCCTCAGTAGTTACTAGCTATAGGTTTACAGTTATATATCAAACCTTTGGGAGGGACAAACAAGGCATGGTATTACTAAAGAATGACTGAGTAAAAATTATTACATAATAAATGAAATACTAAAACATTCTTTACAGTACTGACAGATTTAGCTGGAATTCTTCTGTGCAATATCCAGTGGGAATGAGCAATTCTTTTAGCATTTTAATAGAGTTCAGAGATGAAATCCCTTCAGAGTTTGCTTTCAAAGCTCAGTCTGGTCCCTAAGGCAAAGAAGTCTCTCCTTACAGTTTTCCTTCTTCATTCATAATACACCTCTTAAGTTTTGGAGGCTGAAAGACTCCTTCAAATCTGCCCTCTAATGGTCTTATTGCATTCTTTGTTATTTCCACAGTTGGCAAACATTCTCTTGAGGAATTACAGAGTAAGTGATCATCTTCACACAATAGCAGGTACTGTTGCTGTTACTGCTATTACTCTTGTGAGGAATACAATGAATTAAAATAAAAGCTAGCGAAATAAGCATACGGTTAAAGAAATATTCCTCTTCAAAGAGTCTGATTAAGAACTCAGCTTTTCAAACTAGAGTGGCTACACAAACTGGCATATTGAATACTGAGACTTAGAATTAAGGATGGAATAATCAACCCCTTTGTATTGTATTACTAAAGAATGACTGTAAAGTATCTTGAAATCTACAGTGCAATAAATTAGATGCTGTAAGGAACGAATCACTGGTATCTTCAGTCGATTTAGAAGTTCTTATTTAGAAAAGCTATCAAATATATTCTGAGCATGTCAACATGCACAAAAATATCCACTGAATAAAAATGAAGGACAATCACCTACAGCTACTGATAGGCTCATACCCTTATAGACAAGTTTTAAAACCGAGATGATTATTCCCAAAAGCAGTGATCCAAATCAATCTTTTTTCACTCAGAAATGAACTCAGCCACCCTCAACCCAAATCTTCAATTTTCAGCAGGACTTGTAAAACCTAACAGATGACATGTATAGCTTTCCTTTAAAAAGCCTGAATCTGACTGGAAGCTACGATGTACCTGGGGATGGAAATCCCAGGGACAATCTCTCCAAACATGAATATTAGAGACGGAAGATGCTTCCTTTGAGAAAAGAAACTAGGGGGAAGGAGGTGGTGGTGCACAAATGTGCTGACCTGTGTATCAGAAAGAAGAAAACTTTGCTTCTATTCTGCAAACTGAGACACCATTTATTTTTGTCAGCTGTATTTTCACCCTCACTTTTTGGGGTCTCTGGTGCCTACATCAAAAATCAGAAATTCAGACTATTATTTGCAAGTATCTCTTCTGACTGCAAGAAGATACAGACAATAGAAGTTCAATGATGGTCTGATGTCCTCACAGCATACAGTGAGACTCTGGAAAAAAGTACCTGCTTGGGTACTAAAAAAGTGAGGAAGCAGACAGCAAAAAAAAAAAGAGAGATAAAAAAATAGTGATTGCCTATGAAAGATAGGGGGCTGAAACTCAGGAGTTCTGGGTTGTCTCCAGGTTCTGCATACGACCCTTAATGAAACCCAAGCTGTTACGAGAGGTCATAAAAATAAGACAGCTTCCACTGTTGGATTTCAGGAATCACACCACTGCATCTTCAGTTTTCAAACTGAGGATATCAGACAACTTATCTAATTACTCTCCCCTCTGAAAAATGGCAGCAGTATCTCTGAAGACTTTATGGACAAGAAACGGGGCAATATTACTACACCTAAAACAGAGAGAGGTTTTGAGTTACCAAATGATGAAAACTAAAAAATACATGGGAAGAACTTACTTCCCTGCTGGTTTTAGAAACTGAAGGAGCAATTATGTTCCCTTAAGTTAGATATCAGCCTTTCAGAAACAACATATAACTGAAATAAACATGCATAAATGCAGGGCTCTACCAGCACTTTCCTTGATTACTTCCTAGCTCATTCGAGGAAGAGTTTAAAATTATCTTCCTCTTCATCCGTCTCCCCTTTCCAAAACCTAGGAAATCTCCATTTAATTTTGAACATAACCATACAAATACTAGCAGAGGTGCTAAATACAAACATCTTTCAAAGCACTCGTTAAACAGGTCTGCTATCACTTATCTAGTGAGGTTCAGCAAGATCTGCAGTATTTACATATCATATCATGGAATCTTTTTATTTTGCTTGCAATCTTTCGCCTTAAAAATCTTCCTTATGTGAGAGAAAATACATATATCAACACCTATGATATTTCTACTATTTTATGGAAATAACTTCAAATAAAGGGTATTGTTCTACATGAACTATTGTTTAATATAGCTTTACCTTCAAAAGCCCTCTGTGAAAGAAGGTTAAGCCTTTATAAAGCATAGCTATAGGCTGATTTTTGTTCAGTTCCAGTGAGTGCTGAAAATCTTCATGGGCTGTTGCATAATCCTGTGATAAAGAAGATTTTAGATGACAGAGGAAACACAATACAAATAAAGAGGAATACATACTTTTATTTTCATAGAAGTAAACTACAGAATTTTGTTTAATATATGAAGTAAGTCTCACAGCTAAGCAGCAATGATTATCAACCACCAATCGGAACATCAAAGAATGCATAATACATTTCCAACTTTTACAGGAAGTGCTGCATAAAACATAGTAAAGTAAATGGAAAAACAGCTGGAAGCAAACAGTGAAATCAGAAGAATCAAGTAGGAAATCAGCTATCTCGTACTCACAATCTTTGAAGATAAAGCTACTTGCTCTACATTAAAGCTTTAAGAACAACACACAGATCACATAGAAAAATAGGATGTTAGCATTTTTGTAGGGGTTTTTATTTGTTTATTGTGAGGAGCGTTTTTTCTTAAGTATATAGAGGATTTACTGCCTTGGACATAAGTATTTTCCTTTTTACACTGGTGTTTATCAATACTAATTAAATGCAGCCACAGGTTATAAATCAAGTCAAAGTCTTTATCCACATCCTATTCCTCAAATACAAAAGAATCTGAGGTGTGCATGCAAGGTACTTATCCTCTGCTTCTCTGCATTAAATAGATGCAAATGAAATACTTAGAGAATACATCTGAACTTTCAGAAAGCCAGCTACAGGAAAATCAGGGCTTTTGTTATTATATTGGTTTGGGTTTTTTTTAACTAAATAGGAAAGAAGCTCTAGAACAAAAGTAACAACTAGCACATAAGTCAACAAAATAATCAACAACACCCCCACAACCAAAGCCAAAGAGAATTCCCAAAATCCACTAACCTCCGATATGAAGTAAAGGGTACCTCTGTGCCTGTAGAGCCTTGCTGATGGTTGTAGCTGAATAGCTTTGGTGAGGTCAGATAATGCTTCACTGATTCTTCCTAGTGGGGACAATATCTAAGAGTATAAAACCAAAACATAGTTTAGAATGGACAGACTGAATAGATTTGTTTCAGAAATATGAAGATTACTCTATTCCATGTTCAGCTGTAACAGAGTAATTGTATTTGCTAGAATAGGCTGTAAAGTTCCACTATAAATTTCAGTACTTACTGCCTTTAAACCCCTATGAAAGAGTAAATCTGCAAGAATTTCTCTCAAAACTATCAGTATACATGAACATCACCAATAACATTTGCAGAAACCCAGTATTCCAAACTAAAAACAAGTCAGTCAAAGCAAAATACTCAGTTTCAAGCTATTTCAACATACTCAAGTGAAAATGTAAAGCATTCTCCTAGGCCTTATTTGAAAAAACATTCCCTCAATGGAAAATGGTCCATTTTCCAATATTTGAATGCCTTTCACACTTTTAGGTCAAGGTCCACAAATGTACTACGAGATCACTAAAAACATTAAAACTGTGAATATTATGGCAGTTATCATTATACAGTATGCTGACTTTAATATTTATGCTTTTAGTTTGCCTACAAAGCTGCTTCTTGACATCCATTTTCTGTAATTTAGTTGGCAAAAGAAAACTTGATTTTCAAAATAGAAAATATATGTGGGTTGGAATGACATTTAAATTACATGCACAAATATAAACCCAAAACATTTAATTTTTTATGTTTGGCATTTTAACAACTAGTATTAACAACAGATTTACTAAGTTGACAGAAAGTGCAAACAGTAAGGGTCAAGTGATACTTTGATTCATTTTATAAAAAAAACTCTAAACACAAATGAACTTGCTATTTAGTATGTCAAAAACTGAACACTTAAACATAATATATGCCATTCCATTGGCTATAGTAACTCTATGTGGTCTGTAACTTCTTTTAAAACGAAATATTCCACCAACTACACAGTTTGAGAAGAACTGCGTCTATTTTAAAAGAAAGAAGGAATGTTCACAGAAGAACACCAAGCTTTAGTCATTAAATCACTTAAGATATAATTGGAAACACTGTATAATGGCAACTTCTCCAAAAGTCTGAAAAGACAGAAAAAATGCTCACTTCCGCTCGCTGTTCAAATACTTCAGGATGATCTGGTTCTAGACTAATCACCCTACTGAGCTCAAACAGAGCAAGTTCAGCATTTTTCATATCCTGAAAAGGAGAAAAATAAACAAGGTGAACAGCTGTGCACATTTAGACTAACATACTCTCAAGATGAAGGACAACTAGATTGGCTAAGTGTCTGCAAGCGCATCAGTTTGTTTTAAAAGCCCCTCACACCTTGGCTAGTAACATCAAGATGCCATATTCTGCAAACAGCTGGAAAAAACCATCTGTCTGCTACAAACAACAAAACTAAACTTTGTAGACATCATCTTTGTGTTGTACCTCTAATAATTTAATAATATAACTCTGTGAATAAACATTAGGTTTATGGCTCTAGAGGTGCCTTTCTTGGCAGCAAAGCTGGCTCAAGCTCCCACATGAACTCCAATACACAGGCACACTCACACCCACCAGTGCTGTCATCACCACTGTCTGAAACTTAAGCCAAGCAGTACTGATAAATGGGTTGATGCCAACAGCACCTTGCCTATCTAAATTTTTTAACTGCCCTCTATGAAGTGTAGGATGGAAGTAGTTACTTAATTAGAAAAAAATTCTAAATTATTATATAGCAAGTTCTGTATTAGATTTCATCAATCTTTTTCTTCTTTCTCAAAGCAAAGAAATTTTGGGCTTAACATCTTTGTGTCTTGAAGGTGTCACTCAAAAACTTTTATAAAGTGAAGCTATATCAACACCTAGCTAAACTGAGAAAACAAACTCATGCAGATGTTAAAAACAAGCAAATATGAGGGACTTCAGTCTCTTGTTAGCACTCCTAAATAATTAAATGTTCTGTACAAAGAAAATTTTCAAGGAGTTATTCAATTATTCATTCTTTTAGAACTCTAGCAACCATTCAATCATGATTCAAGAGGCCACAAAGTCAAACAACAAGGACCATAGTGTACTCATAAATTTCTTTCTGCTCAAGAAATTATTTGAGCAGTAAGTATTGCAACTAAGTAATTTAACTTTGAATTTTATTTTGTTTTAACAAATTCAAGATGGTATACTTATCAAGAGGCATAAGCAATCAAAAAGCAATAGAAGTCTACTGTATTGGAAGAGCTGACAATGTTCCCAAGCTGCAATAAAAGACTTTTTCATTTCCAAATACAGATTAGATGTGGAGATGGATTCAGTGGGACCTCATAAACCTGTCTCTCAGAGGCAAGACACTACCTGTTACCTTAATAGGCAGCTCTTTCAAGAAGCTGTGGCTCACAGCCTTACTATCTACCACTCACAATAGTGCCTTATCCCCTCCTTTGGCACACTCATGTCACGCAGCTTTACTTCCACAGTCTCACGAAGCAAACGTACCCATGCTTGAGTAGTACGATCTACTAGATCCCTCAGTGTTACACAGTGCACCTACCAAGGGATGGACTCATCATGGAAGTAGGACAGCACAAAGACTTTGAGGTGTACTTATCATGTTCTAACCAGCCTAGTTACTCCTGTTACAGGCTTTCTTATAGTTCAGACCCAAATAATTCAGTTGGATATTAATTTAAATTATTATCTACTCACATGCAGTCCTTTTTTTCCATATGCTATCCCTCGTCCATAAATTGCACTAACCAGCTCTGGTTCTTCCTGTTAAACAAATAAAATATTAATTTGTGGTGTGGGTTTTTTGGTTTCTTCAATATGTATTTAATTCTAGCCGATCTAAAGTAGTAAGCAATGAACAATCACAGCTGCCAGGCAAGGAAATTTATTGTATTACAGTCCATTCTTTCATATGCTCACAACTTCCAATTCAATTTAATGGAATTGTTCTGGAGTATTTGTCTGGTAAAAAAGTCAAACAGAGTGCAGTTATAATGCCAGTGACCACCTGCCAGAAACTATTACACAGTATACATTAGAATAGATTAGAATACACAGTATTCATTAAAATACTCTGTTACCCATCTCCATTAGTTGTAACCTTACTGGTAATTATATAACTTCTTTTCTCTCATGTCACTGAACTGATAAGAAACATACAATTTGGCCACTCAAAGGTTATTTCGCATGCAATTCAAATTTGAGATTTACAATTTGGAAGCAGGATATTGTGACATTCTGATGAAATTTATATTCAGACAGCAACTAAAACCAGAAGTAGTCTACAAAAATAGTTCTGCCAAATTCAAACCGACTTTCCTTGGGTTAGATTTAACATCATGACTTTCCTACTTGGGCACCTAGGGGAGATGCACCCTACACAGTCAATCTACTTCTTGTTTGATGTCATTTACTCCAAGCACAGTTTCCCACACAAATTTCAAGAACTACATAGCAAAACTGTTTTGTCAACACAACAATGCCTATGCAGTCAGTTTCCCTGAAAACCAGTCAGGAATCATGCCATCTTCACACCTGCAAGGAACACAGCTATGCTACAAAAGTTTGTAGCACAGGCCTGGTCTTATTTAATTGGGACATCTGCCAAGAAACAAACTCTTTCCCAAGAAAAAAACTCTTCCGTGGACAAAACAACAGAAGACGTAGCACATCAATGCTGGCAGCATGCCAGACTTGAGATGATTCCAAGTTTACACTTGGCAACATCAACAGTAGATAACTTCCTACTTTCAATACCATGGCTAAGCAAGGCTGCTTTATTCGGTTAAATGTTTTAGTGCTCACTTTATACATACTTAAAATTGCCTAAGGGAAAACAGAATGAACAATCATGATCACTTTACAGCCTTTCAGGCATACTATAAGGATGACATTAAAGCATAAACTGAGATGTGGGCATTGCAGAGGTACTCTATTAAATAAACACTTCTCCCAGTATCTTTCTACTTGGGTATCTTGCTTTATCTTCACTTATATTAAGTTTCCTTCTGAATAAAGACAGGAAACAGTATGTAAATCCAGTGGTTTTGGAAGCAGGATTTCTCACAGGGGTCAAAACAAAATCCTCACATTAAAACAAATCAAAGACTGATATCACTAAACACCTATATCAACCAAATAAAAATAAAAGCACACATAAACCCCAAACATTATTGTCCTCAGATAAATTCCCTGGAATAATTCCATTAAATTGCCACACTTCCACTCATTTTAAGAACGAGCCATATGACACTTAAGAAAAAATACATGCTATTATTTGCAGTATTGCTTTCAGCTTGCATTTGTGTACCTCAAACAGTTTAAATGGAAAAATATGTCCATGCTTCTGGATGATCCAGGGTTTTAGCCATAAAATACAGTATTTTGAAATCAGCTTTAGTTGAAGCTTATAAATTGTTGGGGCTTGTTTTGTTTTGAACGTGACTACCTCCTACTTAACTACAGAAGATTCTGAATTCTTTATTTTGGTCAGGAAAAAGACCCACAATGTAAGTTATGTTTTATTTATATATTAAACTAATCAAATTCTTACCATTGAAGAAGGATAAAGCCAGCATACAAAATCATTTATCATTGTGAAAGCAATGTGTTACTTGCCACTAGCAATAAATGATCTCTGTCAGGGCTTTTCTTCTCACATTACTGGCAACATGCTGTCACCCAAAAAAATCTACTTTAAAATATCTCAGCCTACACAATAAGCACACAATCTAAGAAACTTCAGCACTGCAGAGGTCAGGTTTCTGAAGACACGTGCTTTTTTGGTCAAAGTGCCATAAACTTTATGCCTACAGATGAGAAAAATACTCACCAAATAACCAAGATACTGATCACCCAGTTCTAAGAGTATGCTTACGTTTGGATGGGAAAAAAAATAAACAAACAGTAGAATTACTCTCATTTAAGAATCCTTAATTTAATATTTTTTTTATTAAAGCCATATGTGGCAATGGATAATACCATTAAGTTATTTTTTGCGGTCCAAGCAGAAAACTTACCTGCAGCATTGTTGAAAAATGTCGTATAGCTTCATCATACAAGCCGTTGCCAATCAACACGTAAGCAATAGCTAACAAAACATTAAAAACGTAAATGAAACAGAGAAAAAAAGCTGACTTCTTTTTTCTATTAAATACTACCAAATTGTAAAATGTTTAAGTTCCTACACTGCAGCGAAGATTAAATCAGAGGATCCCTGAACGGCCACCAAAACTACATGACTTCCCTCAGCCATTACCTAGAATCATTAATTACTCAGTTCATACTGTGCTCTTCAGAGCTGCTTTGGGATTTGTTTGTGGGTTTTTTCTCTCCTTTCTACAAGTTGTTCAGGAAAGGGCCCATGTTTGCTTCTAAAATACTTAGGATCAGGAAAGGTACTATGGTCCCAATATAGTAGCCCTGGATACTTTCCCAATTAAAAGTGCTACCTGGCTATCACTAACGTTTTTGGACAACTCCATTAGGGAACTTCTGCTTGTTTGTACACGTATTGCTAAACTATATTAGTTCACAATGAGGTTTTCCTTCATTTGCATTAACTAGAAATACCTTAAACTAAACTGATTTCGTTATTTATAAAATTGAAACTGAAAAACAACTGAGTCTTTACCTATAATTATGAAAAGCTTTAAAGTTCTTGCGCATCCCCCCATTTTGAAGTAGAAGCCAAGTGTTTGAAAAAGAAACAGACCATTAGAAACACATTCCTGTAATCTCCGTAAGATATAAAAATACAGTCAAATCACAAGGCTGGAAAGCTGTAGTTGTGCTTGCATGACTGAAATTCAGTTCTGATAGCTGAGTATCTCAAGATTGTTTCATTTTGCGTGTTTTAATCTCTCACAGTTCTTAACTCTGAACTAAGTTCTGTCTATACTGCCTACAAAATCCAGTATCTTGAAGACCACAGCTATGAAGGTTAGAGGGAAATTTTCCCCAGGCAGTTTGTTCTAACAGCTGGCAGTGGAACTACGAGCAGGATTTCACCTTTCCCCACTTACAGTGAATTTAGCAGTCATCCAAATAGAATGGAAGAGGCACCTCTTAGATTATTTATTCAAACATGAGAAGAGACAAATAAGTCAGTTAAAGCAAAGGCATTTTTAATAGGACACAGACACTTATCTTTCAGGCAGGCAGAGCCACATTGTTTTGGCAGTGTTGCTAAGCACGGTTCATTAAAGAAGGAAAACAGTTAAATGGAAGAGAAATAAGAAATGTATTTAATCCAGAGCTTGTCTCATACTCAGAGCACTTCTGTTATGAAGAAGGAAATATTTGTATGCAACATAAGCTTTCTCCTCAATACATAAAAAGCTTCACTTGGCACAAATACATAGTATTGCCAAAAAAGGGACAAAATGGGCAGGGTGAAGAACATGATGAAGAGTCCTTGAATTCTCCTCATTTCGTTGTTCTGTAAGACTATACGATATAGTACTATCTTTAGGGTTCCAATCCCAAAACACAGAGAAGCTGGCATGTAAAATAAAAGCAACCCAACCATTCCAGTATTAAGAAAAAAACTGGAGGAAGCAAGGTAATGAAGACTTACACTGTCACTCAGTTGTCTTGCTCATAATGACTGTATGTAGTTTATACAAGACACTCAGCAAAATGCCAAACTGAACTATGAACTATGCCGTGAACTATGTCTGCACACCTATGGCAAGTGGTTGGCAGCTAGTAGCTGATACAGTATCAGCTTCTTTTTATATGGTATCCTTTTGATTTTTCCATCTTTAATATTACAAATATACAACTAAGTACTTCATTATGAAAAATCTAGCAGTTAACAACGGTCCATTAGCCAAAGTATTTCAGTACCAACATGGCTTCAGAAGGCCCCACACATTCTGCACTACTTTTCCTCAGAACAGTTAAAAGTAACATGCACAAACAAGAAGGACCAACCCAGGCTCCTCACACCATTACATGCTTGGACTAAAGTGGGTAGGTAGGTGCCAGCCTACATGCCAAACATGAGGACAGAGACTTTCTAGCATAGTCTTCAGAGTCTACAGAACAGATAGTAAAAGTATCAGATATTTTCATCCAAATACATTTTGGTATTCTTTGCAGGATCATATGAACATAGCTAGGTAGTCTAGGAATATGAAAAAGATTAATCCCCCAAATTTTCCTGGATAAATCCATGAAGGTAGAAATTGTGTCCAAAAAAACTTACTTAATTGTTTTAAGTTCATTAGAGGGGAATAAAATCTCCCTTTTCTCTTATATAAAAGATGGTCTACTGCCTTCCTTGACACACATCCTCAACAATCTCTTTGCTGCCTCATAATACCTCTGGATTTGAAGAAGCAGTGCAAATCCGTTCTCAAGTCGTTTGAGAAAAGTATTTCCTGTTCATTTATTTGAAATGCCCCCTTTTTTTTGTGCTGAGTCTGCTTTGAAAAAACTTCAAGTAGCAGCCTAGGACATAATTCAGAAAGTCTTCCTGCTGCCTCTAAGTCTTGATGGGAGGAGTGTGGAGAGGGGAAACAGATCCAAGATCTATGCTTTATAGAAAGCATATTGCATTGGTAAAATTTTATGGCTGTTTGAACAGTTTTAGTCATCAATGACAGAAGAAAGGAAACAGGAAGTAGCTGAGCCTGTTGAAAAGGATTGAATCATAATTCTTTTTGAACATCTGCTTAAGCAGACATGGTGAAGAATTCTACTGAAGAAAGCCGGAAAGGTTTTAAGCAACAGAGATAAATATCTGCTTTATATGAGCAGAGAAAACTTGCTGTATTTCCAGACTTATTAAGATCAATTTGAAGTTAATGCATCACTTCAATCATCCATTTTCAAAACATTTAGTGCTAATAATTAGCACACCATTCACCTGCACAAACCTTATATAAAGCATCTTACCCAATTCTTCATTTGTGTTGTCATTATCAGTAGCAAATGGAAATCGTTTTTGCTCTGCAAGCAACTTCGCTTGATTCTGTAAAACATCATGTTTAGTCTTCAGCAAACAACAATACAGAATTTAAGATAAAATCCATGTCTTAAATCCTTAAGAGAATGCCTTAAACCACAAAGTTAAAACTAATGTGATTTCACTAAGGTAACTGAAACCAAGTACATTCCTAGTTTTTCACAGGGAGAAAAGCTTCTCTTAGTCAGATGCTGCTGTTTTCTGCTCTAACATAAAGGTATCCAAGCTTCAGAAAGAACATTGTCAGCATTTTACCAGGAACTGATGTTTCTGTATTGCATTTGCTTAAGATTAAGTTTTTAAGTCTTTTTAAGACACTTTACTTCGTATGAAAGTTTATACTGTTTACCCTATAACTATTCCTTTGTCTCCTGCAAAGGGAAGGGAACTGCCGAAGAGTAACACTGAAAATAAACACTGAATAGAATATCACTCCATCAATATAGAAAAGTTTAACTTCACAATGCCATACTAATGTAAAGAGCCTGTCCTTTTAACAATGACATTCTATCAGTTCTACACTTTGTTTGAATTGTAGCCTTATCTACGATGTCTGTTCCCTAAATAACACACCTTCAGAAACCCATACTGTCAAAGACAACCCCCTCAGAAATGTAAAAATACTCAGCTGTGTTTATTTTCACAACTACTTTCCACAGACAGCTGTAAGCCTACCAGAGCAGTTTATGCTAGAAAAATACAAAATGTTCACTTAAATTAATAGGTCTTTCAAACTGTTTTAGGAAACAAGAAGGGGGAAAAATAACATATCTCTCCATTCAGTTCTCTTCTTTCAATTCAGCTAAACAGCTCATTTCCTCTACTGTCCTCCTTTCAGGTTGCTTTGCCTGTCCAATCAAAAGTAGCCACAATACTTGTGTTCACGACATGGACATTTTATTTGTCTACAAAGTACCAAAGTAAAATGGTCAAATCCCATTGCACAGTTTTTGCCCTGTATGTCTAATGATGAGGATAATGTTTGGTCTGCTCAGAAAACTTGAGTATTTTGGAGGGCATGTAGCAAATGGATTTTACAAACCTTTTTTTTTTACTGCAATTAAAGATGATGTATAAGCTCTACATTATACCATAACACTCTGAAAATTGTTACTCCACCTATATCTGAGCCTCTACAGTAACAGAATGCAGCAGTTATTTCCCTTATAGAGAAAACCCATTAAAAAACAGCACAAAAATGAGCAGGGTTCAACAGGTATAACAATAAAAAATCTAAATCTCCATTGCAATCCATATGCATCTACAAACACAACCTTTTTATATCATCAATGGCCTTTGTGTAATTTCCAGAAAATCTACTTCAAAAAATGACCTTTAACACTTAACTCTGCAAAATATTATTCTTCTGTAATTGTCTTAGTTTAGGAAAAACACCACAACATTTTTACTAAAGGACAACTTCTTACTTGGTGGAATTAAAAAAATAGGTCTACACATCTTTGTCTGCAGACAAAGATAAGATATAGCAAGATTCCACACTGGGTATTACAAAATAAACCACAAGCAAAATAATCTTACAATACATAACTTCCTATGGATTACTGAGCTGCACGTGGCAGCAAGAGAAGTACCACTACCTCACCTGTTTTGTCATTACAGAGTAACAGAACAGTTGGGGTGGCAGAGAAAGTAGTTTCACACTTCCTCAACAAACTCTCAGGTTAAATTCAGGTACAGGTTAAACATCCTGCAACTCTACATGCAAAAAACTGTCAGTCATTCTGCCTTCAAGAAACAGGAGAATTTTCATCATAGCACCATATCCCAACAGGTTTAATTGTTGCTTGTTGCTTTCTTTAAAACAAACTTTTTTTTTTGTTTTGAAATGGGAATTTCTTACCAACAAGCATACATTTCACTGTGTTAGAAAGAACTAGGACTGTTGGACCAGACTACACAGATCTTCTGACCAATATATGATGAAGACTAAAGAGAATATTCAAATTAAATAATTGGCTTAGTGGATTTGCAGTATAGTAGTTTTAATTCCAAGTGTCACCTTTGGAGAAGTTGCTTCCAGTTTTAATATTGCTTCCACACTCCCTCATGGCTAATAATTTCTAAAAATTTGCCAAGGTTTCTTTGAATATTCATATGGAAGTTATTTGAAGATTTTCAACACCTGTACTCTACTGGACTGAAGACGTAACATCAAACCTGCGTTCTGATGTATTATATTTTCTCAAGATAAAAAGGCTAAGAGTAGCGGTGCAAGAAAACCCAAATTACAAAATAATCCTCTTGAAGTTTCTCTACCAAAATATACTCGTTAGAATATTCTTCACATGGCAGGTCTGTATTACATTTAGTGAAATATGGTCTGAAGCCTCTATCTCTCATCTTTGCACAATGTTACTTCTGTAGCAACTAGAAGTCTTTACTCCTACTTTTACACATGTTTTGTGGTAAACTTCAGGAAGTTACTCTATGTAGAAACTAAGGCACATCCCCCTTTTTCAGGCATAGCCTCTGCACCCCAAAACCAAAAAATGAATTGGTTGATTAAGTGAGGTGAAGGTTTAGCTCTCAGTGACAACATCAGCTTCAATTAGTTGACAGCCCTAGAGACTCATGACGGATTATTACAAAGTAATACTTTTATGAACAACTTGAGTTTATTCATACTCAAGTCTTTTGGGCAGCTATGCCTACTGATTAATAGATTTTATTTGCAGTTATTTCCCTGAACTTCATTCTAACTGATTATGCAGCTGAAGTGATCTGCAACTTCAACAATCTATCAAAATTGTTTTGTGCGTTATATTCTTGATAACATACCAGAATTTTTTCTGTATTCAGGGAAAGCATAGATTCACAAGACGATGACCCTCCTATGTCACAATCTGATTCACGGAAGTGCAAAAATGATGAATCTGGGAGAAAAGAGAGAAAATACCTTTAGGAACTCACAGAGTTACATATATGTTTTATTATCAGATCTCACATTTCCTCATGTCTGGCTGAACAGCTTCCCCACTGGGCATCCCACAGGGCAGAACTTTCATGAAGCGCTTTCTGCCCATAGCACCACACCCGCACAGCCAGGGAAGCAATAGCTGACGTGACAGCTTTTACATAATTAGTTTTATCCCTACTTATGCTTATGCTTTTGGCTAAAAATAGATGAACAAAAAGAGGTGCTTAAAAATGGGGCAGAGGTAAAAAAGGAGGAAACTGGAAGCAAATAAAAAAAGCTTGGGGTAGGCATGTCCCCTTTCAGCAGTATGATTCCATTCTCTCACCCAAGAAATAACAGATAAAATTATCATTCCAATCTCAGAGAGGAAAATAAAGGGAATGGACCATAAAGAGGTAGGGAAAAAGCTACAACAAACAGAGGTATAAAGACTGGAAAAAGCAGCCAGAATAGTGAACTGTAATTGACTGAACATATACAAAGTTACGCTACTAAGAATGTCATAACAAAAAGTGTAAGACTGATTCATTTCTACAAAAAGTCAAACACAGCTTGTTGGCATAGCAGAGAAAAAGTTCAAGACATCAAACAAATAAGTAACAATAATAATCAACAATACCCCCTCAGATTGATAGACTATAGGAGCCACTACTTCCCCTACATGATGCTTTTAGTTGCTATTCCAACATAATTGTTAACTTTGGAATCTTTGGATCCTAAAGCTTCTACTATCTTTAAATATTTCAACAGTAAACAAGAAAAAGCAAATATACAGTATTAGCTCTTTGAATCCATGTCACAAATACCAAATTTTATCATCTCCCTTAATTTGTAAATCTAAGCTTGATACTAAGTTTGAAAGGCTGAGGGGCAGGGTATGCTCTTATACTTTGATTTCTTAAGGACTGCAGTTAGTTAATTCCCTATATCTCACAAGCACAGAACTAAGAGAGCAAAAGAAACAGCCTTTTTACAAAGAGAAGTTAAAGTAGCATCTAAAATCATTCCCTGTAAATAGGAACTTGGATCTATGTTGAGCCATAAATGATAACCAGTGGGAGAAGTTTTACAACAAAAGCAAGAGTGGTAAAAAGCAGAAGCTCAAAGTTCAAAATCAGTCCTGTGAGAACAGTGGCAAACCACTCATAGTTTCCAAAAAGAGCATTGCCAGCATGAGGTTTCATCACTGCCCTTTGTTCTTCACATAGGCCAAACCCTCCTGTGCTATGGCAGTGTTATTAACACGTTACTGTTTCCTGTTGGTGCTCGTGAATCAGTGACTTAAGAGTTTTGGCTGCAGATTCACTGAGAAACTTTCGCTTCAGAAACCAAAATGAAGAGGTGCGGGCATGGCCTACCTCCGAGGTAATTTTCTGCACAACAGCAAGGATTTAGTGATGGAATTTTTTATAAGGTGGTAGGGAATAAGACAGCCAAGCCACAAGCTTGATACAAGCTCCGCCAGGGAAAGGCCCCCTCAAATCCTGCAGTTCTTGGGGCAACAAACTGCTTTTCTCATAAGGAAAAATGAATCTGTCTTTGTCTGCAAGTCAGACACGATCAAAACTGAATCACATTAACAACTTCACGAAAAACTAGAAACACCAACCAGAGAAAGTACTTCGGACCTTGTAGTAATCTACAGGAAAAACTATTTGAGACCAAAAAAAATCTCAGCTTCTGTGCAAGTTTTACTAAAACAAAGACCGAGAGCTTAAGGAAATTTTTCAACTGGCAATTCATTTATTCCTAAGCCTTAAACAGCAAGGAGTGAATTGGTATGCAGCCATTTCAAGGCAAGTATGTTGTTCTGTAACTAAGGGCTATCTTATTATCAGTGCCTGCAAAGTACCTGAGATACCTGATGATTTAAGCAGAATTCTTTGTATCAGTCCCAGTTACACTGGTTTCTTTAAAACAACATCCACCATTAAATTAAAATCTAATCTTCCAAATCCGCCTCTGAAGGAGTACCTTGAGTCAATCGTTCATGTCAGGTCTAGTAAGAGATGTAATCAAGTGCTTTGCTATTTATTAACTTGTAGGGTATACAGATTTTTATCTCAACACTGGGCGAAAGTCTTCTTCTTCTATGCTTAAGCTTGAATAATTTGTAGGAACAGTTACCTGAGATAACTTTCACGATCTGATTTCATGTTTACGTACTATGGCTCTCAGCCATTTGAGCCACACACACATAAAAAAGGACGATTAAAGCTAACCAAAGAACTTTATAATGTGAAGACAAAAGCACATACACGGGGGAGAGGGGAAAGCAAAAACACAGGTGCAGGAAACTCATAAAAAGTTATTTCCTCAAAGTCTGTTTTTCAAGCGGATTATATAGTTTTATATTACTGGTTCGGGACCATGGGAATTGTTGATATGACCATAGGTTTTATGAAATAAAGGGTGGAAAAAATCACAAAACCTTGCTGACAGCTAAGAAGTCACGACACATCATTGGTTATTCTCTTACATATAATTTAGTGTCACATTCCAAGCAGTTGATAAATCTTTTTCTTCATCTGTATTATGTGTACGTTGTGATTCAGACTGGCATTTTTGTATGGCCCATTCACACCATGCTCAAGATCAACAATCGTAACCGATTAAGCCACATGATCCAGACATAAAACATACTCAAGCACATAAAAATAGTTTTAACTATGCCTGTATTACAAGACATCAATTAACCTGAAAAATAGCAGAAGATCTGCTACCCAAACATGGCACTCATAAAGAGAAGCATCCACTTCACCAGCAAAATACATGTAACTGTAGCTGAAATTAAATCAAGCCACATCCCACTCACTGAAACACAGAACTGACAGGGTCGGAAGAGACCTATGGAGATCATCCAGTCCAAACCTCCTGCAGGGTCATCTCGAGCAGGTGACACAGGAACACATCCAGGTGGGTTTTGAATGTCTCCAGAATATCCACAAGTTCCCTGGGCAGCCTGTTCAAGTGCTCTGGCACCCTCAACATAAAGAAGCTCTTCCTCAATAAGAAGTGGAACTTCTTGAGTTTTAGTTTATGGCCACTGCTCCTCGTCCTGCCTCTGGGCATCACCAAAAAGTCTGGCACCATCCTCTTGACACTCACCTTTGAGATACTTATATACCTTAACAAGATTCCCTCTCAGTCTTCTTTTCTTTAGACTAAACAGGTGCAGCTCCCACAGTCTCTCTTCGTGAGAGATGCTCCAGTCCCCTGGGCCCTGTCCAGCAGCTCCTTATCTTGTACTGAAAAACTCAGTAACATCAGCGCAGGGTGCTGGCATACCCCCATACTACTGAGTGCAGGAATTAAAAAGCAGGCAGAACCCAGCTGCTGGGCTCGGGAGCTGAGTGGAGCAGCAGAGATCCTCCCGTGTGATACCTAAGGCTTGCCCGTCCCAGGGGTGAGAGGTTTTCCTCGGCTCGCTGCCACAGCCTCTGTGGCTCCGCGCCACACAACGGCGCGGCGCGGCGCGGCTCGGCGGTGCAGCTCACACGCGAGATGCCTCGCTATGAGTCAGCTGAGCGGCAGCGGCACTCACAGCCGAGGGGCCGCCGGCACCCCGCACCGCCCCGGGCCGCACACCACCACGGCCGCCCTCGGCCGCCGGTCCAGTGGCCTCGTCACCGCCGCCCCGGGGCTCCGGCCGGTCACCGCAGCGACGTCCCCGACTCACCGCACTCGGCCGAGTACTGCTCCGCCCACTCCCCCGCCGGGCCGTGGTGCTGCCTGTGCCGCTCCTGCTGGAGCAGGGACAGCGCCGGGTAGCGCTCGGTGAGGGCGAGCGCAGCCCGGGCCAGCAGGGCCAGCACGGCCAGCGGCAGCCACAGACCCCGCGCCAACCCGCCGGCAGGTGCCATCTTCCCAGCACGCATGCGCGCCACCTCGGCCAAGAACACGGTGTGTCCCCGCCGCCCCTCCCACGGGGCCCTCGCCGCACTGCCCCCTGGGACATGGAGTTCTCCACTAGCCCAGGCCAGCCTAAGGCGACAAAAAGAAAACCACAACTCCCGGCATGCAGCGCGGCGTGGTCCGGCTCGGCGGCGCTCCCGAACGCGGAAACGAGGAGGCGGTTTGGAAGCGCTGACAGGGCCGGGGCGTGCTTCCGCGCGCCATGGCGGCGCTCGGCGCCTACCGCTGCATCGAGTGCAACGAGAAGGCGACGGAGCTGTACCGGGACTACCAGCGGGGGGTGCTCCGTATCTCCATCTGCGTGAGTCGGGGCGGCGGGCAGTGGGTGGGGGAGGCGAGGAATGCAAGTGGGAAGCTTTGACGTCAGCAAGCGGCGGCACTCGGCACGTGGTGGTGGGCCCGGTGGCACGCGGGCGCCTGAGCCCGTTGGAGCGCCCCCTGCTGCCGGGCTCGGGCCGTGCCCGCGCGTTGTGTCCGCTTTCCCTGAGTCCAGGTGTCTGTGAGCAAAGGCTGAGAGAGTTACTCCTGTTCAGCCTCGAGAATATACAACTAAGAGGGGACCTCATTACTGTGTATAAATATCTAAAGGGAGGGTGTAATGAGGATGGAGCCAGGCTCTTCTTGGTGCTGCCAAGCAGTAAGACAAGAGGCAACGGGCAGAAACTGATGCACAAGAAGTTCCACCTGGATAGGAGAAAGAACTGCTTCACTGTGCAGGTGACCGAGCACTGGAACAGATTGTCCTGAGAGGTTGTGGAGTCTTCCTCACTGGAGATGTTCAAGAACCATGTGGGTACAATCCTGTGCCAGGTGCTCAAGGATGTCCCTGCCTGAGCAGGGAAGTTGGACCAGATGATCCCCTGTGGTCCTTTTCAACCTGACCCATTCTGTGATTCTGTAGGTTTTCTGCCTGCTCTGCTTCCCAATGTCATTTCCTCCCGTTCCTTGAGTGCACCTGTGTGGTAGAGCTGTCCCGACTGGCCCGCGTGCTTCTGTACAGGGCACTGCAGTGAGTCTGCTGCTGCGTGTGCTTGGCCTGGCTCTCGCTGAAGGGCGGATCTGAGCATGGCTCCATAGCTGAACACAGCTCCCGTGCCATTGGACCTGAATGTCAGGGTCTGAGTGATGATTATTCAAAGGGACCTGGGGGTCCTGGTCGGTGGCAAGTTGAACATGAGCCACCAGTGCCCTGGCAGCCAGGAGGGCCAGCCGTGCCCTGGGGAGCATCAGACACAGCATCGCCAGCTGGGCAAGGGAGGGGATTGTCCCGCTGCGCTCTGCACTGGGGTGGCCTCAGCTCAGGTGCTGGGGGCAGTTTTGGGCAAAACAATATAAGAAAGATGTAAAGCTATTGGAGAGCATCTAAAGGAGGACTACAAAGTTGATGAAGGGTGTAGAGGAGTGTATGAGGAGTGGCTCCGTATGAGGAGTGGCAGAGGTCACTTGGTGTGTTCAAGCCTGGAGAAGAGGAGGCTGAGGGGAGACCTCATTGAAGTCTACAACTTCCTCGTTGCTTATTAATCTGGTGATGATAAGGAGATCTAAGGCAACCCGGGAGCCAGTAGATGGCACTCGTTCCCCTTAAGTGTTTAACCATTTGAGGCCCAAAGATCCTGGTCTTTTGGAGCTGTGGCATGCCACATAGAATCAAAGACTTAAGTCCCAGTTGCTGTATTCATCACAAATGCCAAACGCATATAAAAATAGTAAAGAACTGAGTAAAAGAAAGAGCAAAGAATCACACATTCCTAGGAAACTGGAATTCTGTCCACCTTTCTCCATGCAGTCCCAGGTCTGTACCATTTTTCACTTGTACCAGTCTGTTTCCTCTGGCTATGTTGTGGGTTGTCATGGTTTGGTTTCAGTTCTAGTTGCTCTTATGTGGTGCATGTCATATAATCTCAAAACCTCCCCTCAATTTCTGGCCACCCAGGAGGTGCTGAGAGCAGGAGATATGTTAGCTCCGGGTATATAAGGTGGAAATGAGAATGTTAAAAGATTGCCAAGATCAAAAGATTCTTTCAGTTGAACTGATGTGACTTCAGTTTTATCTACGTACAGCAGGAAAACCCTACTGTTGTCTCCAGCTACCAAGACCTCATGGTTTTTAATAGAGCAGTTCTTGGTTTACTTTTTCCTTTTAACCTGCAAGGATAGTTTTGTCACTGTACCAGCTCTCTGCAGGCATTCTATTCCATGCAGGCAAGGCTGTGCTTTGGCCAGAGACCTGGAAAGCTGTTCATCATCATGCTGCTGACAACAAAAAATAGTCAAGTACCAAATGTCATTTGATACCCTTCACACACTTTCATGAGCAGTGATAATGAGTGTCAATGTAATGAATCTTCTTGATAATGAAACCTGAAAATAATGATAGCTTAGAAGTTTTCACTTAAAAATATATGAAGATCCCACTTATCAGTGTGAAACATCTTTTATATCAGTTATGTATAAAACTTAAGAGTGTAGGCTTCTCAAAACTTACGAAAAGCTGAAGGTATTTAAGAAAAATTGAAGGTCTGAGGTGAGATTAGAAGGTGTGATCACTCAGCCTGAGAACATTTTTCATCTGTCTTTGTGGAGTGAGAGCATTGAGTACTGCTACTCCACTGTAGCATTAAGAGAGAAAAAGTGAAAAATTGATAGAAAGATTATATATTGATACTCAAAGTGAGGCCAATGGGTATCATCTAGATAATTTTTTTTGTTACAAAACACTTTGTGTTTCATTCCCATTTTCAAGTAGTACCCGGAAATACTGACACTTTAAGGAAAGAAACAGACAAAAACCCAACATATGGTAAGTAAAATAGATGGTCCCAGAAAATTGGGAACAAGCAGAACATTGTCAAGATCATCACTGTTTCATACTGACCTACAGACTTTCCCCAGTACTCTTTTAAAGTTATCCTTGATACATCAATAAATCTGCATCTGAAAGGTCTTTGCCATTCTTAGGACAACCCTGTCATTCAGCACTTTTCGGAAGATTATCTCAAGGTTGAAGAAGCTAAGTTCTCACAATAGCAACTTCTGTCTAGCCATCACATTTATTTTTGGATGTGTTTAACCTGCTCTGGGTGTGATTTTGAAGTGGAAGATTTAAATTTGAGTGCCTAAGCAAAATACCACGATTTTGTATTCTGTTATTAATTTGTTGAAGAGAAGAATGAATTTTTTCCAGAGGCAAATACTAAAAGCTTCCAGAACAGGAACATGTGTTTCCAGCCCACAGTATTAGAGTACATTTCTGGAAATCCAGCCTAATGTTGCTTTAGTTTAGTTTCCGCAGCAATTGTTATTGCTCTTAATATAATTAAAAGTTTCTTTGAACTCCATATTGTAATTTTAATGTGGGCAAGCATTAAAGACCTCACAAGTGTTATTATCCACCCTGGGAATAAATTTGCAATGGATGCTGAAGAAACTAAAGAAACTTTCTTCTATAAAACATAAACGTCCATGCAGTACCATGACACTTGGGTTGGAAAGGTGATATATTTTCTTAGTAGCTCTGCAAGGTGGCTAACTGCCACAAATTCCTCAAGTTCTGTAACTTCTTTTTAAATCTGTTTTGTTTAATTGNTAGCCTGCTGTCGCTGCCGCTGCTGCTTTGCTTTATCGTGTATTCCCTTCGAACTCTACCTTCAGAAACTATGGAACTGCAAAATAAAGGACTTTAGCGAAGCAGCAGCCTCCTCTGCTCTTTCACCCTCGGCCGAAAAGGGAGGGTGTCCCGTCACAGCGCAACATTTAATTAAGACCATTTTCAGCTGAAGCCCAGCCCAGATATCTGGCATTGCACATTCCTTCTTGCTCAAGATTCCCATTTAGTGGATGAACCATTTTCTCATCCTGCATATGCTTTGCTGTGGAATTACCATTACAAGAGACAGATGGACCTCTTCAATATGCTTTTTGTTCAGTGTGATAACTGGGGAGCGACAGGGGAGGGTGTGGGGATGTGTGGGCATGTTAGGATTGCCTCCAACAGAGGTGATGTTTGGCAGTCACTTTGCATCTCATGGGTCTGGGTTTAGCCCTAATCTGTGAACGTACTGATGTGTTCCCTATTCTGAGCAAGAAGCAACTGTGAAAGCAAGCCTAGGTTGCTCTTTCTAGAGAAAGTTTTTGTTAATTATTTTGAGATCCTTAAAATTTAATTGATCTGTAAATAACACAGAAAATCTTCACTGAACGTATTACAAACCAACCATTAAGAACAGTAAGAAAAAAATACTGTTCAAATAACACTGCTACTACAGTAATAATGCTGGGGCGGGGGGGTGGAAACACATTTGGCTAACCTGGGATAAATTCTGTGAAGTGCAATGAATATAGAAAGAAATTAGCAAACTTCACTTATTCAAAAATAGAAGGAAAAGCATGCAAATATTTTTAAAATTTGGTTTTCAATTTCATGTATGTTGTTGTGTTTAAAAATAAAATGTTAAATATGTTCCAGACCATAACAAAGGAAAAGAAATTACTCATTGCAATATGTAGAGCTCAGTCAGGATCCCCCTTGTGTTTTGTAATAAGAAAGCCAAATTGCATGAGCAGTGCACACTTCATTTAGCTTTTCTGCAATTAAAAAATAATTGAAAAGCTCTTTTATTGCAGCAGGGCAGAGAGACCAAATGCTTTGAATGCAAAGCATTTATGTGGTATGGTAAAGAATCTGTCAAGAGTACAAAGATCATCCTGGAAAATAACATATACTAATTTTACATAACTCTATTTACAGACCAACTCACTATTGGAAAATATATTCTACAGGAAAAAATTATAAAACAGTATTTTTAATTTGTTTTCTGAAGTGGAATGCATATGAAACTGGGCTGTTTCATTTTTTCAGTCTGTTATGACACTTGGCTGCATCTCTAATGAAGAATCCATTCCTGAAAGCAGCACAGCTAATGTATTTTATTATCTAAGGGTGCAGTTGGGATTAAGGGCACTCTCACAAGAGTCTGTTAATAGCCCTATGAACCTATGTAAATTGACCACTATGTAAATCAGGCCACTGAGTACAGCTGTGCAGAACAGCAGTGGGGAGCGAGACGTGAGCACCAGTATTGTAGTTCACGCTAAACTACCTGACTCAAAAGTAAGTGTGCAAGCAGTTCTCCATAGCTGAGCTGCTCATACCAATCTTCTCTGAAAGTGTTAGTGATTATCAGTGTCCACAAACTTACATCCCTTTAACTAGCTGAAACTATCTAGTGAAACAGATGTGTACTTAAACCCCATCAATCCTTGCTTGCACTGATTTTGCTGAAGTCAGCCTTCACAGGTTTCCTTCCGAGGCATTTAAGGTTGGTGTCAGATCTTTTAGTGGTAGTATAGCTGGAAAAAATAATGAAAAAGCCAGGTATGGAAAAAATTCTTCCTAGAGGGCATATTACTTCTGCAGTACACTAATAGTATAGCAACCATCATCCAGTTAGTCTATAGCAGTGCACACACAAGTCTTTTGCAGGAAAGGTGGTTTGTAGGTCTCACAAATCCCTGGATGAACTCATGCTGGCTAGGTCACTGGCTGGATAAGCACAGAGGACTTTTCCTTCTTGCAACAGAGACTTGGATAGAAAAAAAGTGTATTAGGAATATAAGATATATTACAAATAAGGCTCTCATCTAGCTCTAGAAGACAGAAATACCGATTTTAACATCATTTTCACAGCTGCAGAAGATTCAGTATAAGGCTGCCAGAAGCTCTGGTGCAGAAGACACCACTATTTGTGTATTTATTTGTAGCAGTCTCCTTATATCTCTGCAGTAAATTTCTGTATTGTTGGTTTTGCCTGGCCGGATGGTCTGATAAATTTTCATTGACTAAAATTCATGTCAGCTGTCAGTGAAAATTTTTCAGTACCTCTTAACTGCAAATTTTTTGATCAGTGTTTGATTGGCATCCTCCAGTTGAAAATACCATTCTTTACTCAGAAAGATTTTTGGTCCTGGTCAAAAAATGTTCTGTTGTAGGAGAATTTGAGAGCATGATAAAACTGGAGGTATCTAGGATATCCTTCATCTAACCTTTTTGACACCCATTGTGTTGAATAACCTTATTTTGTATGGACTTGGCCAGTGCTTGTGGGAATAAACCTATTAAAAAAAAAATTACACTTGTCCAGTGCTACATCAACCCAGAGATGTGACATACGCAAATTACCACCTATAGCAATATCTGTTCATGATTTCCCAGTAGAATGAAATGAAGCAAGACACTGCCTCTAATTAAAGTAGCAATTTCTTTTTCAGTCTATTAAATCCTGTAACTGTAGTCTTGTGTTAATGTCCTTTCTTCCATCTCACTCGCTTTAATTTAAGACCTACCAAACTCTTGTTTAATTGAGTGAGTTTTTAAATTCATTACCTCTAGCCTGTGTACTGTCAGACACAGTGTTTTCTTATCCAAATGAATTGAGTTTTTCCTTGAGCTGGACCAAGAAACACTGATTAGAGGTTGCAGCATTCCCTAGACACTCTATTCAGTTTATGCATTTGTTTGAATGTTTTTCTTGACATTGATGTTGGACTTTTGAGTCAATTTGCTGGTGAAATTTTGCATTTTCAGATTCTACAAAAATAATTCTGTTAAATAGCAAGGGAATGTTAACTTTGGACACTGTCCTAGTTTGGGCTGGTTTAATGTTCTTCCCAGTAGCTGGCAGAGTGCTGTGTTTTGGGTTCAGTATGAGAATAATGTTGATAACACACTGATGTTTTAGTTGTTGCTGTTGGTGCTTACCCCAAGTCAAGGAGTTTTCAGTTTCCCATGCTCTGCCAGCCAGCAGGTGCACAAGGAACTGGGAGGAAGCGCAGCCAGGACAGCTGACCCAAACTGGCCAAAGGGATATTCCATATCCCATAGAGTGTCATGCCCAGTGAATAAACTGGGGGGAGTTGGGCAGGAGGGGACGATCACTTCTCAGGGACGGGATGGACATAGGGCAGTGCGTGGTGAGAAACTGAGCACTTGTCTCTCTTGGGCTTTACCTCTCTCTCTTACTGTCTTCCATTTCATTACTATTATTACTATATTTACTTTATTTCAATTATTAAACTGTTCTTTCACAATCCCTGGGTTTTATCTTTTTCTGAGTCTCCTCCTCATCCCATTGCAGGGTGAGTGAGCAGTAGTGTGGTACTTAGTTGGTTTTTGTGTGACAGACACAATGAATCTCTATAAAATTGAAAAACCTTTATGTTCTTTTCTGGGAGTTTGTCTGTAGGTGTGTGTTGTCTGATGCTGCATTTTTGACTGTTCCAGCATTTCAGAAAGTGGTGTGCCAATATTTCTCTTCTGGCAGTGCACCACCATGCACTCACAAAACTGGAAATATTTTCTATGACTGTTGTGTTCTCAGCATGGCAGCTAATGTGAAGGCCCAGGGGACCAAGATTAGCTGAGGACAGCTTGGAGGAAACAAGAAGCCAGACTGGAGGATTAGCAGTAGGAGACAACTGACCTGCAGGAGAGCACCCTTCTGCAAATGCATTTGTTTGAGCTGAAGCGGTGGCTGCTGCTCCTCTGCTGCACCTCAGTTCTCTGCTAGAAGTTGTTTCTCCCTCAGGTCTGCTAGATGAGCCTTTTGTAAGGTTGTTATTTAACCCTCCTGCTCACAGTGTAACAGCCTTTTATTTTAGCCCTTACTCAGATCAAGGAGTGACCACCCATGCAGGTACATCAATAAAGCTGGAGAGGGTTGATGACAAGCAGTTCCCAGTGATCTGGGTGAAATAACCTCTCTAGCAGACACAGCAGGAACCAGCAGCTGTGTTGGAGAAGTGATGGTCTAGCGTCGTACCGCTGTTTAGTGGCAACTGACTCTTTGGCTGTAGATCTGTGTGAAAACTACATTATCAGTATTCTGATTATATTAGTGTTTGCTCAGTGATGGAAAACTGGTTGAAACAGTCAGAAAATTTAATAGTTTGGAAGAACAATGCAACAGCACAAAACATTTACTTTCTCCTTGAAAGAAAGAAAAAGGTAGGATGGGAGGATAAAGCGTCTCTGAAAAATAGGAAGTGAGAGAAGAAACTAATTTTCTTTCTAAAAAATACACAAAATAACACAAATAAAATACCCAGTAGATGAGCCATGATCAGTTAACCTGCAGCATGATACTGGTGCATTTCTTGAGTCTTGGGAAAGTAGTTCGGTTTTTTGCATCTGTGGAGCATAAAATGATAAGGAAGTCCATTCCTGCATAGTTCATTATTGATCTTAATCCAAAGCCTGTAAAAAACAGTAATAAATCTTGCTGTTTTATAAGGGAAGCCTGTGTGTCAACTGTAGTGCCAAGGGAGGGGAAGCAATTTTTCTGGATGAATATAAATTGTATTAAAAATGTAGATGACATTAGGGAAGGACTAATAATAATTGAATTGCTAGTTTGTATTTATCCAGTTGTACTAAGATTAGAGGAAAATTTCATAAACTCTTCCTTTCTATTTTTTTTCCCTAATTCTTCTTATTTTGTGGCTTTCAGAAATCCTGCCAGAAACCTGTGGATAAATACATTGAGTATGATCCTGTTATCATCTTGATTAATGCTGTTTTATGTAAAGCTCAAGCATACAGGCACATTCTTTTCAATACAAAGATAAATGTAAGTTGCTATGCCCCTACCTTGTGACTTTTTTTGTCAAAAATATATTTGGTTTGGTAAGTTGATTGTAATAGTTATAAAACTTTAGAGATTCGTTTGTCTCCTGCCCTTCCACAGATTTCAGCAAGCTGAACCAGTTATATCATGAATAGAACACTTGCAATCTCAAACGCCCCATTACTAAGACAGCTTCTGTCTTCACAGAAGTGATGCCACAGTACCAGCAAATACACAGTCGTCTTACATGTTAAAGAGAAGGAACTGCAAAGGAGTTAAAGAGAAGGACCTGCAGTTTTCTACACTCTCTAATCTGCCTATCATGTTAATTGATGTTAAAACGATGATGTGTTAAATTACACTGTAAGAGAAAGATCTAATTGCAAATTAGTTTCCAAATTAAATTGCTGTTGGAAACAATTCTTTCTGAAATGAGCAATAGGAGTATAACATACCAAATTAACAGTACTTTGCCAGTCAAAGCTACTGTACTAATTTCTCACAAGTTTCTTTCTGTGTAATTAACCATGCCCTCAAAGCCAGAACAAAAGATGGTGGCTTTTGCTTGGAAGTGTTGTTGATGCAGAATTACGTAGTTAGGCTGGCCAGGCTGGAGTGTAGAGGTGGAGCTTTTTAGTATTGCATATTTTTATTGTAAGGACTGATTTCCCAGGAGAGGGAAGCTAATCTAGAGCAAAATCTCTAAGCAGAAGTGTATGCTGTGTTCATGTTGGTCCGTCTTAGCCAGTCCAGTTTAAGCAGTGTAGATAAATACACTTGCCTCGTCTTTCAAGCATAAATCGAACTAAGTATTTTTTATTAATTCGGTGCTTCTGGAGATTGGTAATGATGTTTTCTGTGAGGCTTCTGGAAGGACTATTCTGTCTGTGAAAACTTCATCTATTCAAATAAATTGAGTTGAATTTTAAACTGGCAAAGCCTGTGCGTGTATGTGCAGTTGGCATAAATTGCCTCTAATGGAAAAAGTAGAATCCATGCACAGAAATTGTTACGGCTTATTTAAATCTATATAAAATAAGAAATCACCTCATATATGCACTGTCTTACAGACTTTAATGTGGAAACATGCTAACTGTTGACCCTCACAACATAATTTTTGCAGTCACTTCAGAGGATATTTTAAAGTTTTGTTTGGTTATATTGCTCCCTTTATTTTTGATGTCTCACCCTTATATAAACTAAAGTATTTTGGTATAACTACACTACCCGTTTCTTCTAATGGAGATTGTCCCAAGGAAAAAGAGAAACAAGGGTACTTAAACTAGTTTGCTGCATGGAGTAGTTGCCCTTAAACTGAAATTTGAGATAGTATAATTCTACTAGCTATGGCACAATTTTGATTTTTTATTCCTAGCTGAACAGCCTTCCCAATTTTAAAATAGTATGGATCAGGCCTTAGAAACCGCAGTTATATACCTTCTTCTGTACAGAACTGTTCATGCAGTTTTGCACGTTGTAATTTGACTATCATGTTAACAGATGTTAAAAGGACAACATACTGAACTAGTGGCTGAACAGAAGTAATTTCACTTATATTCCAGAGAAAAATAATACACCTACAGAGTTTGTGTAGAGGTGTTGAAATGTATTTTAAATACTGATTTCATACTAATACTTTAATTTATGCTGATTTAATACTAATCCTTTTATTATTCTTTCATTTACCAGATTCATGGGAAGCTCTGTGTATTTTGTTTGCTCTGTGAAGCTTATCTTAGGTGGTTGCAACTACAGGATTCAAGCCAAAATACAGATCCTGATGACTTAATCAGATATGCCAAAGAATGGGATTTTTATAGAATGTTTGGCATAGCTTCTTTAGGTAAGATTGGTGATCTGTATTATTTACTCCTTAAGCATTGAAGAACTTCAAGCCCATACTGCAAAAATTGATACAGAATGGATGTGATGTCCAACCCAGTATGGTTACACAATTACATACTCTCCAATTTGCCTGCATTTAATGCAAATGCCTATTTTGATCCTGATTACAGTTCAGACTGATATTATCAGCATTAGATATGAAGAGACTGAAAAGTGGCAATATTCAGAAATCTTTGCCTGAAATCTGTTGACATAGTTTGAAGATCAGTGTAGAGCTCAGCCTTATTCTACATTTCATGTTGACTTCAAGGTTTATTATTCATTAAAGTGATACAACCTTACTAAAGTAAACAATTGGAAAAGCTGTATCTGTTTTGGGTTGTTTTTTTAAACAAATACACAAAAATACAGACCAGTGTCATCACCAATAAAGAGTAAATGCTTCTGTGCTCTAAGACTACACTTGAAGACGGGAGGGATTTTGGTCTATGCTGGCTAAAACGTTTTTTCTCATACTTTTTCAGATGATAGTGTTGAAATCAAACTTGCACACTAAAACTAGTACTTTTCTTACACATTCAGAGCTTAATTTAAATCCTTTATTGTCTAATATTGTTTTAAGGTTGTTTAGGTTTTTATAATGTCAGTAAAAATACTGAACTCATTTTTCAGTAGTGACTCATTTATTACAGTTATTGTGGGAGTTTCTTTGACATCTGCATTAATGCCAGCATATCACAGGAGTGGTATCAGAAGCCTGGTAGCTCAATGGTGTTTTCACCATGGTGTTCTTTCTCATGCTGGATGAAAAGGGTTCATTGCTGGTGACTTTTTGCAAAGAAGACAAGTATTGATTTTGTTTTACAGCCTAACAGACAGTTGAAAAACCCCCTTTCCTGTTGCTAAAAAGTAAAGGTGAAGAGGTTCTTATGCTTAACTTCCTGTGCTATATGGAGTCAGCATTCACAAGGATGATAATCCTTCAGATAGAATTCTGTGATAGAATTATTCTGAATGTCATGATAATGAATTGGCTTAAGTAATATTTGGCTATTAAAATGAACATAGGAGATGGAGGACATTTGTATTTGCCTATGGCTTTTAAAAAGTGACTCTGTTGCATTTGGGACATGTCATTTTACTGAAATTCATTCAGAACTGGACTTGATTTTTGGCACTTCATTCTCTCTTTCCAACTCCTCTTATTTCCTTTTAGAACAAACTTCATTTTTCATTGGCATTTTTATTACCTTGTGGTGGATGACACCTGAGATGCTGAAAAGAAAGTCTGACTTCATCTTACTTCTCAAAGCACTGCTATTGTCCACCTATGGAAAGCTTTTGCTAATTCCAGCTGTTATTTGGGAACACGACTACACGCCTTTGTGCCTTGCGTTTATAAAAGTGTTTGTCTTGATATCAAACTCTCAGGCAATTAGAGGTACATTTTTGCATTTCTTATTACTGCTTTATGTGTATAGAATATGTGTGAGAGACTGCTGATGTTACAGAAGTCATTATTGTTATCTTTTATAATGTGTATCAGATTCGTGACTGAAATAGCTCTAGCTTAAGACTGTGTTACTTAAACTTTAACAGAAAGTGATTGAAACAAAAAAAATTAAAAAAGAAGAAAAAAAGCACCTCTTATCTCACCATCATCTCTTTGTATATATGGTATTTATATCCACCAGATCCATCTGTTACAATTTGAGACAACTCATCATGGATCATTGAAACATAAAATAGAATTCTTTTGAGTTTCTGAGAAATCAACATTTTGTATTAATTTTATTCATGTCTTTGGAATACAGACTTCTAACAGATTTGTGTGATTTCTTATACACAAATTAATAAGAATTCTCACATGATTTCTATGGTCTTCTTAAATGGTACATGATAAATATGTTCTGTTTTCTTTTGCAGTTACATTGAACTTGAACCGAATACTCCCTTGGTTTGCCATCTTCTTTGGATTAATTTTTGAAAATGGTGTGGTCTGCTTGTTCCAGAAAATGGGATGGGATGTTT
The DNA here is from genome assembly GCA_013397975.1 of Machaerirhynchus nigripectus. Lineage (NCBI taxonomy): Eukaryota > Metazoa > Chordata > Aves > Passeriformes > Dicruridae > Machaerirhynchus > Machaerirhynchus nigripectus. The sequence goes on from VZRQ01006258.1 coordinate 2,344,570, forward strand.
GAAATGTCAGCCCAGATATGAAGACATACCAACAACATGATGATAATTTTCTAAGAATGATCTCTGCCAGCAGGCTCCAAAACCACTGTTTTCATAGGGATAAAGAAGGTGACAGATAACAAAAAAAAATTAGAAGTTTGGCTCTTTACTGTGCTGAGCCATAAAACTTCAGCTTTAGGTTGTTTATTTTCCCATTAAAAATATGAATGTCTCACTATCCTAACAGTTTTATAAATCTGGCTGCATAGCTGTGGCTGTAAGAAGAAAGGTACAGTAAAAAAACCCAGCCCTGCTACCAATCACTGCATTTTGGCAGAAAAAGGAGGATGAATTGTTCCCTTAAGAGGAAGGGAGTCAGTGGAAAAATATAAAAGCCAAAATTTATATTTCTGCAAAACCAGATTTTCAAAGAGAAAAGTGAACATTTGCAAATCATTTATTAGAGAAAAGACAAGTATCCCAGAGTAAAACTACAGTGGGAAAACCAAGCTGCATTCTCTGGAAAGTTTATGTAATGATCCAAAATAATAAAATATCTAGTTCTAGAGCAATCTCTAGGAATGATAGGCTTAAACTGGCTTGAAATTTTATGTGATCTCACAAATACTTGAAATTTTGTGTGATCTCATGCATGCTGCTTAGTTCTGAAAGCTGAAGAGAGAGTGAAAGGACTGATCCTCAACATGCAGGGTTGTTCGGGATACCGCTTCTTCTGCATTTAAGTCACATCCCCCACACCCAGTCCTCATCTGGCTGCACATTTAGTGGAAGCAAAAAGTGAGATATGAGGCCATTCAGCAATAGAGAAGTACTTGGAAAAAACCAACAAACAAAAATATTTAGGCCTAAATTAGTGAAGAAACATTTGTAGAAGTTCTGCACCTTCTTCCTCAGCAGGCAAAAGGAGAGCTAAATGGCCCACAAAGAAACTGACAGAATCGGTTTCCAGAAGACAGTAATAAGGACACAAACCCACTTTGGTGCAGACCAGTTTCCATTTGTTCCATCCAATATTTAACTCTGCTGCTTGAGTTCTGGAAGGCTGTACTATCCATAGGAATTACTTCCATTCCTCGTTTTCCTCAGATGCTGTCTCATGTCAGTGTTTTCCAGAATGAATCAAAAAGCGTTTTGCAACATCCTCAATTCCCAACAGGTTTAGAGTAAGCCTAGATTATGACCACAGAAGACATCAAACATTTTTGTCTGATGCAACTGCCCCTGCTATGCAAGTTACTTGATCAGAAAAGCAAATGATTGCTGATTCTTTTTTATTAAGTCAAAGGCTGATAGCACTTTTGTCGTTTGTGTTACACTTTGCAACTTTCTGAGCATGTCAGAGAAAGCAGAAAACCCCAAATTGTAACATCTTTAAGTATCAAATTACCAATTGGTTTGATTGGTAATAAATTACTTCCCCAAGTTGAGTCCGTTTTGTCCATGACAGTAACTGGTGAGTGAACTCTCCCTGTCCTTACCTCTACCTGTGAGCCTTTCCATATATTTTCTCTCCAGTGCCCAGCTGGGGAGTGACAGAGCAGCTTTGGTGGGCATCTGACATCCAGACAGGGTCAATCCACCACAACAATTCTGATGTCTCTTCAGAAAAATGTGCACGATTTCTAACGCCAGTTTTGATTTTCTAACGATGTGACAACTGTGCTTTGGTTTATTCTTAGATTTCTTTTTTTTAATGTTCACCATATGCGTCATGGAAATATATATACCCCCCACAACAGGGGGTTTTTGTTTGGTTTTTTTTAGATATTTGGTCTGGCACCGGTTTCAGTCTAAAGGCTGAGTGAAGCCCATTTAAGTGTAACTAATGCAAGTTATTATATGTAAATATGATCTTGTCAGCAGCAAAATTGTAAATACAATGTATATAAATTTTATTTGGGGACAGTTTTTTGAAATTAAACTTTATTTTGAATTTAAAAAGACTGATTTCAGGTATTTTCTGAAAGAAGCAGTGTTTACTTATTGTGTCACATACACTGATAACCTATCAGTTATGTGTTCTGTAATGCTGCCAGGAGCCACCACTGCCCTTACACAACTTTGAAGCAAGAAGAGACAATTAAGAGCTACAGAGCTGTGGAACAAAAGCAGGTGTGGTACAGGTTCTCGGTCTTCAGAGGCATCATTAGTAATGTAGGGCATTCAGCATTGGTGTTAATGCTACTCATTTACCAGAACTAACATGACAAATACACTAATATTTCATAAATCTAGGGGGAGCTTAAGGACACCTGCTGGTGGGGCGGGGGAGGGCAGGTGTGTGCATTTTTTAGGCTTTTGAAAAAGTGTTACATATGGTGTTTCAGAAAGAACCAAGACTATTTTAAGGTTCTGCCTGTTTAAAACCATCACCTCTCTCTTCCTTTTACTCCTTTTTTTCTTTTGAACTCATCTTTTTCCAAAAACTTTTTGTAAAGAAACAGTTACCTGTGCTGGAAGATGGATGGCAAATAGCTTGCCCTTTCTATATATCATCAGTTGCTTCATTAACTTACAGGAGAGGATTTATTTGAGTTAAAAATACACCAGCCTGCAAGTGAACCCATAGAAACTCTTTGAGTTTTGCTTGGAATCAGAAGGGGTATCATGGCCTATGGAGCAAATTCAGAACTCCGTTGCATGAAGTGCACAGAAGAACCAGGGGTGTTATTGAGACTTGGATTGAGCAATGGTTTAGTGATTGCACAGTGGGAGCTGGGAACTTATGCTGGGTCCACAGGTCATGGAACAACTATTTAGAAATTAGTGTATGCAAAATTGGAGAATTACAGTAAAAGCTACAGAGGATTAAAAGAAAAGGTAGGAGTCTGGCAGACTTCTACAAAGTTAAGATGACAGTAAAAACTAAGGCGATAGCATCTCAAGAAAAACATGTAAGAAAATACGCAGTATAGATGTTTCTGAGTGTATCATTAAGCAAATATAAAAACATCCTACTCCCAAGTTTACAAATGAAGATCATGAAAGAAGAGTCATATTTAGTGTAGACATTTTTGTAACAGTCTAAGTGACAACAAGACATAGCAAAAGATGTCTTCCAAGCAGTAAAGTCTATGGGTTTCCCTAGAAAAGATACCAGTAACCTCATTACTTCAATGGTTTGCACTACAGCCTTGAAAATACACTTTTATAAAGCAGAATTACCGATTGTACGGCAATAGAATTAGTCACTGAATAGGAAGAGCTGTGCAACAGCAGAGCTTCTCCCTTCATTCTGCATTAGTGTGTGCTGCATTAGGCTTTGCTGGTGCAGGCAAGGGCTACTGTGCTTGTGACCTCCTGCACATACAGACAAGGGAGCCCTTTCTTCCACACAAGTCCTATCTCAGAGGCATATAAGCTGCCATTTGTTACCCCAGTCTTCACCAAACTGAAAGTAAAGTAGGACATCTGCACTGGAGAACTATTAGCTGATTTCTCATAAAACAAGCAGGCCCTTGTTTCTCAGGGGCTCGCCTGCTTTTGAATTCCTTGAGCTCTCGCCGGGGTGGGGGGGTGGTGTTAAGCACTGCAGTGCCATCTGGAGTTGATAAGGAAACCAGTGTTGATTTCAAAGCTGGAAGGAACACACGGACAGTCTTACATACATGTTCTTTGATTAATTTTTGTTTTTTAAAATCACAAATTCTAGCTTTTAAAAAATGAACATCCATCTTCAGTTTGGAGAAATGTGAGAATGAAATTAGTGATGAAAAACAGGTCACAAAATATTTGTTTTTGTGAATTAGGATCAAGGTAAATTCAAGATACAAACCATGAAAGCTATAAAATACAAATTATTTCAGGACAACATCTCTTTAAAACCTAAGCAGTCCCACAAGCTGGGATTATTTTGAGTCTTGTTGAGCTCTGTGAAAATTCATGTGGCAAAAGAGAATGAATGCATTCCTCCACTGCTAAAAATCAATAGGATTTTTATTGCTGAATTAATTTGAAACTCGGGTTTCTGCAGTTAAAATTTGCAGGACGGTGGGTATAACAAGATTCCCATTTTGTCTTCTGCCTCTTAGCTGTTCTGACCTTCTTAGTCCTTCCAGTAATGCTCACTGTATTACAGAGGTGGCAAGAAAGAAGATATGAACATAAGGAGCTTCCTAAAATCTTTTCCCTAAACATGATCTCCTGTCCTAGATTTGTAAAGCTTTCTTTGAGGTCTGTATAGACAAATGACACGTCTGCAAAGCAACTAGGAAATACTGCTAATGATGTTTTAACTGCTATTCATTAGAATAACAGATATTGTTTGGGTTTGTTTGGGTTTTTTCCCCTGGGTAAAAATGTGGTTTAAATTCCTTTACATAGAAGCATGAGTGTGTGAACTTAAAGAGTTTTACATGTGCTGGCTGCTGCTGAAATAAATCCAGATTATCCCCTAGATTTCTTACAGTCTCTAACTGTAATTCTGAGGACATTTTTAGGCAAAAGAACTGTTGTCCATAAGCTGCACAAAAGTGTGTGCCATGGCTCTCTGAGCACAGGACTGGGGACCTGTATTAAGACTTGAATCCTAATCCTGGCTCTAAGACCAACCAGTACTGTGACCTTGAGCAAGTCATATATGTGGCTCCATAAAATGATTGTATCTCCACCATCACAGGATTTGGGGAAGGATTAATTTGTTCATGTCTGCTTAGAAAGATGAAAAGCATTAAGTCCTTTCAGCTGCAGGTTGTTAGGAGTCAGTCAACACCGTGAATGTCAGATATGAAAGAGATGTGCCAGGAGCCAGAGAATGTGAATATTAAAGGTGACACATTTAAAGTCTTTGTTATAGTAAGGGAAGCTTTAATTCTGACCCTTGCTGGCATGCAGTTCTCTAATCTACACATCTGAAGACTTCTAGGAGTATGTACAGCAAATCACTAATTCCTTATTGTGATTCGAAGCTATTGCAGCTGTTGTGTGCCAAAATAAATCTGAAATTAGTTTAAAAACTTGGAGCAAAGGGAACTGGCACATTAGCTGATCTTACTTTAAAGCTATCTAAAAGAAAAAATAAGGTACTTTATTTGACAGTTTGAGACTTTGAGGTAGAAAGCACCGGTATCTTTTGCAGAAAAATATTTCTTAAAAAAATATTACAAACCACTTGTATATTTTCAGTAAACAAATTCAATAACATTGCATATATTTAAACAAGAAAACAAAACCTCAACAACACAGAAGCACTTCTACTCACCTTGCACTCCTTCCTCAGAACTGCTTATTCACTCTGTAAGCATCTGTGGGTGTTACCTTTATAGTGATTCCCTGCCAGGCAAGCTGCAGCCCATCTGATGCTGTCATACATGCATCACTCCTTAACTTTGATCCTTTCTTTGGTCTCTCACTCTGCTTCCAGAATAAAGCTTTGGTTCTAACCTTCAAAGCCACATATGTATCATGTCTTGGCTACAGTAGAGATAGTCTCTCTTTCTCTCAGTAGGACTACAGCATTCTTTTGATCACTGAAAATCAAAAGCCAACAGAAGTGTAATAATAACTAGGAAGAAAACATTTCCCATTGAGAACATCCACTGGATAATAATATGCCACATACCAGCACCAGAAAAAATGGCTTGGATTTTGCAGGATAGGGACCAAAAGTGAATGTATCACATTGAGCATACGCCTTATAAATTTTTCCAAAGCAGGAATCTGTTTCCCTCTACAGACATTTCTCCTGCTTAGTATTGTGAAAATGGCAGATGGATTGCACAGCAAGGAAAGCACAATCCATCTCTTACTCATTTTGTCCTGGGAGAGAGCAAAGTGAAAATAAAACACTGATGATTCATAAAGAATTTTTTCAGGAATGGTGGACATTATTTGAACCCTTTTCTTTAGAGAAGCAAATTAACTTTGCTGTGGATGAACACAATGGCAGGTATTCATTTTCTTACACAACCACATGACAAGACTTAGTTTGTATTAAAATTCTCATATTTTCAAATGTATTTTGCACTTCTTTATGTGGATTTCTCCCAAAAATAGTTTCCTGCTCAACTGAATTGTGCAATTTATGTAAATGATGTGTGTGTGTGGAGATGGAAGGAGAGGGAAGGTCAGTCCTATTCTTACAGCCTGTGCATTTTCTGCCTTCTCCATGTATAAAGTTGTGCAGCTTCTGTCTGTTTAAAGGTCCTACACTGAAAGCAAAGGCCACTGGTGAGAAAGGCACCTTCTTCCCTCAACAGTTTGATTATTGTGCAACAGAACAGATTGTATCAGTTTAAAAAAAAATCATGTCCTTGATAAAACAGCATCAGAAGCATGTAGAGATCACATCTCCCTTCTCTCATTGTTACTCAGCTACCTTTATGTTACAAAATGCCAGCATGGTGATTCTAATCTAATTCAGCTGCACAAGCACTTTGACTGAAAGTTCAGAGAGGTGTTTTTAATCCTCTCCAACACGTCCCAATAGGGGATAGCAAAACAGGAAGCCCTCGTGTGCAGATCCTTCCCAACTATAATGGCAGGGTGGAAGGTGCCATCTGTCATTTGGTGCCATTATATTGGAAAGTGCTGTCTCCTCTAAACTCCTTGCAGCAGCTGCTCCTGAAGGCTCAGGTCTTTGTCCAGAGCAGGCAGCTGCCTCTGCCACCCCCTCGGGAACAGTTTTGTTTTCACAGAATCTGACAGGGCTAGAAGTGATCTCAGAGGTCATCTGGTCCTTCCGCCAGCCGCTGGGATGGATAGGCATTCCTGACAGATGTTCTCCCTGGCAGGCAGAGATTCCGGCTCTCAGAGACCAAACCTGAGCTGCCTTTCCTAAATTAGGAGACCGATCAGCTCCTACTGCTTGTAGTGACAGTTTGATGTTTTTCAACTATGACCATTTATTCAAGCAATATGATTTTGTGAAAATACAAGATTTTACTTGAGGAATCCATTGTGAAGATGGTGACTTGGTCTTTTAGAAAGTTTGTGTCTTCCACTTTTATTCTCCAGGTTGCATGCTTCCTATTCCCTGCCATCCCCTGCTTAGCCAGCGACACAAAAATCCATCAGACAACTTCCTTGGCTGCAGGACGACAAAGCATTAAAGATTTCATTTTAAATGAACAAGGCAGCCTGCATGTCTTCAGATCTACTGCAGACTTTTTGTAAGGACATAGGCACACACACAGGTAACACACCATTAAGCTGAAACAAAAAAACTATCAGTGCCTACAAATGAAAGTATTTAATTCAGAGAATGAGAGAAGGGACATGGTGCATTGAGATCTCTGTTTCTGGAGAATAAATGCATCCGTACAAACTCCCGCCTAATTTGCAAAAGAATTGTAGTGTAAATTTTCATTAGTGGGCACACTTTAGCAGATGCTTTTACAAATAAAAATGTCTGTGGTAATAAGGGGATATGCTTGGCTTCTCTAACGCTGATTGGTGTATTCTGCCCATACACACCTGCGTTTGAAAGCACAGAAAAGAGTATTATTCTCTATGAGAAGAGGGGACATTGAAAGACTAGAACAGTCCTACATTTGCAACAGAAACAGAAAGGACTTTTTGAATGATTGGCTAGTGATAAGGGAAAAACAGTCCTATTGTGTAACCACACAAAGCATTGGAGACAAGACAAACCTATTTACATATGAGAACTCAGACCTCAAGCAAATCCTGTAAGAAAGGACATGAGACAGGATAAAAGAAATGCATAAAACAGAATTCCTTCTTCCCCACAGACATTACTACAAATTTCTACTTCTCTCATTTATCCTTAAGGGTTAATCCTGTATGCAAGAAACTGTGCAATGACTGTCTCCAAAATACACTAGAACTCTGTTCATAAATGTCTTTCCTCTCCTAAAAATGCACACAAATTATACATTGAATAGGTGCTATATATTCCATTCTCTCTACAGGTTATATGTATGACACAAGGTATTTAAGGAAAGGCTTCTCCAATTTCAGCATCATGACCAAGTATCAGTCAGAAAGAGCAAGGGTATTTTAAAGATAAAAGTCAAGATCGTGTATGATTTGTACAATACTAACACAAGGAACAACAATAGCAAGACCCTTGGAAAGAATATAGACATGCTGTGTTCATACAAGACAAAAACAAAATGGTAACAGCTTCGATATTCTAATGCTATGAGAAATTAATTTTCTCTCTGATTTGATACACAATTTTTTTTCAGCTGATTGTGGTAGGATGTCCTTCCCCTACACCAAACTATTTTGATATTTCGGTTGTTTACCTGTTGTGCAACATAACATATAAAGAGTAACTTTATTCCACAATCAAACAGCCTTTGATGTTGTTTAGGAGTAATGAAACAGGTTAAAATGTGGTCCCGTTTAAGCTTGTACTTCACCTGTTCAAAACTTTGCTTGTTAGCGCATCTCTGCATGCAATATTTGAATTTTCCAATGTCCATGAGGGCTTTCAGTAGAAATAATTAGTGCTTTGTTAAAATCAAGATTCAGGTAACCAACGATACTGTAAAGGGTTGAGAGAAAAAAACCGAAAAAAATGTACTGTCCCTGTCACCCAGGTGCTTTTATAACTGAAGTAACGACCTTATTACACTGCCTCCTTGTAAATGATTTAAAAGGTTCTGCTGTTTGACAAGTCAGAAGAGTTTAAGCAAGAGCTGGTAGGGCTCAGACAGGCACCTTTATTGCTTGTGACAGCACCTGGTATCCTGAGCCAAAAGGAGCTCACAAACCCTTACTCATGTGTCTAGCCAGGTAATCACAGGGACGTTTCTGACCTGTGGAAGAAATGCTTGTGATTTCTGAAAGTGAGTAGTTAGCACTGCAAGGAGGCTTGAACTGCTAACATGAATTTAAGGCAGTGGTTTGTCATGGAACTGAATTCTCTGTGCGCTAACAGTTCCAAACAGTCTGCTTCTGCCACTGAATTCTAACAATCCATTATTTGCACGGGGTTTCTTCTCTCATATTAAACTGAGGAATTCTGAAATATTACATTATCTTTAAGACATTATCTTAATAAAGCTTTAGCACAAGTGCATTTAAAATCCGTGGCAAAAGTCCAGAGTAGAGCCAAAATAACACACAAGTCTGTGTATTTCAGTAACAGATGGCTTTGTCTTTTTAAATTGCATACCAACCTTATCTGAAAAATGTAAATTCTACTGCAAAAAAGACATTCCTCTGAAATCAGATGTGGGCTTCATTACTTAGGGCTGGTTGCTTCCACATTCATTTAATTAAGTTTTGTGAACAGAAAAGATGAAAGAGAGTGGGCCAAAAACTAAGGGAAAGAGACTTCTGCAGTGAATATTCATCCCCTCCAAAGTTCCTCTGTCATTTAAAACCAAATAGCCAAACTCACTTCTGAGAGCGTCATCTGAGTGAGAACCCCTTGCTAATCCTCTTCATTCCTTACAAGGTGCAATTGCCCCACAAGCTGCAGCTGCCAGTCCAGCACACATCCAGCCTCACCCAGGCTTTAATCCTTAGAGCACATCTGGGTTTTGTGGGGCCATCTCTGCTCTTCCAGACCACCTCAGGTCAGAAGGGTTTGTCCCTGTGCACAGATTCCCCCAGGCTCTTTGAGCCATGGCAGAACCTAGCCCTCACAGCAGACCCTGGGTGTTTGTAAAGCTACCCACAGAGCTGGAGTTGCCAGGATCATAGAATAGGTAATTAAGAGGCTTTACCACATAGGGAGCTTGGAAACTCACAGAAAACGTTAATTAAAATCAATAGAAGATGACTTTGCAAGTAAGAGAAATCTTTTAACTACTTTGCTAAGAAAACAGACAAGTTACTTCCTTGGGTTATGCAGTGTTGTCTAGAGTTAAATACAGTAACTTCAGATAAACCAAAGATAATGGATGGAAAAATGTACTTTTGAGGAGTTGTTTTCTGAGAAAATGCATGTAGTATATGAAAAGGAGTATGAACCTCAAACTGCTGTGGTAATGTATCCTCTACAGGCAGGCATCACAAAACCAGAATAAAAGTGGCTGAAGGTCGCAGAGCTGTACCTTGGAGAAAAGACCTGGTGTTAGGTTTCCCTTTGGCATGGACCTGATTAATCCTTCCATTTCACATTCCTCCCCAGCGGTCAGCTGAACAGCACAGTGGGGGAATTAGTTTCCTTTACCCTCCGAGCAATCTATTTCCCCAAGGAAAATGGATGGCTTTAGCTAGGCAGCTATATAAAGTCAAATAAAACACGTTCTTTCCAGCTAAGCAAAAGTACATACCTGCAAGAAATGACTGTCATGTTAAAACACGTGACAAGTAGCGTAACCCCAGTCTCTGAAACAGGTTGAAAAAGGACATGAAAAATCCCCCAAGCTGTCAGCAGCAGAACTGATCAAACACAGGACTTTAAAGAACTCATGTTCCAGGAGCTCAGCATCTCCTTCCGAACTATGCCAAGCTCCCACCTCCAGAAACTGTTACATTCCTCCCCACCGTTCTTCCCTTCCAGCATCCCATCGAATCCTGAAGGCAGCACGTGGGGTGTTCCCGGGCCCCTTGTTGCATCTGCAGTTTTCATCCTCACTCTCTAAAAGATGTGCTGAGACTCGCCTCCTTCCCACATGCCCCCCTGGCACCCAGCACTGGGGTGCCCCGGCTACGGCAGAGCTGCCAGCAGGTGCGTGACCACCCAGCTCTCGCCTCCTGGCAGCCGGGTGGCCAAACAGGACCCAAAAGGGGAGTCTTACCTGTGATCCTGTCTGAGAAAGGAGCAGTAAGTCTCTCTCCTCCTCCAGCTCCAAATTTTTACAAGGCTTCTAAAAAACAGAGCAACTCCCCAGCTTCTGTCCTATCAGATCTAGTTTATAGCAAACAGACTGAGAGAAAATGCCTGGACAGATTTACTGCACAAGCTTTGTTTCCTTAGGATGAAGGCTAAATGTGACACAAAACCTTAGGCTTGCAAATAAGTACTAAGTGGATCAATTATAAAGACTGTGGGGGCTTTGCTGCTCTCTTCATTGCATTTAAAATTTTGCAAACTGTCTTATTTACAAGAAATTGTAAACATAATTTTTAAAAAATCAACTTATTTTAAAAGTCACAAAATGATCCGGTTACCTATGATTGGGAACTAATTTAACTACAAATACTATCATAATTTTTGCATAATTTTTCTAGTCTTCCAATTCCATGACTACACCAAATATTATACTAAAGTCTCAGCTTTAGCAAGCATCTAAACTATGCATAAACTGAGTGCAATTTTGCTCTACCTTTATTGGAAAACTCTTGTCTTTGAAGCAACATTCATGCTTTTTACAAGTTATTTTAATGATTGCCTATTGCATTTCAAGTGCATTAAAGCAGTACCTTTTAGTAGCACACTTGTAGTGTGTATTTTAATATCTCCTATATCTTAGTACGTAGCTGTTCCACAGCCTTGGAAATAAAGGACAGCAAGCAGCAATTCTCATTTTAGGGAAAGATCCCTGCTTTGAATTCCATCCCCACTAAAGTCAATAGCACTGACAGTAACTTCACCAAGAGCTGAAGCTGAACCTAAATGCTCATCTGTTACATTTGCCGTGGTATCAGCCGCCCATTACTTTTTGGCACCTATTTTCTGCAGAGTGGAGCACTCCTTTCAGACTATTCTCTTTTTGTAGACTAAGGAAATTTCCAGGGGACTAAACTGTAATGTAATTATGACAGTATGACTCTGCAGTTGTCATAGCAATAGAATGAGGGTGATATGCTGTTGAAGTAAAAATAAAACTTTAAGTACGGCTAGTGGAGACCTAACAATTATTTCTAACTGCTTTACCACATTTATAGGCCCACTGGAGAAAGGCCAGTGAAGAGTTACCCAGGGTAGACTGCCTTCTGAACTACTGTACTCAGTTTCCCATCCCTGGGCAGCAGGAGCCTCACTGTTCTTGTTTCCTTCTAAACCTGTCTTTTCCTGGGCCTGCTCATTATTGGGTGTGCTATGTGGGACTGGAAAAGTTCTGCAGTGTTCACTGGGTAGAGAAGCATCCAAGAGTTTCTTTCATTATATCCTTAAAAGGTACGCTTAAAAACTTGCCTGTTAAGATAACTGGGGTTTTGGAATCGAAATGGAAAGCTGTGTTGGGATGTGGTTTGGACCACGGGCAGCAAGCTTTTGTAGTAACGTGACTCTGTTCCGTCAGGCGCACACCAAACTCGGACTTGAAGCTGCCTGTAGCAGCTGCTCAGTATTTAAGCTACACTTTCCCACCAAGCACCTCTCTTCCAGAGCAACTTCCCTGCTTCGTGCTGTTAGAACGTGGTAAAGAGATACAGCTCACAACTGCAACACCACACAGAGAAATCAGGCTCTGGAACAACCGCTTATTCACTTAGTAACGAATTTCTTCTTTTTACAACCTTCATCTGGCTAGCCAGCCCTCATGGCATTTGAGCTTTCCTTAGGAATATAGCCTGTAACTTCTCTCCCATGCAAGATGGTGTTATTAAAAGGGACAGGGTGCTGAAAATTTAGTAAGTCCTTATAATCCATCCTGGTTTTCAGTCCAGATGTTGTGGAGTGATGTTTTAAGACTTTTATGCCTCCCTAGGTACAGGGAGTACCAGCCAAATATTCCATGTTGCCCAAGTCACGAGCATGATTAGAAACATAAATCGTATCACTTTTTAATTTATGTAGGAGAGAGTACTGTGAATTTTGCTCAAGTCCATTCTCACCACTGTGACTATTAAGGAATGGCACCATCTAAAGATCTGTAAAACAGAATCATTAATTTTAGTAGTAGAAACAGGACTTTCTCCTGAATTCAAAAACAAGTTAAATCCAATTAAGACAGAGAAGCAGGAAATTCCATTCCAAATAGAGGTAGGTGGAACCTTTACCACTGTGACTTAAAAATTGCTTTCTTCAGTCCAGGGTTATGACTAGTCCTAGTTTTCTTATGGGAGGTTTGGGAAGGGGGGTAGGGTTTGTATTCACTGAAAAGGTAAATTAAAATACACACAACATTAAAAAGTTATGTTAAACATCATGCTTTTTATTTTTGGGGAAAGAGCAAGAAAATAGCAGTACTTCAACAGACTAGGAAAAGCCTCATGTAAATACCAAAAGCACAGCAAATTATACTAAAAGCTGATACATTCTTAAGTCAAAGCATAAAGTTGCATGTAAATATGTGTGTGTGTATATATTTATACATGTATACACACACAGGCACACAACTTTTAAGTACAGATGTAGCTATCTGGATTATTATTATTATATCTGTGTTTTCCTTACCATTCAGTTTAGTTTTGGGTGAGTGAAGCAATTAGACCAGAATTAACCTTAAAAAAATATCCAACCATTGCCACAGACTAGATTAAGAACTTAGACACATACACAGTTACAGCACAGTCTTTACTCTTGTGGCCTTTGAATTCCACTAAAAACAAGCCAGTTTTAGAGGGAATGCACCCTGGAAGTCTCTTGGCTTTTATCACTGCAACATCCTAGCCTTTGCTAAAAACTAACAGAGGAGCTACCCCAGAATGTGATCTCCAATTCTTCCTGCAAACTGCATGCATGCCAGACGTGAACAATGCAAAAACCCTTTGAGGTTTAAGCCCTTAATTATTACCTTGTGTCAAGATTCAGGCACTGTGCTTTACAGCAATCTTCAGAATTAAATTTAAGAAATGAAAATTGCATTGGGAGTTGATTTTACTTAAAATAGAGAAGGGTGAAGACTCAGATAGTTGGCAACTCTTAACTGATTAAGCATTACATGTACACACTATGAATTAATAAAAACTTAACCAAGTGCTTTAGTAAGTTCTGAAAACAAAAATAAGTTATATTTCAAAGAACAAGTTAGTATAAAAAGTTTTAACATATGCAAAGTATGTGCTCAAAATACTTATTTCGCATTTTTAAAAAGAGCTGTCGTCTACCTTACAACAACAAAGTTCACCCAGTATAAAATATTGCAATTTGTCCCATTGTGTCATATGAGAGGTTTCCTTATTCTTCATATGATCAAGAACACTTGCACAAGAGTTCATGTTTTTCCAAGCCACATAGTGGCAGAGAGACCGTGTTTGAAAATGTGCTTTTACTATGCAGTGCAGTAAAAGCAAAGCAAACCATTTCAGAGCAGCCTTTAGCAGGTCAAAGAGCTACGTCGATGCAAGAAATCCAGAGAGGAGTATAAAAGTCAATGCCAAGTGGCAGTACCAAGAAAGTGAATTAGATCAACAGAAAAAAAAAAACAACCCTGCTGATAACATTCACTATCACATGTACAGCTTGTAAGCTAGGAATAAATTAGCTTAAGGAGGAAAATAAAATTCATTGTGTAAACAATTCACCCAGTACAAAACTGGATGCAGCCGGTAAGAGCAGAACTAGCTTAGTAGTGCTGAGGATGTGCGTGCATCCAGATGCCTGTCCAAAATGCATTTATCAATGCCACTGACCCCCCCCAAAAATCACCTATAGCTATTTACACCACAGCGGAGGCTTCCCTCCCCCCTTAGGAAGTTATTACAACTCAGGAAGTCGCTGCCGTCTTCTACGATTAAAATTCCAGTTATAAGCTACCAATGTTTGTAAGATGAAAACACCCACCTTGCAAATTAAATTGAAAACTCTTGTCAAGCATGTCTGAGGACTCTTCAAAAGTTAAAGTACAGCACTTTGCTCAAGTGGTATTTGCATGAGTAACTTGTACTGACAGCCTGTTAAAATAAGAGAATTTAACACAACTTGGGGTAGCTGGGTGTTCCTCCTCAGGAAGAGGGATCCATACAAATTCCAGTCGTTCTTGTTGAGGTGTGTTACAGGGAGAGAAGGACAAAAGAACCTCAGTTCAGTCAGCCTCGAGGGGAATCTTCCTGCTTCTAGAAGTATTCCTCCTCTTCATCAAAAAATCCATTTTCCAGGGCATAGGAGCAGTCTGCGTTAGGGTCAGCTTGGCAGGCACCTTTGTATTCTTGAATGGATTCGTACAGGGAGTAGAGCTGACACAGCAATGACATATCCAGCTGCCGAAGGCCAACCTGAAGGGGGAACAATTCAAACCGTCATTACTACAATTGTCTTTTTATGGCTGTATAATGCTATATACTGTTGTTGCTAAACAACAGCTTCAAGCTTCTTTCCACCTTGAATGGTTATGAGATATGAAAGTAAAATTCATTTTCTGAGGTGGCAGATGCCCCACAGGATAAACTGAACAAAAGAACAAGGAACAATGTGATGCAATACTGCAGAACAAATGCATATTGTTCTTCAAAATGCTGTATTACAACGCTGTGCTTAACTTCCAATAAGCAGTTCACTACTATTGGAACCATGGCAGATAAATTCATAAAGTCTATATTCCTTATTATGCAAGGGAGATATTTTTCCAGAAACACTGTGTGTCTTTCACGCATCTTTCTCTCACAGCATCACAGGCGCTCTGTTTTTCTTTAAAATTGCCTGGAGTAGAAGTTTTAAATGGGACTCTGGTTTTCCCACTTCCCAGCTAAGTAGTTCCACTCCAATTTTCTTTTCTGTATTGACCTACATAGGCATCTGACAAAGCCAGGTATGTCTAGCACAATACAGCACGCTACTTCCAGGCAGCAAAACTAAAACAGAAGTGACACAAGGACATATGTCATATCTTGCAAATCTTCAGAGTATTTTCATGTGCCACTCAAGCACAGGCTTGATTATAATTAAGCACCTAGTATTTTGGTCCTTAAGCTTCTCAAATATTAGTTCCAGAGCTAATTAAAGATTTGGAGAACCATTAAAAAAAGGCTGCCTTGTGGTCTGCATCTTTATGTCAGGTACAAAGCCAGTATGTTGCACTGCAAAGTGAAATAAAGCTACTCATTTAACTCAATTCAGTCTCCCTCTCTGGCAACAAAATGGAGAGTTCACTTGACATTGTCACCTATCCAAGTCAGATCAAATTAAAACAATGTTTTGTCTTGCAGCAAATTAAAACCACTACCCAAATGGAGATTTTAGAGAAACAGCCATTTTGGCCTTATTTTTCAAGGAAGTGTTAAGCCGACAGGCTGCTCCTAGTGAGCCTCAGTTTCATCAAATGGAAGTTTTTGCCACAACTCATGTCAAGAGGAAATAAATAAATAAATAAATAAATAACATTAGCAGCCTTTACTGCAACCTGAACACCAGGCTGTATTTTACTGAGAATGAGAACTCTTACCTCAAAAATCTCTCCTTATGCTTCTAAATTCCCAGGACAATACACTCAGCACACAAGAAAACCACAAGAAGCTAGCATGATGATCTTACTTTGACATTGCTGAACTACCCTACCAGCAGCTCTTTCTAAAGGTGAGGAGAAAAAAAAAATCATACAGTACAATGCCATTGAGAAAAACAGGCTACGAAATCTTTCAAGAACAACACAAATTACTTGGTGACATCATGAAGCCAAAACACAACGTCCTGCACAGGCTAAGAGTGAAGACTTTAGGACAAGTCATGGAACACTGTGCTAGCTGCCAGGACATTACAGACAAGTCTATCCACCACCTCAGATCTATGCTACTTTTCTTATCCATCTTCCTTTATAACCTAAACAAACTGCTCACCTCAGGTAAGAAAGGCTGCTGTGAAGCTGGAGCTAACACTATAACATGCAAGAATGAGACGCACCTGGCAGACCTGCATGATAGCCAAATGTTTGAGGGACAAGACTGCAGTCCAGAACTATTCAAAAAGCAATCAGGAGTGAGTTGAGCCAAAAAAGTCAACCAGGAGACAGGCGACCTTTGTCTCCCAAGGGAAGTGGGAGCATTTTCACCAGCAGCTCTCCTGTTTCAGCTCCATAAAGGACTTCAGCACTTTCTGTGAAGTTCAGTTCTACTGACTGCCAAGCACAAACTTTAAGGGAAAAAATGCCCAGCAGAATAACATAACAGGTCTTAAAACCAAATGGTTGTGTTTCCTATCTTAATTTTCTGTTGCTGCCACTAGTATCAAACAATCAAACAAGAAGCCTACTGAGAAAAATGCAGCGTCTTCAAAACTTTCAAGGATGATCCCTGAGGTAAGAAAAGCCTACAGAAATGTCCAACCCTGATAGCATTAGCACAGTTTTTAATGCCAGCCAAGCTGCATTTGACTCTTGATAAGGCAACCTATAGCACACTGTTCCATGCAAACAACTCTGTTCCTCACAATCACAGTTCTGAAGAGACCTCTCCTTTCCTCCCTCCCTCTCCAAAGCATCCAAGTCCATCTCTTTCTCAGCTTTAAACACTTACATACATAGTACCTTGCTTGACCCTGCAGGGAAAGATGGCACTGTGCATTTCTTCCTCACTCACTATGGAAAATTTAAAGCAAACCCATTACTCAATAAAAACTGTATCTCTGCTGCAAGAAAGTGTTCAATATCAGTAATAAAGTGCTTTTATCTTATTGATGAAAGGCAGCCTTTTAGTACACAAGAGTCTCTCTAATTTGTACAGGCCACAAAAAAGTACACCTGGAACCAAGGAGCCTGTAGCTTGAAAGTCTTTGATGTGTTTAGAAGTATCTTCTCCTTCAGAAATATTTTATCAAATTATCATCAAGGATAAAGAGTATTAAAGGAAAGTTTAAAAGGGAAGTCATCAAATGACTTTGAGAAGTATCTCATTTGATTTCCCATTAGGAAAAAAATAGGTTAGAGTTGTCTAATGAGTTATCTTTGCTTTTTTGGAAAGGCTTAGGACGACTAAGACCATATGTCCTTGTTTCCCTTCACAGCACTGCAGAAGAAAGCCCCGGCAGTCATCAGACACCCATCCTTCCTGAGCTTTAATGCAAACTGGCAATTCTAATACACAGTTTTAAGAATTATCTCCAACTGTTGAAACACTGGTGGCAGACTAAGATTTCAGCACACTCCTGTCCTTCTAAATCCACAGAAGGATCTTTCAAAACAGCTTCTTGTCCTCAAGCACCTTTTTAGCCTGAGATAAATAGTCTTGAACTGGGCAGATTCTCAGCAATATCATATTTTATATGCTTCATAGAGTTATTAGAGTTGTAAGAGACCTCTGGAGATCATCCAGTCCAACCCTCCTGCCAAGGCAGGGTCACCTCAAGCAGGTGACACAGGAATGTGTCCAGGTGGGTTCTGAATGTCTCTAGACAGGCAGACTCCATGGCTTGCCCAGGCAGCCTGTTCCAGTGCTCTGCCACCCTCAACGTAAAGAAGTTCTTCCTCTTGTTGCGGTGGAACTTCTTGTGTTTTAGTTTATGGCCACTGGTCTTCATCCTGTTGCTGGGCACCACCGAAAAGCGTCAGACACCATCCTCTTGACACTCACCTCTGAGATATTTTTATACATTAATGAGATTCCCTCTTCTCTAGACTAAACAGGCCCATCTCCTGCAGTCTCTCTTCATAAGAAAGATGCTCCAGCCCCCTAATTATCTTTGTGGCTCTCCGCTGGACCCTCTCCAGCAGCTCCTTGTCTTTCTTGTACTGATTCTTCAGAATCCTCAGTGCGCAAGGCTTAGGCTATTATTAGTCATTACAGCTGCAGCTTGCACCAGCAAAGCACCAACACCCAATTAAGTGTTTAATCAAAAGGTGCGCCAGGTCGCCCGGAAGAATTTCGCTATAATAACGCTGTGCTACAGGATCAAAACAGAGTCCTGTAGAAAACTACACCTAATCACAGCCGCTCGGGCTGCACGAATCAGTGCCGACAATGGGGTCTTTTTTAACGCCAGCCTTGCAGCTGGGTGCCGGGTCCCGGTGGGTGCCGCAGGGCGCGGTACGCGGCTCCCCATCCACACCCGGAGCGGCCCCGCCGCCCCTGGCCCTC
>VZRQ01006258.1:2363606-2390917 GCA_013397975.1 Machaerirhynchus nigripectus
AAGGGAGGCAGCGGAGCGGGGGCGGCGGCGGCGGCTGAGGGGCCGCGCCGCAGGTGCCCCGAGTCAGGGCCGGGGCCGTGCTCGGCCGCCGTGCCACGGCCGCTTTGTCTGAGCCGAGGCGAGTCCCTGCGGGCGAGGCCTCAGCCTGTGCCCCGCAGAAATACCCCCGCGGTAGCGCTCTGTCCCCGGGCAGGGGGAGGCACAAGGGCCCTGCGGCAACGGAGCTGAGCCTCCGGGCTGGGCCCGGGGGCTGGGGGAGGGATGAAGCGCAGTGAAAGCAAGCATGAAAGCAGATTAACTGCTACAGTCGGAGGGTGACCAGTTCTTCTGTGGCAATGGTGTTACATCAGTCGCCTGATAACACCACACTGCGCTCCCTTTCCATCAAGATGTTTCTTTCTGCCCTGGTTTGGGTTGGCATAGATGTCTTAGTAGGTAGTACAGTGCCGTGGTTTTGATTCAGAATGAGGATAATGTTGATAACATACTGATGCTTTGATTTTTGCTGAGTCGTGTTTATCCTAAGTCAAGGACTCTGTTTTTTTGGTCTCTGTGTGTCTGTCTCATGCCCCACGGGGGAAAAGGTACACAAAAGAGAGTGGGAGGGAGCATAGCCATGACAGGTGACCCAAACTGGCCAAGGGGATGTTCACCTTTCTTTATTTGAATTTTGTTTTCAATTATTAAACTGGTCTTAACCGACAAGTTTTACTTCTGATTCTCCTTCCNTCCATGACACTTTCACATCCCAACAGCCAAGTTTTGTACCAAAAGTGTTCTATCTCCAAGCACTGCAATTACACAAACCTAGATTTATCTGCTCTGTGCGTCAAATTTCTCAGTCTGTGAGTTAGCTCACTGTCTGTCTTCCAGATTTATCCACAGAGTGGACAGAAATACCCAAGTGCTTTCTTGAGAAGACTGTGGGGAGGGAGCCGTGCTCCAGGATGGGGGATGTGGCACAGGAATCCCCAAAACTGCCAGTGCAGCCACAGTTCTGGTACCACAGCAATACAACCTCAATGTGCCAACTCTGATTTTGTGCCTTTTATATTTCCCCCCTTTCTCCTTGACATGTTTGCATCTCTGGAGTCTCTTTGGAAAAAAAAAAAAAATAGGGCAGTTTTGGATTATTGAAAATCTAAACCAAAGCAGGGTATAAAATCGGAGTTCTGGGAATATGCTGCCAATTGCGAAGCCACATTGTTTTAGAGGTGTATTCCAAATCCCATGACCCTGCTTTGTTTGTGGGGTTTTCTCTTCAAGAAATACTCAGATAGGATGATTTTGAGTTAAGCCTCTACATACTTTCAGTTTTGTTCCCAGACTCGCATGGCTTTTTCGTGGTTTAAATGTCATCAGACCCTGTGACAGTTGTTTGCAAACTGCTTACAGTGGAGGAAGCTTTTGCCAATCTTTGTTCATGTTTACATGCGACTTTAGGGTTTGATTTTTCAGACAACCTGATGTGCTTTTTAATGCTTTTTGCACTGGACATTTCCCTCCCCCCGTTAGGCATGATGCTACTTCTGCCCAGGTTGATTTTGAGAAATAAAATTGTGCTGACGGCTTTTATGAAACTAAAGGCATTTTAAACCATCCTTATTGTAGATGAAAAGTGTCAACAAACCCCTCATCCTTCCAGGCCAAGGGTGCCTGACTGCAAAAACATTGTTTTGGTTTGCTAAAGAAGTACACATTGTACTATCGTCCTGCTTATGAGCAAACACATTTATTTGTTCTCCTTCCACCACCCCCCCCTTTTTTCTCTCACATGCCATCTATTTGGAAAAGCTTGTGAGTGTTATTTTATCTAGACCACCTTATCTTAATTTTTTTTCAGTTTGCCCAATCTCATTAAATTCTGAGTGCATTTTCTTCACACTTGTGTCCCTTAGGCACCTTGTTGCCATGTTTACCACTGCAAAGGTCTTTATGCTGTCTTACTGCTCACCTTTGTAATGTGTAAAATTTTATTACAATTACAATGTGTAATTGTAATTAAAAAAACCTTTTTGGGTTTTCAGTGACCCTTCTCTTAACTGGCTACCTTATCTAGCCTTCATTCATACTAAATTCATAACTATCCTTGAAAATCTAAATCTACTGCTTTATTTATTCTGACTTAGTTATAACATGGTGATAATGGAACCTGGAGTCTTTTGCAGTTATGTCTTCTGGTTATGAAGCAAGCTTTTGTTAGCTCTATAGACCTCTTGGTCTTTAGGTTCCCAGAATTGAACTACAGAAACATGTTACTTGTCAAAACTGATCTTTGCTAAGGATGTTACCTCAAAAAACCCCACATTAAAAATACACGTCACTATGTCATAAGGAATTAGGAAGTTCCAGAAGAGTGGTGTCCCATACCATGTCCTTACGAAATCCATTATGGCACGGGTTAAATTTACATGTTCTTATGTGATGTTTTTCCCTTCCTAATTCATTAGGAGGATACACAATGCCTGTGTGTCATTTGTGCATCATTTACTAACAATCCTCTCTTCAAATGTGGTGATCTATATGCATTATAGCATACCTTGAATTGATATGATAAGACTGCTCCCTCCAGCCTTTTCTCTGATGCTTTCCCCTCTAATAACTGAGTTATCTACAGATGTTAATGGAATTCCTCATTATGACAGCCCTGTGTTAGAAGGTAGTATTGTTACTCACACTGGAACGAGGACACAAGGACACGGTGAGCTGAAGGTAGGTCATGGTGAAAACATCAACTAATTTTAAGTGCCTGGTTTGTGATTCCTAGGAATGATTTTCCACCCAGCAGAACTGACAAAAGGACACGTGCCTCTGCTTCAAGCTACCCTGCATAAAGCAGCACCTTTGCTTAAAGCTACCTTTATAAGAAATTTAAAGTAATACTCCAGAGTTTGCAGCAAAGTGGCATGTGTCACATTTTGTCAGCTGTGCATCAGGGATATCTTAAAACTTGCTAAACAGGTTGCACCAGAGTCAGTATCCTTTTTGTATTGGGAAGAAGTCTCTCATTGGGTTAGCTTGCAGTCAGAATTACTTGTCAAGGATCGGTCAGGATCCAGATATTGCAAACTGGGCAAAAGCAAGACAAATTAATAATTAGTTACACATGCTTTCCTCTTCCATTTGCCTCTGTAGTTAAAGTGCCTGAATATACTCTGTTTCTCATGAGGCCTATGGCTTTTATCACTGATGTGGAGGAATGGAGATCAGACTGTTCTCTGGTGCTTTGGGAATGATGTGAAACTCAGCCACTTGGCAGAAGAGAATTTAGAATATGCTGGGTATAACTGGAACCTGATACATGGTGCCATATAGGGGTACATCCAAATAGAAATTAGATTTTCAGCTAAAGATCATTCAATTCTTATGCATCATTTTTAATCAGTTTTAAATAAAAATGGTCCTAATTTTGACACTTTTTTCCCAGGTATATTTATCCCTGCCTAAAAGGTGAAGCCCCAGGTATATTCTAACACATATTACAGGGGCTTCCAGCTAGGCCCCAAGCAAAGTGGTGTCCTTACATCCAGAGCAAGATCCTCCTATTTAAGCTACCTGAGTAAACAGGAGCAGTAGAGGGCTCTTACCTTCTTTATAGGTCTGCTACCTCATAGACACCCAAGAAAGACATTTCAGCCTTTGCAGGGTTCAGAACAAAGTGCTAGAAACACAGATATGGAGGTTTGGGGATCCAGGCTCCAGTGTGAAGTTCTTGATGAAATGTATTCTTGTGGCTATAAACCCTGGTACACACCACTTGCTCTCTCAGCCTGCTACTGTTGCCCTTGTTGTTGGGTTTTTTACCAGATCCTGTCCTTGTCCTGGCATAGCCCCTGTTCCAAAGCAATGTCCCCTAGCTACGGTCTCCAATGCCGTTGTTCCTACCCCTGCCTTTTCTTGCTTCAGCTGCCGCACATGGCTGCTCGATCTGTGTGTCTCTGGAGAGGGATCCTGGACAAAGAAATCCCTGGCCCTTTATACCCTCACAGTCTGTGCACCAGATCTTCACATGCCCTGCGTCTCTGGGTCCACTGGCAATTCATGGGGTCTTCCAACACCTCATTGAAGTCCTTCTCCATGCCCACGTGGGCAGTTCTTATCTTACAGCTTGGGCCAGCCTTGGGGCCCTCCAGAGTCTCAGTCCTTATCTGAAGATAACCAGTCTTTGATTATCCTCTGCTTAGCCATTCATGTTAACAAACAGAGTTCATTTAGAGTTTAATTATGCTGATTTTTGAGCAGGACCCACTCGTGCTAAGCAAGTTAAACTTATGCCTGCACAATTAATTTCTAATATTCTATAAGTAAACTTACTTTATTTCTCAGGACTCTTGCTGCTGCCTTCCTCAGCTTCTCTGCCATATCTAAAGCTACCCTTTAACCTGCTGCAATGAAGTCAGACTGCTAATGCTTCCTTTTCCATGGAGAAACAAACCAAAAACAAATCAAAATTTTGACAACAGGAGAGAGAATATGTCTAGGGCATGGGGGGTAGGTATGACAGAAAGGTGGTTAGGACTGGGCAAAGCAAGGGCAATAGATTCAGCAGGAATCAGAGGTTACATAGAGTGACTGAAATGGTGTGTGTTAGTAACTGTTTCATCACTGATGGCAAGTCCCAGCCATCAATAATGCACAGGTAGGGTTTGGTTTTTCTTATGGGGTTTGGTTTTCTGTTGTTGGTTTGTTTTGGTTTTTTTAAGTGGCAGCAACCCAAAGCAGAGCTCCCCTCTCCTTTTCACAATGAGGATGGTATGGATTTTTGAACCAATTTATGCCCATCAGTTAAAGCAGTGAGAAGCAGTATGGAAATCTGAAGAGCATGTGCATGTGGCAAATGGGCAGTTACAGTTCTGCAATGATGAGTGGTCTAATTCCTCCCTCTCACTGTATTTTTTTACACTGCAGTCAGTTCCAAGTGCTGCTGTTTTGTGTTGTGAAGGGGGAAAAAAGACTCAAAGTCTGTACTTCCATATCAACAATTCTGGTTTGGGATTATAGGAAGGATCATGCTAAGGAGAAATAAGGATTGGATCTGAAAGTAAAGTTGATGTGACCTCCAGCTGAGGTCACCAACTGTTTTCCTGATGATGCCAAAATATGGTTTGTTCACGTCTGTGTTAGATCAAATTATAAATCTTCTCCGCAGTTCATCACTCAGTGCACTGCACACTGGTTTTAAAATCTTCTTACTCTGTCCTCTCACTTTATTAAATTAGATGTAGTGGTATCAGTCCTTTTTTCCCGCAGCTCTCCTGCCTCATAAATCCTTCCCCATTATGTGAACTCTAGAAAAAAAAAAGAGTTGTAATTTAGACCACACCAAATTCATAATCCTATAATGTATCCTTGTTTTCAGGATTTCTGTTGTAGTTAAGAAAGCAAGCCATTTTAATATTTCTTATCAGGTGGTAGAAGTAAATCCCCCAAAACAGAATGAGAAATAATGGTAGGGTGTAGGAATTTGTGATTTCAGTATTATATGAAAATTCATAGCCATGAAAGAATCCAGCAGAGTTTGTGAGATAACTGTGTAATAAACTAGCCTCATGCCCACAGCTCTTGATGGCCCTGAACATCTTCCCTTCATCTCCTTTTGCTGTGTCAAAAATGCAAAAGAAAAAAAGGACTTCAGAGCGCTTTGGGAGACTTTTTCCCACTTTCTCACACTTTCCCATGAGTTCAGTATAGTTCTGATAAGCATTTGCCTCTTCAAAAAGATGGTTTGAGGGGGCATTTATTACCAGTCTCTGTGGTTAGTTCAGTTTGTTAGCCTCACAACAACTCACTTCTTACTCTCAGCAGTCTGACTTGACTTACACTAACAGCTTTCCAGAATCTGATTACTGAAAGCAGATCGCCAGGGGATCAGAGCTACAGGCTTTAAGGGTATTTGTCTTATTATCCCAGTGACAATGAGCAGACCCTTTCCTTTAGTGAGATCTGCATTGGGGCCAGATCTGGAGGATGCCATCTAAGCTGGGCTGAGGTCATCTGAGGTAGAAATGATGGGAGTTCTAAATCTGCAGGCGGAATGGCACAGCAGAAAGCAAGCTGCTGAGCAGGAATGGCTGCGGGTGCACACAAGTGGGAAGGACTTGTGCTTGCAGAGTGCAGTATATTGCAGATTCTCTACCAATTTGTATCTGCCTCGAAGCCTTTTTGATTGAGGAATGGTCATTGGTAATTTTTAAAACAGAATTCTTTATTTCTCTGCAAAATGGTCATTTGGAAACTAACATGGAAGTTCCTATGTACTATTATGTCAACTGATGTTAGCAAAGAGATCATATTTCTTGCTTCTTTCATCTATGTTCTCCCTTAGCAAATGTGTATATGAGATTTTTTTTCCAGGCTGAATATGGAAATCTGTTAGATAACATATTTTCACAAGATAGGTGTAGATTACACTGCTCAGGAGATAAACATTTCTCTTCAGCTGTAAATGGCCATAATGCTGGCTGGGGAGTCGGGGCACAATTTTATATTCAGATGTACCTGTGTTCTTGTAAAATTACCTTTCTCCTACCACAATGCAAGTAGACAGATTTGTGCCTGAACTGAGTTGCTGAATAATTAAATTCAAAACTGAGGCCATAAGAAACCCTAGTTCATACACTTCAGTTCATCTGGTCCAAATGCCATTGGCCCACACTGCCCTCCGGCTGCCTGGAGCTCTGCCTGCTGGTGCAAAAAGACTGCATTTCTCTGCAGGCCCTCAGAAGGGAGAGTGATGAGCAAATTTCAGTAGGGCCTCTTCCTGGCAGCAGCTGGGCTTGTACAGGATGAATGAGGCTACAGCGATGCCTGAGAGCACAGCAGCCAGCCGAATTGAGGCCAGGCCAGTGCTTGAGGGGAGTATCCTTGTGTGGACCTGGATCTCCTTCTCTTGTGCTGAAATTGAGCCACCTCTGAGGTGGGACAGGGGAAATGATTTAGCAGTGTGTAACATTATTCCTAAACAGTTTAGAGGAGAAAGGTACTCTCTGTAATTGAAAGTTCATTTAGATAGAGAGAACGTAATTACCTGGCACAGTTAGAGGAGCAAAGCTATTGTGAGTCTCTGAAGAAAGCTGTCATCAGTTGTTTAATGGCCAACAAGTGACTAGAATTTTTGTTTCATATTTCATACAAGAACAGCACCTTCAGCAGCCCCAGTGACCCCTAAATTCAGTGCAGGGACACTCAGCAATTACTGACTCAGAGGCAGATGTTCTACTAGCTGAACTATGATCATTGCTTCTTGCAGCATTTTAGTATGTAGCACCCTAATAGCAACAAGTTTGGGCCTTATTTCGTATGGGCAACCTACTTTTGT
Source organism: Machaerirhynchus nigripectus (assembly GCA_013397975.1). NCBI lineage: Eukaryota > Metazoa > Chordata > Aves > Passeriformes > Dicruridae > Machaerirhynchus > Machaerirhynchus nigripectus. The sequence goes on from VZRQ01006258.1 coordinate 2,370,925, forward strand.
AATGGTACAGACAAAGGAATAACTTCGAAATACTGTCAGTATTTTAAAATCAAATACATTCTATGCAGAAAACATAATGCTTGAAAGTAACTTCTTGATGTAAGTACCTGATACCAGATCTTTACCTGACATGAACCTGTCAGAGAAATTGTATCAAAGCAGTTCACATTTCAAATAGTGTGAAAACCATCCACCCCTGTTTTCTTCCCTTCTTCTCTATTAGAAAAGCCCCTCTCAGGCAGTGCAAACTGTGTGCTTGCTTCTCTGTCTCCTGCCCAAGGACTGTATGTGCCTGCCAGGAGGGAGGGTGATCCTTCTCAGCATGTGCTGAGCTCATGTGCCTCTCAACACAACCATGCTTTTCAATTTATTGCAGACGGACATGACTGTCCCAGACTGACGTGTGGACTGAGAGAAACCCATCAGCTCACTGAGGGATCCAAAGGCTCATTTCATCTTGAAGTCCCTCCAGCTTTTCAGAGTTGTTCTTCGTTGGTAAGAGACATTGGGGAATAACTGTAATGCCAACAGCTGTCACTGCCAGGTGGGAATTGTGCTGGAGTGCAACAATTCCTGCACAAACCTCAGGCACCTGCTGCAACACTGAAGACAACTCACATGTGTTCATACTTTTAAACATTGCTTGAATGGTAATTTTTCTCAGTCATCACAAGTTGCTTCACTTCTACTGGTATTTAGGCAAAAAAGAGAGAAGATAAACAAAAAACTAAATACTCAAGTGAGATGTAAACAAGAACAACATAGATTAAAAGATGATTAAGAACAGTGGCAAGATCAAACCATATAATAAGTCAATTCTTTGTCATTTTACAACTTGGTGCCATCTGGAGCATGGCATAGGGAGAGCCTAACCCGAAAAGCAATCTACAGTAAATGTTGAGGTTGCAATAGGAAACGAAAACTTAAAGTAAAACAAAAGACTGAAACCCCTGCAGGGGGAAATGCGACAGCAAATATCCGCAAAGAGGGGAAGCTGCTAAGTCCAAACATCGGTGCTGGAAATGAGATCAGATCAAGCTGATCCCTAATCAGTCCCTGACAGGAACAAACAGGTACACAAATGAGTTGGAGGGAGAAACAAGGATTTATGAAGTATTTTTGGCCTGTCTGGAAAAATAAGAGTCATTCCATTTGGCAAATGTAATCTAAAGGCTTCTTCACTTTTCTCTGTTGAGTTCTCCAGGGAAGATGGAAGCCTACAGAGACTGCCTGAATAGGAACCATCAAAAACATGATTACTATCAAGTCCAATGCTTGCTGTGAAAATAAGTCAGTTCTAAGGTACATCAATCATTTTATTTCCACTTGCATCCCTAAAGAATGCTAAGGAGATAGAAGTGGTGGAGATCTTTTGAAGATCTTGAGTTTACAGGTTGCACAGGCGAAAGCAACTTGTTCCTTCTTAGTCTCCTTTCTCTCTTAGCTTAGTTTTTAAAAGACCATGACAGGATAAGCAAAATGTAGTATAAACAAGGCCACAAACCCCTGTACTGTGAGAAGTAAGATGTGGAGTGCAAGGTATGCATGCTTTGAGTTCAACTTACTGTTTTTGTATCACTTTTAGAGTGCAATTGCTCTTTAATTAATTATGTTTTCAGAATTTTTGGAATACCAGTGACCTGGAATAACTTTTAGATATCTCAAAATTATTGTCAATTTTCAACTGTAAGAAAAAAATATCAAGAACCATCTCTTTTATGTTTCAATGATTATGAAAACTTTTAGAATAGAATGAACATAATTTTGTCAGTGCTTTAAAAATAGGCTACTTGCATCCTGTGGCACTCATTCTTTTGATGAAGACATTTATATTTACCAACTTTATTCTTGTCAAGTCCTGCTTTGCTCTGATACTGCTTTGAGGTAGAGAGAGAAAGAGGAAAAATGATAATTTTATATCGCTTTGGTGAAGTATCATAGATCAGAAGATAAACAGTAACTCATAAATACCATGATTTTTTAATAATTTCAGAACTGAAATACCTTGCTGTCTCTGCTCTAGACTTGATTTTGAAAATGAATTACTTTTAATTCTCATTCATTCAGTGAAATATCAACAAAGCCATAGCTAGCTAAAACTGCAAGAAATGCGCAATTTCAGATATTTTCCAAAACTTTCTAAGGAAGATGCTTCCTAATGTGTTCTGGAGACCTCTGGCAGTCCTAGAATAAGCCCCACGAGGCTTGATCCAAATGGAATTTAGTGTCAGTCTGTCCACCGGCTTCAGCTGTAGAGAGAATTGGGTTAGATCCTACGTCTGAAACAGCGGGAGGCCTGTGCATGTCCTGCTCGTTGGTGCTCAGCCTCAAAGACGAGCCGATGTCAGGTTTTAGTGGAGGCAGCAACCTGGTTGTCAAATGCATCCCCGGAGCAGCAATGACTCTGAGAGCTGTTGGTGTTACATGAACACGGCACAGTAGAAACAAGTCAGTGCACTGGGGGATTTTTGAGGCCAGCACCAGATGCATCTCTATTGTCAAGGGAGGTATGGCCTCTTTAGCTTTTAATCCTGTACGTCCACACTGTCCTGATCTACAGCTTGGGCTGTTTGGGGGTAAAATGGGTTTTTTGGGACTAATGCAAACCTTTGACATAACAGCCTGAGATAGGCTGCTGAATCAGCGCAGTGATAGTTTTTAGGGTTTATGTTTCACCTCTGGAAGAAAAAAGCTGGAAACAGTTGATCACACAGATTGTTGGAACCAACCACTTCTCTCTGCTCTTAAAAAGTGACTGGATGTCTGTGGTGTCTGAATGTTGGATGTTTCAGAGAAGAACTGACAAACAATCTTGCTGTCAAGCTTTTCTGTAGGGGACCTCAGTCTTCAGAGCAATACTGATTTACCAGATAGACCTGGGACGTGCATAATAATCACATAAACAAGGATCAAGAAAGATGGTGTTATTTGTAATACTAGCCTGTGTAAAGGACACAATCAGCTTGATAAGAGAAAATGTAAGGAACTAGAAGAAGGCTTTCATTAAGCAGTATTAATAGTGAAGTTTTATCAGATTTCATGAACACTAAATGTGTAGATTTTTTTTCAGCTGAGGGCAAGAACTTAATGCGTGATTTACAAATGCTACTTTTGATATTGGCAGTGATATGAGACGATCTGAAGAACTGCAGGTGACCATGTCCTGGATTACTGATGTAGGATAACCTCAGTGTTTCACGGCCAAATGCCCAAGTTGTGCAGGTAAGGTGTTTTTACTCTTGTCTTTGTTAGTTTTCATGCTATTGCTCCATCTTGCTGATGCATTTGAGTGTGGTTCAGCCTTTCTCAGTTTTAATCTTCATCTTTTTGGGAGTTTGTTTTGGGTTGGTTTTGGCTTTCTGGTTTGTTTTGTGGGGGTATCTTCTAGGTTTTTGTTTGTTTCTTTTAATAGCCATATAGAAATACCTTTACCATCTCAGACTGAAAGGCTGGGTTTTATATAATCACTCCTTTTCCTCAAAATGTCTCCTACAAGTGTTAAGTGCACTGCCACACTCATTTGAACCTCAGCATAGCAGTTAGGTTGCATAATGCACTTCTCTAAATCAACTTGAGCAGATGGGAAGGAAAATAGCTTGAGCTAGCACAGCACAACTCCCCTTGGGCACTTTTCAGATGGCACTGGAAGTGCAGCCTGGCAATGCCCTACTGTCTTTATTTTGTCCTCTTGAATGACAGAGGCAGCCTAGCCTGAACAAAGAATTATTCCCCCCAGCTCTTCCTCTCCTCCCAGTTTACACTGGTAGCACTGTACAACTACATACTTTTAAACATTGCTTGAATGGTAATTTTTCTCAGTCATCACAAGTTGCTTCACTTCTACTGGTATTTAGGCAAAAAGGAGAGAAGATAAACTAAATACTCAAGTGAGATATAAACAAGAACAACATAGATTAAAAGATGATTAAGAATAGTGGCAGTAGTAAGTCTTTTTTCTATGCTTACCAGGTAGGAAGCCCACAGCTGTATGGAGAAATTAAACCTTGTCAATTTATTAAAACTCTGTGATCACCACTGGTTAATTTATCAAAAACAGAAGGAAGGGAACACTACCAAGCAAGTCTAAATTCATCACTTAAGCCAACTTCACTGTAATCACTGAAGTAATGAATTTGTGTTTAACTGGCATCATCTGTTCTCTGGTGTAGAAGCAAACAGTTATATAAAAACAATGCAAAAATCAAGCTAGAACTGACTGTTTTAATGGACCTTTAGAGAAAACAAGCTCCATGTTAAGACAGTTGTAACAGAATCCATTGGTTTTGAGCAAAAGCTTCACCTGGGAAATTTGTTAATGTGAAATTCATTACATCCATAAACGTCAGTGGTGCTGTCACAGGTTTTTAAGTACCAGGTCAGCTATTCAGTGAAGGATGGACACATCCTTGATCTGACCAGAGGTGCTGCTTATTCATGCTGCCTCAAGAACAAGCAGCAGGAAGAGCTCAAGTCTGTTTAGTACCCTTGCCCCAGAGCAAGCCATGGCTGTACCTCAGAACTTGCCCAAAGAGCCAAGAGAAGATCAGACTTTTCTCCTGTCCTTGCTCTGACAAGACAGCACAAGTGCCTGTCCTCTTTTTCTTCTTGTACTTCATCCAAGGATTCAGTTCACTTCCAGCCTTCTTTCCTCATATAATTTATTGATGTCAGTGGTTGGGAAATTGCTAACTACTTTAAGCTTTTACAATTTTCAAAAAGACTACAGCCCTGTGTGCAAGAATATTCCCTTATGTACGTCCTCTGCAACTTAAAATTGTGCTAGACCTAGTTTAGGATGACAGAAAAATGGGCCAAAGAACTGATAAAGCTACAGAGAGTTTTGGTTGTCAAATTCTTTATAGTCCAGGGACAAACACTGGCTGTTAGGGAACCTGGAGCAGCAAGGTGCTGAGACAGATTTAAGCCTTTGTAAGCTAACTCGATTTTGATTTTCCATGTATGCAACAGTTGGGTTAACTTTGAATTCACAGGCTCCAGTTCCTCCCAGTCCCCTTCTTTTTCCTTGAAGTTTCCTAAGTTTTATACCACTCTACTCTGTATCACACTTGCATCTTAACCTAGTGTTGTCTATTTCCTTCACACTTCTCAAACTCTTTTAAATAGAGTCATTCTGCAACATTTTGCTGTGCTTCCTTGTCTTGCAAAGGTTGAATGTATTTTTTCCTACCTTTTTGAAGCTTCAGTGTAATGTGAAGCACCAGGGGAGCCCTTCCAGCTTTTCTTTTCTCTGCGGGAGTCTGTGCTTAGTTTACTGTCTTTGCAGGAGACCACGTGAGCAGCAGAGTTCACGATTGACGTGAGAGGCTCAAACGTGCTCCCACTATCAGCACAGGTAGAGCCAATGCATTTTTCATCACTTTGGCAAGGGTTTCTGTGGGTCTTGTGATAGTTGCAGGGTTCCTTATGGGAAATTCAGTGAGGAGAGTTGTGGGAGATGTTGGAAGATGATAAACATAAGGGCAGCTTTGAGGGGGTTGTTTTTGTTGTAGAAAAGAGAGATAATGACATTGAAAAAGAAGCAGTGAAATAAGAAAAAAGTAAAGAGAGAAGGAAAGCCTCTTTTGAGGTTAGGACCTCAGCAGGGAAGGAGGAGTTCAGTTTAAAGGTCACTGGGGCTTTTGCTGGAGCAAAAATAATGAGGAGGAATTGGCAAATTTGAAGTGTGTATTTGGGGGACACTGCCCCAGTGGTACGGTGAGGTGTGTAACCAGTGAGACAATAAAGAAAGAAATAAAAGAAAAATGTGGCAAAAGGAAATAAATGTTTCCTGGAAACAGTGCTGAGAAAAATGGCACCCTTAAAACAGCTAGTAAAATTGTCAGCATGGTGGAAAGGAGAAGCCAAAATAAGTGGGGAAAGAGAAAAACAAGAACATCTATGCTGAAATGCAGGCAGGGGAGAGGGGACTCTGCTTCCTCTGTTTTTTCTTAAGCTTCTATTAATGTATGTAGTGAAGAGCTTTTATTTTTCCATTCACATATTTCTTTGCACCTTTTCACATAACATTTCTATGTTTATGGATATATATCACAGAATCACCAGAATCACAGAATATGCCAAGTTGGAAGGAACCCACAAGGATCTTCTAGTCCAACTCCCAGCCCTGCACAGGACATCTCCAAGAGTCATACCATGAGTCTGAGAGTATTGTCCAAACTCTTCTTGAACCCTGTCAGGCTGGTGCTGTGACCACTTCCCTGGGTACTGTTCCAGTGCCCAACCACCCTCTGGGTGAAGAACCTTTTCCTAATATCCAGCCTAAACCTCCCCTGACACAACTTCAGGCCACTCCCTCGGGTCCTGTCACTGTCACCACAGAGATCAGGGACTGCCCCTCCTCTTCCCCTCATGAGGAAGTTGTAACTGCAATGAGGTCTCCCCTCAGTCTCTTCCAGGCTGAACAAGTGACCTCAGCTTCTCCTCATACGGCTTCACCTCAAGGCCCTTCACCATCTTCATTGCCCTCCTTTGTACGCTCTCGCTTAATATCTTTCTTATATTGCGGCTGACTTACAGATGGGGTTATCCCATTCTACATCAACCCTGAGAGTTTCCAGAGAAGTTACAGCCTCAGCAGAACACAGCTGCATGTCATGGTTTGCAGTGTGAGCTGATGATGGGCAGTAGATGATTCTCAGCTGCTGGAGAGGTTTCTTGTTTTCTTCGGCATATACCTCAGCATTTGATTTTTGGCTGCTACAGAGTCAAATCTTTCATTAAGAGCTTTTGGGGATTCACAAACCATGGCCTAGGTCTAACGTGCCGCCAAGTGAAGACCTCCACTGTGCCATGTCCTAGACAGACAAGGACTTTTAGTGGCTGTCAGGGAAAGGTTACAATTTCATCTCTTTCCCCAGGTGTTTGTCTGCAGGAACATGGAACGATTGGATAGATGGGTACTGTGTTTATCTGGTAAAATCCTGTCTCTTCTGCCCCTGGGCTGAGAGGGAATACATTTGGTGATGAGTTATTGTTAAACTATTTACATGTTCTCTGGAGAGACTCTTGTGCACAGGGTACTGTATCTGTCTGTAAGAGGCAAAAACAGCCACGATTTGTCTGCTACAAAGTCATGATCTGTAGCAAGAACTCCGCTTTTCATTGACAAGGAAAGTGCAAGTGACATTTACTCAGGACTTCACAGTAGCTGCTCACAAAATATTACACAGAGTAAGAAAAAACATCCCCTGAAGAAACAGATGAAGATGCATTCCTCGGGGATTACTGTGTGATGAGACTTCAGGAACAGTGGTCAGCACTGGTAGCCAGTGTCCCAAGAGCAATAACAGTTCTTTTGCCCAAGGCACAGCCATCACAATTGGGTAGCTCTGCCTCTGTAAAATTGTGGCGGGGAGGAAGACAGTTAAAGGCAAACCTTGACATTTGGAAATTAGTCAGCCACCCTGTCTCACTCCTGCTTGCCTGCCTGTTTGGCAGCAGAGCAGGCTGGGGAAAATGTTTCTCTGATCACAGATGGCTTGGAAACAAACTGGCAGATCTACAGCTAGAGCATGTATCAGCATTACCTTCGAGCAAAATGTTTCACTAAAGAATTCAGTTTAGTGGCACAAAAAATAAAGGCTTGGCTTAACATTTTGTCCTTCTTGTCCTTGTCTTGCTTTTTCCCCTGGACAAACCTCACACACACCCCCGGAAGGGGGGGTAGTTTCAACAAGCTGCTTACTAAAGCGCCACACCCCTCCCAGGACTAGTACCTGCCTCTCTCCCCGTTCAGTCCCATCCCACAGTTCTCCAGGGCATTCAAGTATCCGTTCAAGAGAAATTACTTCCAATCCCAAAATCTGGTTTATGTTCTTCTGTAGCTAAAACATGAACTTGAGGCATGCCCTTCTTCAAGCTGTTGCCCACCTCGATGTCAAATGCTGCCTTTGCAGAAATTCTCCCCCCAGTCAATCACCTTTCCCTTCTTCCTTCCTGTCTCACTGTTGTCTCTCTGCCATTCCACATGTGGCTGTGGCTCTTATCAGCAGTTCAGCCCCCTTCTATGCAGACATTACAAGTCCTCAGGATGAAGAAAGCTGCTGCTGAGAGAGGAGGAAGAGCTGAGAAGCAGTGAACCCCTTGCAAATATGAGCTGGAGAGGGCTGTTCTCAGCTTTCTGCTCTCTCTCAGACTTGTTCTTTTCAGTCTCACAGCTCTTGAGAGAAAGTGGCAGAAGAGCTCTTTTTGTCTCAGTTTGGCAGACAAACAGACAGGTAGGGCAGAGGGGTGCATAGCTACAGGTTAAGAAACAACTATCTGAAGACACTGGAATAAAGTTGAACAAAGCCAGAGAGTGATTGTGAAAGACAGAAACTTCAGACAGCTTTGCTCTTGGGTAACCTGAATCATGTTGAAAAATAGTTTTTTGCTATTGTTGCACTAGAACCATTGGGTTTTGACAAATACATCTTTTAACTGCTTGTTTCTCCTTCCTCTGACAGAGCTCTTTTTAAATAATTCAGATAAATTCTCTTTGCGTTTCTGTACTGGAATAATTAAGCTCTGAGATTATTCCCCTAAAGTGTTAGACCGTGTGACATCAATCATGTCTGCCAGCAGGATTTTCCTCTGCTGTAGCAGCAGGAGTATTGGCTCAGCAGTGGTTTGTGAGCAGAAGAGAAGCAACATAGGTAGGGAGACACGACACCTTTTATTAGACCAAATGACAGAGCTGGAGAAAGGCCTTTGTATGAAAAGCTGCCCATTTTCTCCAGTAGTGTGTGCTTGTCTAATAAAAAACCAGGATTTCTTCCTGCTAGCCTTGTGTGCTTACATTACCTGTGCTTTGATCAGCGCCTGCAGTTCACTTCAAACACTTCCCCAGGACAGTTGCTTGTTTTAATCACCACTGGCTGTTTCTTTTGCTATCAAAGGAACTACTTTTGCTAGCTTTTGATATGGGGAATGCATCACTCTGTAATCAAAGTGATGTTTAGCTCGTCCCTGAGCATCTAGAGAGAAACCTTGAACAGCAGTTGCTGGCTAAATGTAAAATACATATTTATTAACAGCTGGGCAGACTGAGGGAAGGGTGTATATGTATATAGTTTGTCTTGCTGTATTTGTATTGCTGGAAGGTGAAGGCAGCTGCTTTTTTTATGTTACAGATTCAAGGCATAATTACTTTTTACACAGAGATGTAAAATTAAAAAAAAATGCACAGAAAAAAATAATTTAAATTTCTTATTTTATAATATCATTTAACTAATGGAGTGTCTTAGAACATGACAGATCCACAGTTAAATGCTTACAGTGATCTTGTGATTATCATTGTAATTATTATTAGTGGATTGACAAATGGCTTAGTAAAAATATTTGAAATTTTTAATATTATAGAGGAAGAGGCAGGCAGAAGGTGAGTGTCTTTCTCATCTCACTGGGGTTACCTCAGAAGCCTCTTCCAGAATTCCTGCAGACCTCATTCACCCCTAATTCCCATACGCCCTCTCTGGGTTGTGATGGAAATACAGAAAAGCAGGCTGTAATTACTCAGAGCTGATCAACAGGTATGTCTTATGTATATACACCCACACAACAAATTTACATGTATGAAAAAAATTCTACTACTAGCTTTAGACCTCTGTTATCTCAGATAATTATTTTACTGATGATGTCACTACCCACAGGTAGTAATACAGGCCAACCCATGTATCACCCAAGTTTAAGCTTAGAATGTCCAGTCTTTTGCCTGAGCAGGGTATGTTTGTCACTGGCACTTGAACCTCAGATTAGAATATTGGTACTTATGGCTTCCACTGAGAAGATGGTCAAACACACTGCCCTGCCCAACAAGCCACAAAGTGATCCATCTGGTATTAGTGAGTTACTGAGAAGATGAGGAAGACCAGGGGAATGTTCCTCAGCATGCAAGAGGCAATAGAGAGGACCAGCGCCCGCAATGGGGCCAGCGCTGGACCATCTCCACGTGCAGGAGGAAGGCTGCTCCTGGCCATGTGCCTGGGACAGATACCACAGAGAACCTACAGTCTCACTGAACCCCTGGGCAAGACGGTGACAGGGGAGATGGGCTCTCCAGACAAGGCTGTGTGGCCTATTTCGGTATATTTATAGCGTAGCCTTCCTTTGTTCTGCTCTGTGTCCTTCAGGGATGAGGGTCAATTACAGCTGAATGTCAGAGCTAACATCCATACCCACAGTCATCGTGTGAACAGAGAGGGCTGGCAGCAAGGCCAGAAATAACCTGACGCCCAGAAGCAGGCAGGGCAGTGAGAGGGGTTGGGGATCTGTTGTGCAACCTGGCCTTTTGCCAAAAGAGTGATACCCCTGCCCCCCCCACCCCATCTCCTCCGGTGATGACGTCTGCAGTACCTCTCCAGCCCCTCAATGCAGGTGCTACTGTCACTTCAGGAGGCAGAGCCCCTGGAGACAGCATTTCCCACACCCAACTCGACCCACCTGAAGGGTGGGTGTCAGATATAACCTTGCCAGCTGCCTGGAGCGGCTCGGGCAGGGCAGGGCAGTGGGCAGCAGGTCCCCGCAGCCAAAAGCACCTGTCCCATGGAGGGACGAGCCACGGTCCCCAGGTGGAATTAATCTCACCATTCACTTCTTGCTTGTGGACCTGCGTTGTGCACAGATCATGAATGGAGACTCGGTTTTACCAAACCAGAAAAAAACAAACCCAATGCAGCAGCGTTTGAGCTGGAGATATTCCAAATTTTAGGAATAAATAGAAATCACAGCACTCTCCGTGTACAAAACATTTGTGGTGCTGTTAAATGAGCCGCTGCAAATGCTGTGATGTTCCACTGATTCTTTGTTACTCAGCAACTACTGTGGTGGTTGAGCAGTGAATAGGCTAAGCTGAGTTTTCCTAGCAGAAAAATAATGAAAGAAAATTGAAACCTCAAGTTTTAGAAAGAGACTGATGAGACTGGTGGCACAGCAGGAGGGAAATGAGGAGCAAACGGAGGTTTGGCAGTCTGGAAGGGTTAGGTTTCAAGCAGAGTTTCTGGAAAGAGGTCAGGGGTTCACGATCCTGTTAGGAGATCAAGGGAAGGCAAGTCGTGAAGACAAATGGAATAATTTAACGGAGTCTAGTGAGAGGGAGAGATGGGAACAGCACAGCATACTACTAGGGCAGAGATCTGCCTGATTTGGAACAAAGGAGTTTGGTAGGACTATTGGAATCTTAATTTTCCCATTAACTGAGCAATTATGGAAGATACCAGTACGTACTTTGAAGACACATAATTTTAGCTGGAAGTTAAAACTGGTTGAATCTTAGGGGCAATATCTCAAGTTAAAACAAATTAAAAATGAATGGCTGGCCAAATCCCTGCGGCTCTGCGTGTGCAGGCAGGACAGCTGATCTCCACTGCTGCCATCAGGTAAGGGAGGACTCGTGCACAGCCCAGAGTGCTGCTCCCTGTGAGCCCTGATCCTGCTTGGAGCTGCCTCTCTAGAAATCCATGTGTGCTCATCCATGGGAATAAAGCCTTGCTCTAACTAAGGGAATTATTTTAGTTCCTCCACCTGCTTTAACCTATTTTTCATCTTCCTTAAATTCTCCTTAGCATTTTTTCCCCATCTGTTTTTTTGCATTTCTGTTTTGCACTTCCCTCTGTACCCTTTATTGGCTGCTGTCAAAGATAAGGTGGACCAGGTTCATTGTTAGGCTGATGTGATATGGGCCTTTTTAATGTTCTTCCTTGGATGACAGCTTGCTAAAATTAAATCATTTAGAAAAAGGACAAATTAAATCATCAGCTGGGGTTCTTTTTTCTGTGGGTAACATAAAAGGATGTCTGTTGCATTTCATTTGAACTAAGGATATAATCATATGCACATTGCTGAAACTATTATGTTTCATAAAGTGGTCTTATTATTTCCTGCATATTTTTCTTTGTGTGTGGAGTCTTTTTCTTTCTATTAAATTGCATATCCATGGAGGATTTGGGGGCACTCAGCCAGTCAGTCCAATTTGGGGTTGGATGGTGGCTGTAGTGGACTAAGTCCCTTATCTGTTCCCTTCAGCTGTTTTACTCCTCTGCTATTGATGGAAACATAAAATTAAAAGTGGAATCAACTCATAGGAAGCAAGAGCCCAGCAAGAGACTTAGGAGGGAAAATTTGAGGGGGGAGATTCTGACTAATCTCTCTACAGCTGGGATAATGTGCTGACAGATTTGATTTTAAATACACATGCAGTAGATTGGGTATTTCACAAATATTGCCATTTCATTTATCTTAGTGGGTATCAAAGCAAGTACAAGAAGAAAATTGAAATCAGATTGGTAATGGTTTGGGGTTTTTTTGAGGAGTGGGATTTATGGAATTCTGGTTTCCCATGTGATGTGTACTGGGAAATTATGAAGCTTGAGGAATGAAAAGGAGGCCTGAAAGTGGATTAGCCATTTCTACAGGATGATAGCAGAAGCATATAGAGGAACTAGCCAGTGTTTATACTTGTTTCTGTGCATGCTTCATGTTATGTACAGGCCATGATGAGAAAGCAGCTCAAGCAATTGAAATCAGTGGTTGCAATGGTGCAAAGTTTGATATAAATAAGAATTAGAATACGATGGACCAGACTGTCTGGTGTGTCTGTGGGATTCATAGTTCTCTTTGTACCTTTTGATTCTGGACCAGAGAGGGCCTTGCACTTCTTCTACATTAGTATTTCTCAGTAGGCTACATGGTGACAGCTTCCTACATCCCTCCATGACCCAGATTGCTGGAGCTGCACAGGAGTCGAGTGATGCTGCTTTCTTTATCTTTATGCAAGCCTCTCTGCTGTGCTTCTATTTTGGGCTGGCATTTGGCAATGCACACTGACAAATAAAATCTCTTATGTAAGGGGTTCTCCCCAGGGAGGATCCTCTGCCACAGTGGTATCACTGTGACGTGACAGAGAAAACCTCATGGTCAGCATCATACCCCATCAGCAGGCTGGTTCTTCTGCAGTGAGAGCAGGAAAAGGACAATCCTTTGTGCCCGAGGGACAGATAGGCACATCTTCCTTCTCTTGATGGGGTAAACCCCACCTCTTTGTAGGATTCATGTTTTCCACATCACTTCCCTCTTGTCCACGGGGCTGACAAAGGGACACCTGGGGCTGGATTCATTGTGAGGTGGGGAACAAGCAGCGTTTTTGAAGGAGGAGGCCTCTGTTTGTGAGACAAGCAGTGGGAGAAGGGCAGAAAGGCTGCAAAGTTGTCAGGAGGGGAAGGTAAAGGATCAAGGGAGTTTCTCTGCATCAAGGAGGAGTGTAGGGTAGCAAGAGAAAGCAATAAAAGGAAGAGGGAAGCAGAACCTCTGTACTTTTGTAAGAATGTTAAAAGATGCTGTCATAGATGAAAGGAAAATGTAGCAAAGGGAAAGAGAGGACAAAAGCAAAATGAAGGTGTTTTTCAAATCAGGAAATGTAATGCTAAATGAAGCAAAAAAAAATACATTGCTGGTGTGAGTGTGATCGATTTGGCTGATGTCTGTTTGTTCCCTCCTACTGGGCAGCTCAATGGGCTGCTGAAGAGAAGGACGCATAAATCTCATGTAGGTGAGGTGTGTTGATTGAAAAAGCTTGGCATCTTGTGGACTTGCCTCCCCACTTGACTGATGCTGATGTCTCAGACCACAGACATCGCTTTTTGGATCTTGTGCAAATTCTCAGTGGTGTTGCAAGGGGCCATTCCTCCCCACTCCTGCCCTTGTGTAGGCACAGGCACCTCTGAATCAAGATATGCTGATGCTGAAAGCTAATTGTCCTGGTCTGGATTAATGCTTGTGGCTGTCTGAAAGCTACTGTAAGTGCAGGAGAGGTGGTGAGAATGGGCAGCTGTGGGTGGTGTCGGAAAGAACCTTCCTTTACAGCGGTGACACAGATTTATGCCAGATTACAGTGCTCATCTCATCACCAACTGGCAGGACCTGAGTCTCCATGCACATAAGAGGCCTCTCCTGTCTTGATTCTCTGGTGCAAAGCAATGTGGGAGTTCTTGTTTACTTATCAGAAACAAAGCTGAAAAGAGAAGAGGAAGCTCAAGGCAGCCTCTGTTTCTGCAACCTGTCAATCTGACCCCACGCACAGTTATATCTCCTACGTTTTTCTTGGCTTCTACCCCTCATTTCTCTATGCAGCTTCCAAGGCTCCTAATTTTCGATGCTCCTGCATGGCATTGCAGTACGTAGAGGAGGCTTTGGTCAAACCCACTAGAACTCCGTGTAAATTTTGTCCCAGTACCTAGAGTGAAGGCAGGTTTCACAGGTCTCTTGGTCTTTCAAATACACATTCAGGGCTCACTTGAGCTACTTGCAGAATAGAAAAGCAAAGCCCATCTCTTGGGGTATTTGTAGATCCTTCATTGCTCAGGGAGATTTCCTCGCTAGTTGTCTCCTGCTAAACAAGGATAGCACTTTTTGTCTTTCCTTACAAAAGAAAAGACATATATAGCATAGTAAAGTAGAAAAGCTACTTGGGCCTCCCTTCTTGATAAGAGGCCCTTCTCAGTGAGTCGCACTTGGATCAGTTCCCTAGCCCTGTTCACAGAACACTGCCCACCCTTTCAGGGACAAAACTTCACTACCCGCTTTATGTAAGGATTTTCTTTACATGTGAAGAGATTGCCACATGGTGGCAATTTACCTCCACTTTACATTTGTATATACAAATGCCTAACCCAGTCTAGATTCTGTTCCAAGTATGTTTTCCTTCAGCCCTTCCTTTGGTCTTAGGAAACGCTGCTGCTTCAATGTTGAGATTACTTACTCCTTGTTTGGTTTTGTGGGGGTGTTTGTCCCTCTTGTCTATTCCCTCCCACTCCACAATGCTTAGGATGCCATTACTTTTTCCTTCCTCCTTCCAGCCTTCCTACCAAAAGAGAATACTGGGACGGGTTTGGATTTTATGTAATCCTTGACTACTTTCATAAAAAGCCATGTAAACTTTCCTTTGCAGGCATGAATGGGATGACCATAGGGACACCTGAGGGAGCAGGGAGCCATGTCAGGACAGGTGCAGAGGGTTGAGGCAGACTGAAAGCCCGTGATCAGAACAGCTTCCTATGACCCTCTCTCCTCAAGACGGCCCAGGGAACAAATGAGGAGCCATAACCCAGTCTCTGCTGTAATACCATTGAAACCAAATCATCTCCACAAGAAGTTTGCACAGTTACTTTAAAAAAGGCAGCAAACATGACACGAGTGCTCTCTAACAATCGTGCTGTGAGGATGTTAACCCTTTGGTGCTCTGAAATGGGTCTAAAGCAGGGCACCATTCCCTGCTGTCCCTCACACGCAGCTGCTCAGGGTCCAGCGCTCTCATCCTCTCGTCTCTCAAAAGAGCAAGCACCCCTGAGGATGCTGCTTGCAAGTTGAACTGTAGCACTGAAGGAAAAGTATCTCACTCCACTGCACAAAAACAGCAAGAAACAGAGGATTCCTGGCACAGCAGGAAAGCCAAAATGTCCCTGGAGTAATTCCAAAAGCTTGCAGGCCCATGTATTTTTACAGCATCACAGAAACATGAGATCTTATTTTTCAAGAGTCCTGATTATAGGTTAGTGCCTTTTGTGCTTTCTTTGTGCTTTCTTTCTAATATGAATTTGTTAAGAAGTATTGAAACTGACCTCTTACTGAAATTTGGTCTGTGCCAGCCTACGACTTTTTGTTGGCATAGGTGGTTAAAGCACTATTTTTCTCTGTACTGAATTTCATTCTTGGATGGCTGAAATAGATTTAGAAATGTGAGTATTTGTCAAGCAATGTTTAGGATCAAGCAGCATTTTTTGCTGTTTAACCATTATAACAAGCGTATACTCAGCAGACATTCTGAATAAAATTCCATGGTATGGAATTCCCCTCAGTTGTGAATTATATTTTTTTGTGGCAGATTTACTCCTCTGACAGAGAAAATTAAATATGTAGCTGCATTTCTATTGCAGATACAGTCTTCTGCTAGCCAACAGATAAGGTTTTTATCATCAGCCATGCTTCTGTGGCGCTCTTCTGGGCTGCTGCCAAGCTTTGCCATCCTTCCTTTCATGAACAGATCAATGTGCAAATATTTGAAAACCCTTAATAATATAATAGCTACTTGAATGCATGTTAAAAAAAAAACCAAACAAAAAACCCCCCAACAAAACCAAAACCAACCAAAAAACCCCACCCAACCAAAACAATACAGAACAAGATCAATTTCAAAACTGTTACACCTACATAATGTACCTAATGCAAATCTACAAAACCAAGGAGAGAAGGGAAAGGGGTAGCACACAGCTACCATTTCCAAAGCTGCCCTGACCCATGGACCATGTAGATCAGCTTTTCCTCTAAGCCACAGTGGAAGCTGGTGCCTTCCTGTACCTCCTTTCCACGTTCCCCCTCAAACAGAACAGCAATGCCAGCTTCAACCAGAGCCAGTAATGTTGGGAAGACGAGTCTGGGTAAAGAACATGATGAAGAATAAGCAGACAGGAGATACTACACTATGTTGTGGTTTTATTATGCGTAGGAGCAATGCTGAGGTGTGTGCGGTGTGTGTACAGCCACCACTTAGAATCTAGCCTAAAATTCAGAGATGACCAGCAGGTGTAGCTGTGTTGTCCACAGTGGTTGCTGAGGGCATCCTCCGCTGATAATGGAGTGCCCTGCATTTTTAACGAGGCAGTGAGACTCTTCAGCTCACACCACCACACAAGCTGCTGGCTTTAGCCCAAGCGCATTTTATCTTCTCTGCTCTTGTGAACTATTTCTCTGTTCTCCTTCTTGCAATGGAATAAGAACCTGTGGAGATAAGATCCTTTTTCTTCTCTGTTGCCCTTCAAATGAGAGGATATGCACTTGGAGTGATGCCCATTAGTGGAAGTGATGTTGGAATACTGGAATCAAAAAATTCCCCATGGAGAAACAGCAGTGGTAAAAGAAGAAAACTGAATAAAGTGAAGTGACCTTGGTGGACAGCTATTGAAGGAAAAAAATGAGAAAAGAAAGAAGGAAAACTATCTTGAAGCAGGTTAATGTGTGATGGCAATATAAAATATAAAAAAGTACAAGAAAAGGAATGGGAAGTCAACAAAAATGTCGCAACAAGCAGAATGAGAAGGCATAAGCAATAAAGCAAGAGAGGCAAAAGGATTACTCAGAGATAATCAAATCTCTCCTTAATGCAGGGTTGTACCACAACTTGCCTTGTGATTTTTAAAATGTAAATCTATAAATAAACCTCGTTGGCTTTTGTTTCCCATTGGGTGGATATAAAAGATGCTAACAAGTTCTTACAAAGGGTAAATAGTTTAAGGGGATACTAGTGATACTGAAGTATTAAAATGAAGATCAAAGCTAGGACTGCCAGTATAGGGTTTCTAGGTTATCCATACACTGCTATAGCTCTAACAGATTAAAGACTCATTTGAACATAAAAAGATGAAAAATCATAGGGATCATGGCCATTATAAAAATGCCTTGATTACAAAACATAGTAAAGGCCCAGTTCTTTCAGGCTCAGACCAAACAGTTCTTTATGAATAGTTTCATTAAAATTAGTGGAATCGTCTTGGTGGGATCTGTTCCTCATCAAGAGTATGGGTGTCCAAGGTCAGTCTGCTCAAGCTCAGTGTCATTTTTCAACTCTTAGACCAATTTCCGTTCTGACCCCTGAAGTAGTAAAGGTGACAGTGATGTTTGACTGTTCACTTCCATCAGCATCAGTGCACTTACATTAATATAGAGAAATACTTTTCACACGGAGAAGAATCTGTGCTCTGCAACCTAAACTCATCAGAGCATTGAATATTGTTACAGGAGGTGCTAGTTCCAGCAGCAGTCTCTGGTGCTGTGGGGATGAGGGTTTCTGCATTGAAACTCTACAACTCCTTGGCAACAAGAGCTGTTCTGGGACCAGTAGGACAGGTGAACAAGTGTAGCTCTCCCTGCTCTCGAAGCCATAGCTCTCCTGGTCATCAACATTTCAGACTCATTCAATAGGTGAAAAAAGACCCTGAATGACATAAAAGTCACACCACAGAACAGAGAAGAACGGAACACCTTGTTAATCTCAATTTCAAATGTCACCTACTATAGCGATATGGTCTCAGGTCAAGTCAGGTTTGTGGAGAGAAGAAAAGTTGGGTTTGAAAGAGAGTGTACTTCTGAGATGGTTTCTTTCTTGCCATTTCCCATGTCAAGTGCCAGCAATTCTGGGATTTTACATAAACTCTAGTGTAGGATTGGAAATGGATATGTAAAATTCAGTGTATTAGAACTCTGGAAGTTGCGAGCCCCAGCTAAAAAGTGGCTATAAAGGGTAGTTGCTAAGGTTTGGTGTTCACACCTTTACATTTCCACCATTTACCTGTATTCATTTTTTCTCAGATGTCTCAGCCTGATGCTACCGTTATGCATGTTATGATCACTGTCACCTTACACACAGGACGGGTAATGAAAGAAGGCAAAAGTCCATGAAAAAGCTACCATGCCTTCGAAATTACCTTTAGGATTATGGCTTCCAACATAGACTTGAAGTTTGTGAGTTGGATTCCCCTATAGGGCTGCAAGAAATCTTTAGCGTGCATCCACTCCCACTGCTGACAGATGGTAGAGCGGAAAACAGCAACTATGAAGATAACAGTATTCACCCACAAGTTTTTCTTACTATGTAGTAGCATAAGGTAGCTGTGAAATCAAAGGTGTTTCAGAACACTCTTGCACTACTGAGGTTTCCGGCTGGAGGTAGCCCAAACACACAATCAGTCTATAAACTCTCAATCTCAGCACAGAGGTCACATAAAAGAGAAAGATACCTAGCCAGATGACAGGCAGGTTTATGTGGGTCATGGCTGTTTCTTCTATGTGCCAGAGGCCAAACCTGCTGCTTTTCACCCTGAAATAGGGAACTACAAAGCTTTAAACCCCTCGGGGCTTTTTCCCCCTTCAGCTTGTCATGAGAGCGGCTGGGCAAAATACAAAAAGGAACTGCAGAGAGGAAAGACTGAAAAAAATTGAAGCTTTAATGTATTCCTACTCTCTGACCCCATTCCTCCTTTTCTGGCATCAACAGTTTTAATAATCTGGCAAAAGCAAACCCTGAAACTAGAAAACCCTTTCCTAACCAGTGTCACAAAAACCCTTGTCATTTACTGAGAAACGTTATGATGATACTCAATGGTTTTAATACATTATCTCTTCTTCTCTTTTCTTTTTTTTTCTTTTTATTTGATACACTTACTTCCTTAGTTCTAATTTTTTTAAATAGCTGTTCTGAAAAGACCAATCTGCATTTTAAAACAAACAAAAAATTAGGATCTGCTTATAGAACTGAGGTTAATATGGTAGTGGCTGTTAAACAGGATAGACAAATAACAATTATAAAATCAGTGAAATCACTCTTACATATAATCTCTTCACTATGAAATAGACCACTGTTACATCCACGATAAGCGTATGTAAACAAAACAGATGGGGGATTTCCCACTGCTGGTTTCTTTCCTCTAAGGGTGGTTATTTTCAGTTCATAAACTCTCAGCTGTCATCCCTGATTTATCTTCGCAGATTCCTGTTGGGGTCACAGAGCTGGGAGCTGGGGCGATGCGGCACGTCCCCCGCTTGCTGCGCTCTGCCACCCCTGCCAGCCACAGTGTTCGTAGCTGGGGTTCGTGCTTCTCTTTTAACCCCTCTCTCATCCCTCCCTCTGTCAGTGCCTGACATTTTGTGCATCTTGGTTGTGCTCCAGCATGGTGAGAGCCGTGTGAAGGAGAGGCACAAGCTTAGTTTGTTGGTGAGCATCCTCCTTTCATTCGGGGAGGGGAGAGAGGGCTACTAGAGATAACGAAACCCCGCCTGCGTTCAATCTGCTACCCAAACAATGGCTTTATTTAAAGGTATGAAGACATCGCTGTGTAGAGATCCTTTAAAAAATGTTTTAGCCTTTCCCAGCCGTAGAGAGAGCGACCACTTTATTTGCTGGAAAGGGCTCTTCCCGCCCCTTCCTACTCCTGCCCTCCCTCCGCCCCCC
>VZRQ01006258.1:2391905-2422575 GCA_013397975.1 Machaerirhynchus nigripectus
GACGTGCGCCGAGCACGACCTGGAGAACTACAGCATGTACTGCGTGAGCTGCCGCAGCCCCGTCTGCTACCAGTGCTTGGAGGAGGGCAAGCACAGCAAGCACGACGTGAAGGCCCTGGGAGCCATGTGGAAGCAGCACAAGGTGAGTCCCAACTGCCAGCTGGGAGCTGGGGTGATGCCCAGAGTTGGGGTGATGCTCAGCACTGGGGTTTATTCATCCCAGTGCCCCAACAGCAGGTTGCAATTTGTGGGACATGAGGTTCTTCATGTCTGTCATCCTCTCATACTTGTTTCCCTTTGGAATGGTGGTCTTAGGTCTTTGGCCCTTCCTGACTTCCCACTGACCCCGCAGCCTATAGTCAGGGTTGGAAAACCCACCGACTCCCTCTCATGTTGGCCTCACCTTGACCAGTGAGGCTCAACCAGGTCTCAGGCAGATAGCTGGAACTAGCAAGTCCATCTCATTAACTTGTTTGCCTTCCACAAGGTCCTTGACCATCCTGTCCTCAGCCTTCCCATCCTCTCGGAGTGGCAGCAGCTACCTGTGAGGAGATGGGATAGTTGCTCCTTCTTTTCAACACTTGCCTTTCATCTAGGACTCAGCTGCCACAAACATATGTCAATGAGGGAGAGTGGCCCACAGCCACACAAATGTTTCAGACAAGAAAGCACAGATGATTGTGGATATTGGGTTGTCTCCTGGGCCTTAAGGTGGTCTCCTCCCGCTCCATTCCCAAAGAAGCCAGGACTAATGGCTTGAGGGAATTTCATGACACAAAGATAAATAAGGAATAGTAGATGGGGACTAGGGACAAGTAAAGCTTTTTCTGATTCACATATGGTCACTGTCTGATTCATGCTTCCCTGCAGGTGATTCTCCCTTCCCCCTTCCTGGATTTCTTTGTGGAGAGGCCAGAGCCATTCATTTTGCTACACAGGGGGTTTAGTGAGGTCTGGTAGAGCTGGTGGGTCACTTGGTCATGCTTTCCTTGCTAAAAATAAGGCTTTCCAACCATGTGAATAAAGAGCAAGACGTGGCCTTAGAAGTTGAATACGTGTATGAAGTTAGCTCTTTCTTGCTGAGACTGATGGACCCTGGAAAAATGATTAGTTAATAAATATGAACGTACAGAGAGGACTTTAATACCTGAGAGCTGAGGACAATCCTTTGGAGCTTCCTGCTGTACTGGGGATAAAGGACTTCTCCCATAACTGTGCAAAGAGCACTTGACCAGCTCTACTGGCCACAGGATTCCCTTCTTTTTACTCTCTGCTTGCAGTTAGCAGTAAAGAAAGCACAGAGAGATCCTTTCAGACACTCACTGCAGGAAAGGTCAAAATCAAGACTGGTGTCAGCACCCTTCAGCTGTGGAGTGGTTGAACACAACATAGGCTAAGGTATTTGGCAAGGCGGAAAATTGACTTTCTGTTTTAAGATCCAAAAAAGATGTCCCTTGGGGTGATCTGCATTGTTTATCCATCCAAGAAGAAAGACAAATTTCTTCTGGAGGTGTTTCAGTTTGAATGCTCTGTCAGCAGCTCAGCCATCATTACTCCCTAAAATGAAGAGTGTTTGTGCAGAGAAGTTCTCTTGGCCCAGAAGCAGCAGATTAAACATTTGCAGCTACTGTTCATATCCCAGTGTCAGAATCCACTTCTGAGCAGAATTGTTTTGATGAGCAGGGTCTGAGTTCACAGTTCAAATGTGACTGATGTTTTGGAGAGCGTGAGAGACAGCCTGTGATGTATTATGTTCTACCTTGAGTTAAAACTGTTTGATTCCTTTTGGAACATTACAGGGCAGTGTAATCAAAGTTCAGAATCAGTCGTTTTCTCTCTTTCCTACTGTCAAATATTGAAAAAAAAAACTTTTTGCTTGTACTTTTACTGCTTTTTTTTCTGAACATGAACACAGAACATGATTTTTCTCTTGATTTGCGTATTCAAAGTCAAAATTCTAGCAAAAAACCCTCAAAATTAAGCAATTTGGGGAGTCTAAAATTGTGCTCTTGTGAATATTATATTTTCCAGAAAAATGTGCTTGGCAGAAAATAAATATGATGGAACTGTATAGTCAGGCAACCTAAATCATCACCTCAATTCATTCAGATAAATTGTTTTGGAATTAGATACTTCTGCTTAGAAATAGTTCTCTGATACAGCAATTACTACAAGTTTATTACCTGCAGTTACTTTGGCCAAACCATAAATTACTTACATTGACTGATATGCCAAACGTAGTTTAAGGTTTATGTGTTCTCTCCAGATGCTCCAGGCATAGCTGGTGGAGGCAGCTGAAATGTTTGTTCTTAGACCCAGAAGCCTCCCTTGTATTAGCCCTTTGTTTGGCTCTTCCTTTGTCTGTGCCTTAGATGGTGACTGAGTGGCAAATTAGGGAGTGTATACCCTTGTCCAGACAGTGCTGCAGACCATGTAACGAAATGTGCCCTTACCCTCAGCTGTGCTGCTGACACCAAAGTTGTGCTAAACTGGTTGGTCCCTGTCAGTGGTGCAGGTTCCCCATTACACTGCTGTACGTAACTTCTCCTACAGAGAAAGGAAAATTGGTGTAAAATAACAAGGCTCCAATGGAGCAAATTTGTGAAAATCCCCTGGTTTAGCTGGACTTCATTATATTCACTTGCCTAAAAAGTGCATCTGGACCACCACTTCAAGGTTATTAAGTAAAAGTCTTAGTCTTTTGTTGAAGTTTAGTCCTTTCATGTCGTCTTAGCAAGTACGTACTTGGTACTGTAATCACATTTAGGTAGGACTTCGGACCCATGAACGTGAGGAATGAAGGGGGACACATATCAGCCCATTCTAAATGGTTAAATATATGTATGTACCAAAATGCTGAAAACACCCACAGCTGGATAGGTCTGTGAAGGGCAGGCAGGCAGGGAGTTGCAGGCAAGTGTAGGAGTCCACATGCCTGCTTTTATTTCCTGACCTAAAGACTTGTGTTCCTAAAAACAGGTGGGCTTTATGAGAATTCAACACCAGGACAAGCTTATCTAATCAATAGTCAATCTGCTGCTAAAGAGAGATGGAGGGAAGGCAAGCGAAATGAGCATGAACTATTTGGTTGAAAAAGGACATGGGCATTATCTGTTCATTTTCTGAAATCAAAGGAAGCACTGGTCTTCCCTGCCCATCTGGGTTTAGTTACTTGCCCTTGTGATCTCTGTGTTCCTGTAATTGATGGAAATAGAAACTTGGTATCCATCTCCAGCCCCTACATTACTGCTTGCAAGACCAGGTATTAAAGTAAAGATAATGCCAGGTAGAATACCATTTGTCAGGAGTTGTTATTTGTCCCAGCCAATGGAGCTTGTTACATCTCAGTTTGGCTTACAGTAAATATTTCTGTGTATGAAAGATTGCTCTGGGTGCACAGGGTGTTTTTTATGGCTTGGATGGTTTACCAAGAGCTTAGTCATGTAGCTCCACTTGATTTTAATGAGAAGTGCATTACTAAATTCCACTGCTTTGCAAGGTATCTTTTACAAATGCTTGGAAAAACAAAGCTATTATCTCTAAGTGGGTTTCACAAATGGAAATCTGGTCTTGTACTTGGCTTCATGCTGCAGTCGAGTTAATGCAGCCACAGGTTTTAATGAACAGATCAATTTGCTTATGAGCCCTTTAGACAGTGACATTGCTGAGTTTCTGTTGCAGCTCTTTGCGATGGGAGTGTGCCAGGAGCCAGGAGTGACTGTGCTGATTGCCATTGGTACATATGCTGCTTACAAGTCATCTGTGGTGGTTTTCTACAGCTGCTGTGATGCCCACATACAGCTTTTGTCTCTTCTGATCTGGTGAAATGCACTTTGAGGTGATTTGAGAGCTAGGGCAGATGTTGGGAAAGTGGAAGTTTTACTTTTGTGGGGACCAACAATTGGTTTTGATTTGAAAGAAAGGACCCCTTGCCTCCCTGAGACAGTTTGGTCAGGACATTCAATGACAGAGGATATAATGCTTTTGCCACCTATTTCTTTCTTGTTTATGGCCCAGCTGCTTGGTCATATGCTGCTTTCACCTTGCTCTGTGTCAGCTTGACAAACCAAAGGCTCAGATGTGCCTTGTGAGTGGAGCAGAAAGTGTGATCAAAAAAGGTGGGCTTCAAACTTTGGCAGACATGATCAGCATGTGCAGAGCTGACCTCAAGTCCTGATTGTCTGATCTGACAGAAAACAGGGACTCTTTCATGGACCTGGAGTTTGCTTCTGTGACCTCATGCAGCGTTAATATCAAACATCATAATTTCAGGTTTTTGTGCATTTAGAAGAGTTTGTGTAGGAAAAAAAGTAAAGATTCAAATATTGAGAAATAGGCACAGTAATGTGTCTTCCCTTTACATTTGTTACACGTGAATTTTGTAAAGCATATTTTCATTTAGAATTTAGCACTAATGTGCTTTCGAGGGGCCGCTTTCCAGTCTCTTGTGCTCCAGTCTTACATACATCCAGGGTTGCTTCATCCCAGGTGCAGAACCCAGCACTTGCCCCTGTTAAACTTCATATGCTTGGTGATTGTCCAGCCCTTAATTTTTCAAGGTCTCTCTGCAGGGCCTCTCTGCCTTTGAGGGAGTCAACAGCTCCTCCCAGTTTAGTGTTGTTGGCAAACTTAATTAGCATAACTTTGAGTCCTGCATCTAAGTAATTTTTGAAGGTGTTGAAGAGCACCGGCCCTAGAATGGAGCCCTGTGGCTCCCCACTAGTGACAGGTCACCAGTCTGATGTCACCTCATTTACCCTTTGTGCCCAGCTGGAGAGCCAGTTGCTCACCCGTCTCATGACATGTTTATCCAGCTGTGTGCTAGACATTTAATCCAGAAGGATCATGTGAGTGTCCATATTGAAAGTGTTACTGAAACCCAAAGAGATTTCTTCCCTTGATCAGTTAGGTGGGTTACCTTGTCATAGAAGGAAAACAAGTTTGACAAGTAGAGCTTTCCCCTTGTGAAGCCATGCTGGCTGTGACTGATGACTGCCTTGTCCTTCAGGTGTTTATCAGTAAGTCCCAGAATAATCTCCGTGATTTTACCAGGCAC
Organism: Machaerirhynchus nigripectus; assembly: GCA_013397975.1. Lineage (NCBI taxonomy): Eukaryota > Metazoa > Chordata > Aves > Passeriformes > Dicruridae > Machaerirhynchus > Machaerirhynchus nigripectus. The sequence continues at coordinate 2,396,962 of VZRQ01006258.1, forward strand.
TGAAGTGAGACTGACAAGCCTGTAGTTTCCAGGGTTTGCAGGGGAATGGATGTAGCCTTTGTGTGTAGGTTTATGCCCTTCCTGAAATCTGGGGCAATGTATGCTAGTTACCAGTTGACATCTCCGGATTCCCAAGACCATTCAAAAATAATTGAGAGAGGTCTCGCAATGACATCAGCCAGTTCTTTGAGTACACTTGGTGAATCCTATTGGGACTCATAGATTTACAGGAATCCATCTGGAGCAGCAAATCCTGCACAAATTGGGGGTTGACTGGGAGTTTATCATTCTCACAGTCATGGTCCTCCAGCTCAGGGCACTGGGACCCCCCGAACCCATCACTGGATCTGCCGGGGCAAAACCAGTGTCTCCTTCCTGTGCTTGAAGTTCATCGACAAGCCTCTGGTTCAGCTTAGAGATCTCAGGTGTCAGCTGAGGAAAGGGAAGGATAGGCCTTCAGTGTGGACTTAAAAAAGACATACTCTATGTGCCTTACCAGTCAAAAGTTAGAGGAAGGGTTTTTTCCAACTTTTCCAGAAACATTCACCCATTTGTTGAGTTGGAGCATGGGAAACTGGAGCCCCAAAGCGACCTTACTATGAAGTCTGAGAAGGCAGATTTGTCTTTAAAGTTCTAGTGTATCTCAGGTTTGGTAGGATCTACCACATTTATAAAGATTTCAGACTTGGATGAAAAAGAAGTGTCATTTTGGAAAGCAGTTGGGGATTTTTCAGCATGACAGATGCTACTGTGTAAGTGTAAGACTATTACCTCCTTATACATGTGGGTAGCTGTCTTATAAAAAGGTATTTTGACTCATCAAGTTGCTGCAATAAAGTAGAACATGCAGACACAATACTTGACTGCCCCCACATGCATATTTCACCCTCATTAAATCTTACTACAGTAAAAATCTTAACTATTCGTTTCTAGCACAAACACTTTGTGGAATCAAGAATACATGCAACAAGTAAGCCTTTTAGCACATTATTAATCATCAAATCCAAGGATTAGTAAGAAACACATTTGCATTTTATCACTAACTTTTTCTTTTTTCTCCTCCTTTTTTCTCCCTTGCAGGCACAGCTCTCTCAGGCTTTAAATGGTGTTTCGGATAAAGCGAAAGAAGCTAAAGAATTTTTGGTTCAGCTGAAAAATTTATTGCAACAGATCCAGGTAACTGTAGAATATTATCTTTTTTGATAATACAGTAATCAATAGAACTGAGTGAATAATTTATGTGATGACTTTGTCCCCTGTGCTATTCTCATCTTTCCCTTTCCTGGAATCATCTGACCTTTGTTGAATGGATTTGCTAGGTAAAATTATTTATCAAATAATGCCTGCAAGCCCCTCTTAGCTTCTAGATTGTTTACTGTTTATTGCAAAAAGCTGATAGTCAATACTGGACATCTGAGCTGTGTTGATTAGTGTTTGATTGAATCCATTAGTCATGCTTCTGAGCTCCTCCCTGACTGCAATTGCTTGAATTCGGCATTTAGGGTAAGTTCTCATTTTAACACATTCAAAATTTACTGCTAGCTTTTCATCTTACATTTCCTTAAAATGTACTAATTTCTGCACAAAATCCAGTCAACCTGCCTGTTAGAGTACTTGTGGGAATGTCCTACACATACTCAAAAATACAGGAATATTCCACTAAAAAAAAAAAAAGTAACTGCTGCCAAATCAATGTGTTGTTTATTGGAGCATAAGTTATTTTCATGCCTGTAATTGCCCAGATTTAATAGTCACAAAAAGGGCTCATAGTGAGTGCAGTAATTGAGGGCACAAACCCAAAATGAAACAAGTCCTATTTTCAATCAAATTTAGACTCATCAGTGCTGGAGGTCCCATGATCCTCAAGGTCCTTGTTGCCCCACAGAGTGTACCTGGAAATGTGCCACTGTAGCTGGAGCTGCACAGTGCCCAGGAGGGGACACTTGTTTTCTGCTGCAGCAGTGCTCTACAGCGGTGGGATGTACATCCTTTGCTCTTCAGTAACCCACTCTGCTGCTTGCTCATTTTTCATCAACAAATCCTGCGCTTGTTAGTAACAGAAAAGCAAAGCAGAAGTTCAAAAAGTTTATAATTTAATCATTAAAGTATTCCACTTAAAACCCCAGAGGATGACTTCGTACCACAAGAGCTGCCCAAGCTTTTGGGTTGCCTCAGGGCAGCCTAACTATCTCACAGTCTTCCATGGCCACGTGGGGAAGGGAACAAACCAAAACTGAGAAACTGGTAAAATTAAAGGACATTTGATTGAAAGAAACCAGTGCAAAGGCACTGACTGGCACCTGTAATGTGCTGTATTTTGGCTATAGTGTGAGGTTTCTCTCGGCTGACTTACCCATTTAACAGTTATGTGGCTCAGCTAGTCTACTCATTTAGACTTCTTTCATTGTCCAAGGAGAAAAGACAGGCACCTCTAGAGAGCACTTCTTCCTATAGGTATGAACAGGTATTTTAGAATGGGATAACCCGTCCAAAATAGTAGTCTATCACCAATCTTTCTTGAGTCATCTAGCTCCATTAAAAATGTATTTTTCCCTCCTGAAACCTAGAAGTGGCCTGTTACGACTATTTATGACTATGCTGTAAAATCCTTTAATGTGTTTCAATGAAATCACTGCCAAATTGCTCTGCATAAGGGAGCTGCTACAGTCACATCGAAAGACCAAGCCATTTATTTGATGCTGCTCATTGCTTAAAATGCTAGAGGAGAGCTCAGAAAAGGAAATTATATCCAGCAGTACCCTCTAACATTTAGCCAAGTCTGGGCACAAAGCTGAATCTGACTCTCACATGTTGACCCAGACTTCATGCTGAGCCTGAGTGAAACATCAAATTTCAGCAAACCAAAACAGCAGGACTAATCAGCTGCATATGTATTCCTAAGTAAAACAGGGCTGGGACATGGCTCCAAGATGATCACCCACACGCTTTAACCCTTCAGGAACTCCCTGGAATGGTTTTCTCCTGTGACAAATTGCACTCTTTTCATGCAATGTTCGAGCAGCCTTTGATGATAGCGCATACCAGGGAATGCTCCTGGTAGTCAGCTTTGGTGCAGCCACACTCTTCGAGGGGAAGGGGTTTAGATGTGTCATGAGCCAATCTGTGCCTTTTGACATTTGGACCAAAAAACAGTTCTTGTACTGTTATTTTGGGGGGGAACAGATGTAGCCTTTGTGCATAGGTTTATAGCCAGACGCACATATCTCAGAGCAGGTTATTTCCAGCAGAAATCTTATGACAGTTGCCACACTCGCATATGGACATTTACGCCTCAGCAAATATGTTTTTTAGTAGTAGTTTTACACAAAGGAGCAAGCAATATGTACATTTTATTATCCTGTCTCAATGCACAGCAGACCAGACAGCCATCCATGCTCTTTATGTCCTCTCTGAGTTTGCCTGAGCTACCAGGAACCGTGCTTTTATCTTACCTGGGGCAGTTTGCAAATTCATAATCTACTTTTCTTTTCCCTGCTTTGCCGATCTGTTGTTTCCCCCTCTTTTTTCCTTCCTTTCTCTTCTCTGAGGTCACTTTTATATCTCTTGGTCTTTTCTTTTCAGATACTTCCTGTTCCTCATTGCTCCTGTTGCTTCCTTGCTTCTCCTTGTTGCTGTCATGATCTGATTTTCACATTTTCCCATCTGCTGTAACAATTCCATACTTTCTCACTTGAAGGAGGCATATCGCCAAACACCCCGTTTGATGTGTGAACAGAAAATGAGGAGAGAAATTATGCACTACAGCCATCGACTGACTCAGGCTCTGTGCACAACCCCGCACTTCAAGAGTAACGGGATGGAAATGGGCTTAAGGGGGAGCTGGGTGTGATATAAGCCGAGCAGGGAGTGATGCAAACAGGAAGAGTCTTAAGACAAACCTGTGAGCAGGACCTGAGCTGTCTGGTGTCTTCCCAGCACCAGACAGACCCCCGCCACATCTCGCTGGCAGGTCTAGGACTGCAGTGGGGGCCTCTCTGGGAACACTGACCCTGCATCCATCAGCTGGAGAATGGGATGCATGGGCCACAGTGAGGGAAGGGAGTACAGTGCTGAAAATTTTGAACTCAAAATAAAAAAAACAAAGCAAATGAGTAGAAAAGAAGAGAAAAACAAAAGAGCTCAGAGATAGTAATGAGTTAGGGGAGTACAATGGCTTAGCAAAGAGTTGCTTCTCCTTCAGTACATGTTTAAAATCTTCTCACATTTCATGATGCTTTTTTTTTAATTGGGGTACTTGGGAGGAAAGCTGATAGCACACCTAAACATCTCCTTGGAAGAGGAGCTTGAAAGCTTTCTCCTTCTAGTCTCATGAGCAGAAGAGGTGAGGGAGAGTCTTCCTTTGAATAGGTACTATGGCAGCAGTTCCAGGGATTTATGTAATGCTAAATTGTACCCAGACCTTACTAAAGGCTCAGTGTTGTATACCTCCTGCTGGTTTCTGCCTAGCAAAGAATTTTACCATAATGTGAATAGAAACTTGCCCTTTTTTTTGAAAAGCTAATCAAGTACATATCTCCACTGCCAAGTGCTAGCTATTTTAAAAAAGTACTTGAAGCAATACACAAATCTTACGGCTTTGTACCTCATTAATCTCCTTGTAGTAAGCCAGCAGACCAGATTCTGGTCCATAATTCTGTTCTAATTGCTGTGGTATAGAGCCAGTGATTTCAAAGTTGCTACAGTGGGATAATTAAAACAGATTGGAGCAGAATCCTCTTATGTATGTATGCCCTGTGTATGTTACATTTAGCATTTACATTATGTTGTACTACATCTGTTGTCCGGAAAGTGCCAGTAAATCAAGGTTTTGAATAGGCCCACTTGTGGCATGTCATTTTTCTGTTTCATTTTATAGCATGCAGCTATAACTGGTACAGCTGTAATGAAACCAGAAAGGCAACAACAGTGCTGAGGGTCTTGGAAGGAAATATTTTCTGAATAGAAGAGCAGGTATGAACAATAGCTTAAGCTGCAAACTATGCTTTCTTTGATGAGTATAACTCTCACCTTGTTCCAGGAGAACGGGTTGGATTATGAAGCCTGTCTTGTCGCTCAGTGTGACGCCTTGGTTGATGCGTTAACACGGCAAAAGGCAAAGCTGCTCACAAAGGTCACCAAGGAACGTGAGCACAAGCTGAAGGTGAGCACTCCTCTCATCAGCTCAGCACAGCTGCTGATAGATACCTGGTGTGTTTTGTCAAGTTCCCCAACCCTTTACACTATGATATTTCCTAGCAACCAAATTCTGAAGTCCTTTAGCAGGTTCCAGTTCAGCAGTTTAGAGGAACTATGCCTACACACTTTAAATGATGGATATACTTCAGCAGTTTGTTGAATCAGGCCATCAATCTTTATTTATCTGATGGTTTGGGGCTATCTTTTGAGAGGTGCTTGTCAGTGAAACCCGTGTATGGTTTGGGTTTTGGGACCTTCTGCCCAAGTAAACAGTTGTGATTTTGATATCTCTTCAAATCTTTAAATTCAGGTAAACCACCTCCAGAAATACATGAGCCACTCAAAAAATATTAAAGAAATGCAGTAAAAGGAGATGGCAAGGAGAAATCGAAAATGGTTGAACAAAGTGGCAGTCATGAAATACTTAAATAGACACATTTCTTAAAATGCTGAACTTTTGAGGTACTGTAGTGCCATTCTCATTAAAGGTATCCAAGAAGGAAAAATTGAAGTGGGTTATCTAACATATCAGTTTACAAAATCTACCTGAGATCAGCATTTAGCTTGCTTAACAAGAACCAACACTTAGGACATGCTGCTGACAGCACAGCAAACCCTGCAGTTTATTGCTGTCACAAGTTGTCCTACAGAACACAGTGCTATTAGACCTGGTCCACATCCATATGGCAGCAGAATCGAGGCCAAAATCTGGAAAAATGGGATGCAGCTCTTTTATTTATTAATCCCAGCAATGTGTTCTTCAGAAGAGCAGGTTCAATGATTAATTGTGAAGAAAATGTTAGAGTGTAATCTGCAAGAAACCACTCCAGGAGTTTGCCTCTGAAGTGAAGGACTTTTTAAAAGCTGAGATGTTAGTTAAAAAGTGTGACTGAAAATGTGAACACTGCAAATGCAGAAACATGTTCTGTGCCCTTTCTGCCCCAAGCAAGCCTAATCTTTGAGCAATTAATCTGCTCTGAAAATTGAGATTCCCCGTGCACAACATTTTGCCAAGCTAATTATCGGTATTTACAATACAGAGCAAGAGAGTGCAGCTGATGGAGATACGGCAGTGGCCATATGGCAGCTAAATTAAGCATGGATTTAACACACTCTTCCATTCCTTGTCTCTTCTAAAATAATTTTATACAATTCACTGCAAGCTGAGGCAGTCATAGAACTGTACTGATGTTTATTTTCCAGGTTGTTTGGGACCAGATAAATCACTGTACACTGAAGCTACGCCAGTCAACAGGGCTTATGGAATACTGCCTAGAAGTTATCAAAGAAAATGATCCCTCTGGGTTTTTACAGGTATTTTTCTTCCTAATGTTCTGGGCAGAAAAAAAAAAAAGGAAAATACGTTAAAGCTAAGTCTAAAAATGTGTGGGTTTTTTTATTAGCCCCTTCCACCTCCAAGGCAGGTTCACCTTAACTCCTATAAGTACTGTCTAAAAACTCAGAGAGCCTGGTGACTCCATGAGTGTCACAGCAAAGAGATGGCTTTAACAGCTGCACCCTGACTGAGGTGGGGAGTTAGTGGTCACACCACTCCCCTAACTCCTGATGTCTTTCCTCTTGCCAGTCCTTCCTTCTGGTCTGAAAGAAAGATGCTAGGCAGTTAATGATAGCTTTTTGCAGAATATTATTTTATTCTCATCTGAGAAACCCAAAACAGGGCACCACAGAGCTCTCTGATGAATTTGGAGAGGTCAGTGACTCATCAGAGTAGTACTTCTCCTCCTTGTGTTCTCCCCTTTCCTTTCCCATGTGGAAGAGTCCTTTCAACATCTCCCCTGTAAGGAAATCTACTCTGAAGGGGCTTGCATGTAGCTTTGCTTCACTGAGATTGTTGCATCTCATGTGGCTTCAAGAGCTGTTGTAGCTCCAGGTACCTTTTCTTTGCAAAATATGTCCTAGCCAATAATTGCCTTAATTTGCAGGATATTGTTTCCTAGGTGCAAACAGTGAAAGTGTCTATTGATGAGACAAGACACAACTTTTATTTTCCGATAAATTATTTTGTTTTATTTATTCTAATATGTTTATTAATTATTTTATTTTGCCCTATTAGTTTTGTTACCTTATTAATTGCCTAAGAAGAAAGGCACATCAAACAACATTACCTACACACATGAATGCATGAGTGTCGGGGATCTGTCAGAGCATCCCTAAAAAACAGGATGAGAATAGCCAATTTAAACCTATTAGCACTCCAGACTGATTGTTACTGTCATGTCTGGTCTCAAGCAAGAGAGGGGAATGTGTGGTGTAGATTAATCTCAAGATTACAAAGATTTTAACAGGCTGTTGGTTGGACACTACAGGACAAATGAAATCTTTAGGTCTTACCTACATGCTCTAGGTATATGCTTTATTTTCGTTTCAGCTTACCTTCCCTGTAACTTTTGGGGCTTTGTTCTTTGCAGCCCCCCAAAACCCAAACCATTTTTGTTTTTACTTTTTCCTGGTTTGTCTAATGATGCTTTCAAGACAGCCAGCAGACACTCAGGCACTGCGTTACTTTGAGCAACTACTCCTGCAGCCAGGATATTTGAGACATGGCCAAGGGATCCAGCATCCCTGTAAGTGACTCCCAAGATTGCAGGAGGCTATGGGATGCTCCTCCACTTACTGTGCAGACTGATTAGGAGCTGTTGATGCAGGGGCTCAGACAGAAGTGTCCTCAGTAAAAGTAATGAGGAACAGTTTTGGAATTCCTGCAACAAAGGAAAACTCTCTCTGATATACCCAGAAAAAAAATTCTACTCCCTGTGACTTACAGGAAGTTCACTGTCAGGAACTCCAGATATCCAAATGGCAGCTTCACTGAACTCAAGGACAGTTGAGTTCATTGATTTCCACAGAGCCGGGATTTCACTTCCAGAAGCGTCTGTTGTGATCATTTTAGTTTGACTTTTGGCCTATTTGTCTGCGAGCTGAGCTAGAGAAAAGCTTTAAAAATTAAGTTCAGTTTTAATGTAATGGTAGAAAATCCATCATATGCTTTGAAAATCTATCTGACAATTTATTACCCTCACTGTGAGGAATATACACCTTCCTTACCATTTGATTTTTTTTAATCCTTTATCTTTCATCCACTGAATCATCTCTGCTGAATGGAGAGACTCTAACATTTAAGCCTCTCTGTGCAATTTCTTTTTAAACAGGAGAGCAAAAGTAGACTGCGCAGATCAGAGAACAGAGTACAGAATTATGTGTGGCATTCAAAGCCATGAAACACAACATAATCTTAACAGGCTTTATAAATGCAGTTTTTACTTTCCTAGCCTGAGATGAGATTTATTTTGAAAAGACAAGATGAAAGGATGCAAGATAAATGGACCTCACCCCAAAACGACCAGCTCCCATCTTGTCTGTTGTGCTGTCTTAATCCTGTTTCCTTTGTGCTGTATTTCACAGGCATTCTGTCATTTTTAATGTGTGCATCTGCCATTTCATTAGAAACCTGATACTCTCTTTCAGATTTCGGATGCTTTAATCAAGCGTGTTCAGGTATCTCAGGAACAGTGGGTCAAAGGAGCCTTGGAGCCAAAAGTGTCTGCTGAGTTTGACTTGACTCTGGATAGTGAACCTTTACTGCAGTCAATTCACCAGCTGGATTTTATTCAGATGAAATGTAGGGGTGAGCTTTTATGATTTTCCTTTTTCTGTTTTTCATGCATGTGTTGAAGCAGTGCTGGGAGGTGTGAGGACACCGAAGGAGGAAAGAGGAATGCCTTGAATTTGCTGGATAGTTTTAAAAGGTTTTCAGGAAAATTCAGATTACTGGATGCTTCCTGGAAAGGTGTGCTCCCCTTACATGTAGTAAGCTGAACAAGCTCAGATAGAAATACCAGATGCACTTAAAGATTGTAAAGATAAATTCTTCAGAGTACGGCTTTGAAGATTAATAAGATATGAGCTGCGTGAAACTTCATGCCATTTTGTAGCATTCCTAGATTTGTCATGGTTAATTCAAGACACCAGTTACCCCTATCTCGTCAGAAACAGCTGAAGTAGAAAATAAATATTACTCACGCACACACACACACATGCTTGAATAGGGGGAAAAAAACCCAGCCTTTGACCTTTGACTTGTATCTGGACTGTGCTGCTAACAGTGCCCATCTTAAAAAAAAGTCACAAGGAAGAGATTCACAAGGGGAAATTAGTTCCATGGCTATACCATTCCATGGTTCCAGGTATCTGGATAATTCTGATGGACAAGCTAAAGGGAAATGAGGTTAAAAAAATGTATCTAAAAGAAGAAGCTGATGAACAGGAGATGCCATTGATGTATATATAAAAAAAAGAATATGAACATCATGAGCTTGTAATGGGGTTAGTTTACACGGAACAGGATGAGAACTGCATCAGAATTAGATAGATCCATAGAACAGTTGGATTTGAAAGCCATTGTGGTCCCTGGGAATGATGCCATTAGCTTCCCTCAGTGGTGATTCAAGCCTTGATTATACATGTGGGTGACAGGAGAGAGGCTGCCAGAAGTCAGTGAATGAGTTAAGGATATTCATGTAGTGATGTCAGATGTGCTTTTTTTTTTGTTCTGAGCAAGCATAAAGAATTTTGTTCAGCTTATGTGTTCTCTCTGGGCCTAATTCTGCATCTAAGACACCCAAGATGAAGTAATTAGGGTGGATAATTTGGCAGATATGTGGAGAAAAAATGTACAAACAGTTAAAGGCCAGAGTCTGCTCACCAAGAATGGTTTGCATCTTGGCATAAGCAGACTGTGTTAAAGTTACTCATTAAACATCTGTGAACTGCTCCTTTGAAATGTTGTCAGACAGGCAAGTGGAGTCAAGAGAGAAGGAGTATCACTGATAAAACTCCTCTGAATGCTTTCTGCACTTGTCTTTTTTAAATCAGTTTATATTTAATGCTAGCCGTATTTATTGTGAAATATATTTAATATGAATCTCCCTCCACTCTTCTTTACAAACATACGAAAAATTTAGTTAAACTAGTCACATAGATTGCTAATTAACCACAGGTTACCTGAAGTGAGAGCAACTTAGGTATTCGGCTTGTGGACATTCACCTGGCCTTAAGCTTGAAGATTTACAATTGAGCCAGATTCACTCGTGCTTTATGAAAGATAGTGTTGTCAGCTACGCTCTCATTTATCATAAGATGGCAGGGAAGCTCTGGTACCAAGCTAGACACAGCCTGAGGAGCAGAGAAGAGGACAGGACTTTGGCTGCCCAAACCTGTGCAGAGCTTCCAAACATCCTTGGGCTTTTCTCCCCAGAGGCAGGGTTAGCCCTCAGGAGGGGCTTTTGCTTGAGCTGTCTTGGTCTTGACCAGGGATTGTCCCATAAGGTTGTGACCATGCACACACCACGCATGGTGTGTTAACCTGGCCACCATTCCCTAAGGTGCATCAGGGATGGCATTATTCCCCATCACACCTCTGTGTGCCCAAGCAGAACAAGCCACTGACTGGTTCCAAGCTAGCATTCATAGGTATTAAGGATTGTTTAGTGTGTAGACGTGTATTTATCTTTCTCCATTTCTGACAGCAAGTCTATTTCCATTTGAACTGCTCAGTCTGACACTTCGGCCTTTTTTTTTCCTCTGAAATTTTACTTCTATGACCTCAACCAGCCCTGCATTATCTTAGGATCATAAAATTATCTGGGTTGGAAGGGGACCTTAGGGATCATGTAGTCCCAATCCCCTGTCACAGACAGGGACACCTTTCACTAGATCAGGTCTCTCAGAGTCCCATCCAACATGGCCTTGAACAGTTCCAGGGATGGGGCGTCCACAGCTTCTCTGGGCACCCTGTTCCAGTGCCTCACCACCGTCACAGTAAAGACTTTCCTCCTAATATCTAATCTAAACCTATTGTCTTCCAGTTTGAAATCATTCTCCCTTGTCCTGTTACTACATCCCCTTGTGTCTCTAGTAGGCCCCCTTTAGGTACTGGAAGGCCACAATATGGTCTTCCTGGAGCCTTCTCTTCTCTGGCTGAGCAGCCCCAGCTCTCTCAGCCTGTCTTCACAGGAATGTGCTCCAGCCTTCTGATCATCTTTGTGGCCCTCTTCTGGACCTACTCCAACAGCTCTATGTCCTTCCCATGTTGGGGGCCCCAGAGGTGGACACAGTACATCAAGCCATCGACCACAACCCTTTCAGTGCAGCCATCCAGCCAATTCCTCATCCACTGAGAGGTCCGTCCATTAAAATTCTTGTCTCTCCATTTTACAGACAGAGATGTCATGTGGGACAGTGTCAGATGCTTTTCACAAGTCCATGTAGGTGACACCAGATCCTCTTTCCTCATCCACTACTACTGTTACTCTGTCGTAGAAGGCTGCCAAATTTGCCAGGCATGATTGGCCCTTCTTCAGATGCACTATTTGCATTTCTTCATGCAGAGTGGTCTTGCATCTGGAAATACAGGTATCACAGAGTAATCAACTCAGCATTTCAGGAGCAAGCACCCAAACTAATTTGGAACATCACTTTGCTGACTGTAAGGAGAGGCTGCAGTTGCATGGTGATGTTTTGCTATTTATGACCCTGAGCACTGGAACAGTTGCCCAGAGAGGTTGTGGTGTCTCCCTACTGGAGATATTCAAGAACTGTAGGGACAAAATCCTGTGCCATGTGCTCTAGGATGTCCCAGCTTGAGCAAGGAGGTTGGATCAGATGACCCACTGTGGTCGCTTCCAAACTGACCTGTTCTGTGATTCCGTGACTTGCATATTTCTGAGCACCCAATTTCACAAAAAAAAATGTACATGTCTCTTCACATCTGCTCCTCTTTCTTCAATCCCACCTATGCCAGCACACCAACAAGTCATCAATCTTTGCCAAATGTTGGTGTTGAGGTGAGCGTTACTAAGTCATTTTACTGGTTGATCTGACAAGAGCAGATGCATTAAAGATGTTGATGATCTGTGAAGGAAGTTTGTGAGAGATTTAGGAGAACAGGGCAAGCATGGCTTTTCCAAACGCAAGTTGTTTTTTCCCAAAAGCTTTGTAATGTAATATCTGTATTATTGTTATCAGTGCTTAGTGCATCACTGAATTTCTATTTTTTTTTTAAACTCTGGCCTCATTCAACCTCACTGAGCTTGCACGGGTCATTTAAAATGAAAGCATGCTTGTAAGTAAGCATTGATTCATGTGTTAGACAAAGAAGAATGAAAATGAGAACAAATCACATTACATTTGCTTTGATGACATGTCCATCTACATAACTGATGCACTCTCTATAAGCACATATCTAAAGCTCATCTCAAAAAATAGAGATCATAGAGTTCTTTTCTTTTTTACAGGAAGAAGAAGCAATTTGAGAACAGATTAAATGTGCAGAGATGTGATAGGTGCAGAAGTAATGCTTAGGCAATCATGTTGACCAAAGGGTCTCACTGAGTCCCACTCTCCCTGGGCCAGCCGACCTGAGAGACACTCACACAGCTCTAGTAATTGCTGGCATTTTGAGCTTTCCCAGATGATTTTCTCTGTCCATGTTTTCTTCCCTCTGTTGCTTTTACTGAGTACCTTGGCACAAAATTCCTGTCCTCTGATGCCTGGCTTAATGTGTACTTCACATTTCCTCAGTTAAAGCTATTTCCACAGGAAAATACGTGTTCTGTGTTTGTTTTGTTCACACAGCTGGAACTGGCATGCAGTCTTGATTGGTTGCAAAACAGGACTAGATACAAAATAGGAAAATATATAGAAAATATATAGTATAATACTCTACTTTTCTGTAGCTCCTCTGAACATTCATTCATATATCCCTTCTCCTTGTCCCAAGTAACTCCTTCCCTCTTCTGCAAACCATGAAGATTCCCCAGACACATCTGCCACAAATCTTCTCTGCTTCTCCAGGCATGAGGTATACAGCCCTGATAATTAAAGGACAGCTGTTTCATTGCAGGCTTTACCTCTTGTTCTTTCTGCTCTGTGTCATGGACTCAGCTCTTTGTGGTCTCTCCTTCTCTCTCGGTAGCACTCCCTTGCTACAGCAGTGACTCGGGCTATTCCAGGGCTGTAGTGCAGTTTTGGAGGAAGTCAAAAGTTTTCATGCTTCTGGGGCTCCTATTCTTTCAGTGCATTTAGTCCTTTAAAAACTAGTCTGGGAAGGTGGATGGAATCATTGCACCACCTGCTTGTCAAGAGGACAACAGTCAACATCTTAGAGCAGCCCTGCTGTACCCTGTGAGGGGACTACCCGGATCAGCTGTGAGATACATTGAGCAATGTGTTTTGGGAACTGCTGGCAAGAGACATCAGTCAGTGTCACATTTCTTATTGAAGAATGACCTGCATGAAGCACTTTTAAAATAGCAGGACATCACTCAGACTCATTATTAAGTCCCACTGTGCCAATGCGCTGTCATTTCTCCCTTTATATTTTTAATATTTTCCTTCAAAAAGTCTCTTGAGAATGTTAAGTTGGTCAAGAAGTGGGACAGCACTGTAATTTAACATCTGAGTCTTTTTCTTCCCTGGCACTTCACCTATATTTTTCTTTTCTTAGTCCTATTCCATTGCTTGTCGCTGTGAAGTATATACCAGTGTCCCGATAATGCTCACTTTGCACTTTCCTATGATTTTTACAAGTGTTCATCTTTTCTCCTCCCAAAGGGAATTTGGGATCAAGGCAAATCTCTGCCCATCCACATCCAGTGGAGGAAGCAGAAGGGCAGGCACAGAGAGCATCATTCTTCAAAGCTGCACAGCTGGTTGGCGGGAGCTTCTTGCCCCTCCTGCAGGAGAGTTGAGCAGTTCAGGCCACGGGCTGGCTCAAAGAGAGCAGGAGGCTGATGTGGATTACTCACAAAGACTTGAATATCCAGCAACACATTAAAGGAGCCAAGGCACTTTCCTGTAAATGTGTATGACTCACACATTGGGCCAAAATTCACACTTCCACTGGGAAGTGGGAACAACAGCACTCTACTGGATGAAAACGTATTTTATTCCTAGACAGCATTCCTGTTTACATAATTAAAAGGGAATCGTAAAACACATACCCCCTCAAAAAATTCTTCTTTTTTTTCAGCACTGTGCATTTCATGAACAGTTCCTGAAAGCCTCCTGTCACTGTTCCTAGGAGTTAGGAGTTTTTTTCAGACGTTGGAAGGATTAGTGATTTATTCAGAGGTGAAGGGGCATTGTCTGTTTTGCACCTTATAAACTTCAGGAATTAGGTTTTCATCCAGTCTTGCCAGGAGGAGTCTCAGAAGTGGGGCGGACCAGACAAATGCCTCCTGAGAGGGCTAACCAGCTAGCAAATGTGGCAGGCGTGTGGATGGCTGATACAGCCCTATCTTCTCCCAGGCTCATCAGTCACTAGGAACACGTAGGCTAACAAACACAGACAGAACTCTAAACTTGAAATGGTTCACTTGAAAAATCCCATTACCTCTGAATTCCTCATTTGCAGATTTTTGACTCTTGTCACATTTCTGTGACTTCTCTATAGACACAGTACCTACCAGAGAAAAGTCTGAACTTTCCATGTGAGAAAACAAGCAGGTTTTTATTTATGACACCCTCTGAATCATCCTTAAATATCAAGGAATAGGAACAAGGCTTCCTTTTCACAGAAAAACCTTCAAGAGCTAATTTATAAAGCTCTTTTGTTTCATTCTTCTGGGCTACCAACCATCTGCGTTCACTGTGGTGATGGATAATGCCAGCGGAAAGCTGTGGTAGCTTCTGCACTGTTTATCACAAGTGTGATGTTGACTTTCATGTCACTTCCAAAGTGGGGGTGAAGCCTCAGCCCTGTCACACAGTAGCATCCATTTTCCTACAGTCTGCTTGGTACACAGAACATGAACAGTCCTCTTTTATCCAGAGATGTAAAGTAGGACGAAAGGAACAGCTCAAGGGCTTGGCTCTCACGCAGACAGAAGGAGGAAAATAAACTAGAGGTCCAAAGCAGAGTAGATAAAAGAAGAGCAAACTGATATTTTTAAGCAAATGAATTCTCAGAGCTCTCATTTCTTCTAAGACATGATTGAGCTCAGCAGAAATGATACTGAGATATTGAATGGTGAAATTTAGCCTTGGGCAGAAGACCAGGAGGGGTCTTTGCATCACTTGCATCCTACTTAACCTGTATGGGTTCAACAGTGCATAAGATGCATGCCAGGTCTATCCAGAAGACTAAATTTTCACTTTATAATTGCCAGCAAAGAGTGAACAGTGAGAGTTTAGTGGTGTTTAGGGGAGGTGGAATAGAGGTCTCTTTCCCACAGAGAGACAGCTGAATGTTTTACTCTGTTTCTTTTTATTTTGAAGATGCTGGTCTGGTAAACAGTCTCTTGGTGTTTCTTCTGAGCAAGTCACTGAAAAGGCATGTTGGTAGAAAACGTTGCATTTGTAATTTCCATGAGGAGTCTCCTGTGATGCAGGAGTTCCTTTTGCTACCTGAACCATGGGATTTAGATAAAGTTTGCAAACAGAACAATTTTCTTCAACAGTTTATTTTAAGTATGGTTGCCATAAAGATAACATAGTGAAGGTGGTTTTGATGAAAAACTAGGGGGAGAGGGAGGGGTGGTAAATTAGATTTTTAAAACACCCCACAACTATAGCGAAGAATTGCTTTCCTGCTGTTGGTGGAGTTCAGGCTCTCTCTCTCAGCTGTGCTGGGAGGAGTGGCTGCTCTGCTTGGTAACAACCCAGTTCTTTGTTAATGCACTGGGCTCCCTGGCAGCATTGCATCTGCCATGCCACCCTATGGCCTGAGACACCCCCTGCCCCTCCTTTTGGGGACAGTGGGTGCTCTGGTGTGAAAAAGAATTCTTCCAGACAGTGACTCCTGGGAAGGAAACCACACATGGATTCCCCAGACTCTGGTTCTTATGAGACATGACAGTCAAGTCCATATATGTTTCTGTTTACATATTTCAGTGAAATGATTTGTCTAACTGGGTAACAACATTTTGTTATATAATTTTTACTGCCTTTTATTTCAAGGAAGAGAATGGACTCTCTTCCTAACAAACACTGGCTCCCCTGCAAGGGGAAGGAGGCGAGCAATTGCCATACTGCTCACGGCACAGACTAATGGGGTAGGGCAGAGTTACACTAATCTGTACCCAGTTCCTGTTTCAGTGCCACCCGTCCCATTACTGCAGCTGGAGAAGTGTTGCACCAGGAACAACAGTGTGACATTGGCCTGGAGGATGCCACCTTTGAGCCACAACCCAGTGGAGGGTTATATCTTGGAACTCGATGATGGAGATGGTGGCCAATTCCGAGTGAGAATTTCATTCAGCATTTATTTGTGTTTCTTTGTATGTGAGTTTCCTCCAGATGCGGATTTGCTTCTGTCCAAGGGTGGGGAGAGGGTGGAACTGATAAATATGGAAAGGCTTCCCAAGGGCTGTCCTTCCAGATCCTCAGGGAGATGCCACAACATGATGTTCCTGGTTGCAGGGTGCTTATGGCCTCCTATACTTTTTCAACACATCCTGATTAACAAAGTAGAGAAGCAATTCAATCAGCTTTCTTCCAGCCATGTCCTCCTTGAGGCTGTGGCCCTTCCTCCTCAGGCAGGCTTCATGCTCCTGTTGCTCAGGACCAGGCTGGCCCAGTGCTTTCCCTAGGGGCTAGTGCCTCAAAAGCATCTGGAGATCATTGTGGAGTACAGCTGCTCTCCTCACAAATGGGGAGTTTTGCCAAAAAAATGTGATGGCATTTCCTCAGGAGCTGCTAACTGGCTCCTCACTGGAAACCTAAAGATTTCTCAAGCTGAAAATGTCCTGGCATGGATCCACCTAAGGAACTGCCAAACCACTACACCCATAGCCAGCAAAGATACCTGATTTGGACACCCCTCATTAGAAGAGGCAGCAATATTGGCAGGGCATTTTGAAGAGGGCATTGTGGTTTTGGAAGGTCTCCTCAGTTCATAGGTCCAAGTAACATTTCACAGGGATTTGAAGAGCCTGGTTTCCACAACTGAAACTGTGAGAAGGTACTGTAGTGAATGGCTGCTGAGAGCTGCCAGTATGGTCAATATTAGTAGGTAAGAGGGTTATCAGTGTGTGATGAATGAAGAGTTAGAATAAGGTGTTAGAATTCCAGTACCTTTTATCCAGTTTATCCAGGATAAAGCTTTTAAAGTAGCATTCATGTCTTGTGAATAACAAGAATTTCAGGCTGGTGCGTATCCAAGCTCATTTGTGTGGGTGAGTTTTGTTACTGCCAAAGGTTTTAGGAGTTTGGATTTCCAGCAGTGCCATGTTAAGATTTTGGATTGAAAAAGATACAAAACCATCTCAATCCTTAAATCTTAATCCTAATTCATCACATCCTTTCGGGTTTATATGAAAGAGCCTTAATCATCAGAACTATTCCTAGACGTTATTTAAGTCTTAAGTGAACTGGGACCTGAGTGGTTTGCTTAGTGACAGGTTTAAGCACTTTGGTGCCTTTGCTACGATAAACCTACAGAGTTCACAGAATCAGAGAAATCAGAGAGTGGAAAGGAATTATCTTTCAACCTGCTGCCAAGACAGGATTTTCTAGGCTTCTTTCAGTTCATCCTAGCCTGCATAATCTGATCTTCCTCACTGGTCTGCCTAGATGTTCCTTCTCCTGAGATATTTCACATTACAGAAGTACTTGCTGTATGATAAATCTTTGAAGACTTTTTTGATGTCCCTGTTGTCTAGTTACTGTTTCATCATGTGGTACATGTAATCCTAATTTTTAGGAGATAATTTTCTTCTGGATCTGTGTTTCCATGTTTCAAAATTATATTTTAACCTAGGCATGAGATAACCTTTCCAACAGAATAAAACTGCACTTGTTTTTTTTTATTCTTATATGCCCCCCTTTTTTTTTTTGTCTTACATAAAATAGAGGCCACAGTGTCAGATAACTGGGACTACTCTCCAAAATAGTGGTTTAGAGTAGATATTTAGGATAAGAGGAGCAGGAAGACCTTTTTGTGTTGCCCTTTATTGCTTTACCCTTCTAGCTTCATCTTCACCTTAGTTTCTCCAGTGCTAACCATCCTTGATGTCTCCCATGCTGTGGCTGTCTGTGTTACAACAGCATAACTCATACATCCTGGGAAGCAAAGAGAAGCTGTTCACTTTTGGCTTATATTTAGAAGTCTTAACTGTGTTAAACTATGTCCCTCATTCTCTCTCTCTCTCCTTTTTTTCGGAACGTTTAGGAAGTATATGTTGGCAAGGAGACTCTCTGCACCATCGACGGCCTTCATTTCAACAGCACTTATAATGCCAGAGTCAAAGCTTTCAACTCCTCGGGTGTTGGTCCTTACAGCAAGACAGTCATTTTGCAGACATCAGATGGTGAGCTGGATGGATTGATGGATTGCCACTTTCTAAATGAAAAGCTGCAGGTCTCAGTGGCAGGACACTTTCATCCCTTTACACCCATTAATGTATTTGACACCTACTGGCATTTCCATTATCAGTAACACTTCAGGCTTCAAGTCATGTGATTTTAGTTGGCTGTAAAAGTCTGAGATCTAGCTTAGATACTTGCTTTAGCATACAGAAGCAGTTATGCAACTCACAGGATATTTTTTTGTTCCACTCTGTCTCCCTTTCTCTCTACATTATTTGGGATTTGCCTTTTTCTTCACTACTGCTTTAATTTCCCTGCAAGGTTTGATAATACAGAGATGGGAATTCATGCTTGTTCCTCTGTAATTATACTTGACATCCATGCGGACATTACAGGAAGTTCATCTTCATTAATGATATTGTAATGAATCAAGAAGTGCATGCTATTATCACTTCCACTTTTATGCTGTGTTGCCAAAATAGGCCAGTATAAAATATTTATACTTTAAGAGCTTTCAGGGCATTTTTTTTCTTTTTTTTATAAAAAACTTCACTTTGATAAACTAGTGAAGTCAATCCTAACCAGCATGGACACAGCTAATCTCCATTTCCATTAAAGGTGATCCTGAACGAGTTCACCTATGTGAGTAGTTTCCATGTTGTGGAGAAGGCTTTGTTTCCTCAGTGACTTTCTTGTTACTGTGTGTGGACAGAATGTCACTACCCTTACCAGCTAAATTTCAGGGGAACAATGGCAAAGAATACAAAGCACTTCTGAGCTGAAGAACAGCAGGGTACCAGCTCAGATTAATCTTGTGTAGCTGCCTACAGTAACAAGGAAAGATTGTCTTTATCACCTCAAAGTGCAGTGGGGTCTTTACAAAGGCAGAATTTTGTCCTTCTTGCTGAAGTAAAGGGGACAACACTTGGACACAGTCCCTCCTGGTAAAATCCTGCCTTTCCTTTTCCCCTTCCACAGTGGCGTGGTTCACCTTCGACCCCTCCTCAGCTCACAGAGACATAGTGCTGTCGAATGACAACCAGACTGCCACCTGCAACAGCTATGATGACCGGGTGGTCCTTGGCACCGCGGCCTTCTCCAAGGGCGTGCATTACTGGGAACTGCACGTGGACCGGTATGACAACCACCCGGATCCAGCCTTTGGCATTGCCAGGATTAACGTTGTCAAGGACATGATGCTGGGCAAGGACGACAAGGCGTGGGCCATGTACGTGGACAACAACCGCAGCTGGTTCATGCACTGCAATTCCCACACCAATCGGTGAGTGCTGCCTCTGGGCTTTTCTCCTTACAGACATTTTTTCTGCTGTGCATCAGAGGCAGGCGTCTCAGCAAGCCTTCTAGTCCAGCTCCCGGCTAAATGTTCTTATTTTATTCCTTCTTAAAAATCACTAGTGACAGTGATTGCACCTTAACAGTCTGTGTTGGTGTTTGTTATCCTCGCTGTTATCAGTTTTTCCCTGAGATCATGCCTAAATCCCCCCTGCTGTGATTTAAACCCGTTATTGTGTGTCCCACCCACGTCAGCAGTCAGGAGCACAGCACGATGGGATGGAGGACTTCTCTCATTGCTGGAGGGAGAAAAGTGGTTGTTTCTCTTCATTAGGAGGAATCTTGGCTGCAGAGTTGTACAATAATTAGGCTGCAGGTGTTTGTTTCCAGTTCTGCCAGCTGTTAAGGGT
Organism: Machaerirhynchus nigripectus; assembly: GCA_013397975.1. Classification (NCBI taxonomy): domain Eukaryota; kingdom Metazoa; phylum Chordata; class Aves; order Passeriformes; family Dicruridae; genus Machaerirhynchus; species Machaerirhynchus nigripectus. Next base: position 2,417,187 of record VZRQ01006258.1, read on the forward strand.
TTTGCTGTAGGTCCCACTGAGGCAGATCTGGACACAAGGGACTGTTTGGCAGTGAGGGCTAAGTGACAGCTTTCGTTCTACTGAGCCATTGTACCAAAGAGCTTTGAAAAGCACCTCAACTAGTACAACCAACTTAGACAGGGGAGGATTTCAGAATGCCCCCACGCCTCTGTTACCAAGCCACTCTCTCCCACCACTCAGAGGCTCTGTGTGCTCAGTGCAACTGAGCAGTGGAGAGACATGTTCCAGCTGCAGGTACCCCCAGGGATGGATCACATAGAGAGAGCAACTGTCAGCACAGATCCTGTGTTGTGCTGACACGGTTGCATTACTTTCAGTGCTCAGCATTGTTACCTCTGCCTAGTGCTGGCTTTTGTTTCATTGAAGTGATGCCAGACTGTGCAGGGGAGACATTGTTAATTTTGCTTGAAGCTCCCCCAGGTATCAGAGCAGAACTGCACTGCTCTCTTTCTGTGTCCCATGAGAGGGTCAGGTTTAGCTGAAGGTCAGGTGGTACTGAGACTCTTGAGAAGATATCCTCTGACGAGAGGATCCTAAATCCCTTGCTTGTTTTGGAAAATGGTGTATTTGTACATCTATTTTATCACAATGGGAGATTGATGTATGAGTAAAGTGACTGACTAAGCATATGTAGCGGATCTGTGGCAGAGATGGAATCAACTTCTGTTTAGTTTTCTACTGACTGTCCCAGCAGGTCACCCACACTTCGTATCTCAGGTATTTTTTCTGTTATAACAAATGATTAAAACAAAGTTTTGCAGTGATTTTTAAAACACTGAAATGTAGGTGTCTCCTTAAAGAGATAAGGTTGTGTCAATATGCACTGTATCCTAAGGTTGGTTGTAATGTCTCCCACTGAATAGTCATTTATACTCTACAGCATACTTGTGTTTTAAGTAAGAACACTACAGGTGCTGGGAATTTTTGTTTGAAACAAGGTTTGATTTTGGAGTTCATTACAGACAGGTAGAAGAACCCTGTAGCTGGATCAGAAGCTCTCTGAAGTCACTTGGACTGTTTTCCATGGCTCCAAAGACCTTAGATCATGTCCTAAAACAATATAGAGTAAAATAACATCAGTATAATAAATATACCAAAAAGTTCTCTGTCCCTTTAACATCGCGATTCGATTCAGGGCGGAAGTAATGTTAAGCTGTATTAATTTTAATGCTCTGTGGAACAGCTTATGTTTTCTGGAAAAAAGCTGGCAACCATTCTGTGCACCACTGTCCCAGAAACCTATTTTATGGATTTGGTCCTCGGCATGCTCCTCCCGGCAAGCAACACATAAGCTAAGCAAAAGCTTTTTCCTGGGAAGCACAAACAGTGGAAACACTTAGGACTTCCAATCATCCTGCTTAATCAGGAGAGCAAAGTGCTTTCTGTTGATGATAGTTTCCCAGTTTTTACCTGATAAAACACAAAGGGATGTGCAAGGCATGGATAGCCCCATAGAATATCTGTTCAAAGGAAGTACACTTGCAAAAGGGCATGTAGTCTTACGAAATCACATGTGCTTCAATGAAATTAGGTCTAGGCATTATATTTTTAACTGTGACAGTCAACTAGGTCAGTATTTTAACTCATTAGCTGTAATAGTCTTGTGGAAACAGTTATTGCTGCCTATTTGTTTTTCCCTACTGGACAGGAGTGCATGACAGCACAGTATCACAATCCAAAGGGAATTCGTGGTCAACTTTTAGCCTCTGGGATGTTACTGTGATGAAAGTTACACCTAACTAATAGTTTCATGCTTCCTAGTCTTCATGAAAGTAAATTAGGGTAATTAATAAATTACTAGTTTCAAGGATAACCTGAGGTACAGCTTGAATGACCAATTCATGTGACCTGTCACACTTAGAGGACTTTTCTGTTCCTTTCACTCACAGCGTGCAAAATTGGATCTAGCATGACTTCTGTAATGCATGAACAGGGAAGACTCTAATGCATCCAGAAACAGAGGGATCCTTTTGAGAACAGGCTGAGGAGTCTGGTTAAGAAAATACTTCAGGGCAGAGATACAGGTTTGGGAGGCACCTTTTAGTCTTGTTGTTCCCGGAAATCCGTGCCTGGGAAAATCATGGAACACAACCTTCCAGAAGCTATTCTAAGGCACATGGAGGACAGGGAGGTAATTCAAGACAGCGAGTATGGCTTTACCAAGGGCAAGTCCTGCCTTACCAACCTCGTGGACTTCTATGATGGAGTGACTCCAGCAGTGGACAAGGGAAGAGCTATGGGCAACATCCATCCGGACTTATGTAAGGCCTCTGATAGGGTCCCCCACAACATCCTTCTCTCTAAACTGGAGACATATGGATTTGATGGATGGACTGTCCGATGGATAAGGAATTGTTTGGATAGTCACATCCAGAGGGTAGTGGTCAACAGCTACATGTACAGGTGGAGGTTGGTGACAAGTGGTGTCCCTCAGGGGTCCATACTGGGGCCAGTTTTATTTAATGTCTTTATCAGTGTCACAGAGAGGGGGATCAAGTGCACCCTCAGTAAGTTCACAGATTACACTGAGCTGAGAGCTGAGTGGTGTGGCTGACACACCTGAGGGATGAGATCCTATCCTGAGGGACCTGGACAGGTTCAAGAACTGGGGCCATGGGAACATCCTGGGCTTCAACAAAACCAAGTGCACAGTCCTGCATCTGGATCAGGGCAGTATGGGGGATGAAGGGATTGAGAGCAAACCTGACAAGAAGGACTTGGGGATATTGGTGCGTGAGACGCTGGTCATGATCTGTCAGCGTGCACTTGCAGCCCAGAAGGACAACTGTATCCTGGGCAAAAATTGTCAGGGGGGTGGAACATCTCTCCTTTGAAGGAAGGCTGAGAGAAATGGGGCTGCTCAGCCTGGAGAAGAGAAAGCTCTGGGGACACCTGATTGTGCTCTTTTAGTACTTAGAGGAAGTTTATAAGAAAGATGGGGACAATCTTTTTAGCAAGGCCTGTTGTGATAGGACAAGGGGTGATCGTTTTAAACTGAAAGAGGATAAATTCAGGCTAGCTATAAGGAAGAAATTTTGTTTGCAATGAGGGTAGTGAAATGCTGAAACTGGTTGCTCAGAGAGGTGGTGGATGCCCCATCCCTAGAAACATTCAAGGTCAGATTGGATGGGCCTTTGAGCAGCTTGGCCTAGTTGAAGATGTCCCTGCTCTTCACATGGGGGTTGGACTAGATGGCCTTTAAAGGCCCCTTCCAATCCAAACTAATCTGAGAGGTGCTGTATGCCCATTAACAAGAGGTGCAATAGGTTCCCAAGAGCAGGACTACCAGGTGCTACAGGCAATACTCCAGCCACTACACGTTTATGTAAAGAAAGAGATGTAAATCACACTGAAATATTTTATACTGAAAAACAACAGGAAGTCAAAATCTAGAGTATTTGCATTTTTGTCTTAAAAGCCCCTTGCAATCAGGAGAGTGTCTTGACTGACATCAGAGACCTCAAGAGCAGGTTTTTTCATCACACAAATATCCTACAATTGTATGAAAAATGCTGCCATTGGCAATAGATACCATAAAGTTGTTAAGGTGCTGTAAAGCTAGCACTTAAAATATTGTTAATGGAGAGCTGAACTAATTATTCAGTTATTAAATTGTTCATAATTTGTTAAGATTTATTTTTAAATAATAGTGAAACTACTCTTCTTACTTCCTCAAGCCAATTCACGCAATTGTGTTCTGCACATTGTCCAAGCTCTTACTGAAAGCATCTTGGAATAACAGCCTCTACTGCCACAGGCAATGGTATTTTTCATGGTAGCCAAATTTCCCTTTCTGTACTCTGACCTTCCAGGCTCCTGCACAGCACTTCTGCAGTCAGGACTTACTGTTGACCACAGAAATCAAAATGTGCAGTACAAGTGGGATTTACCTCAGAAAATGAAATAGGGTTGTCTATCTCCAGAACTGGATTGTCATTTAATGAATGCTAAGTATTTATTTTGGGAGTATTGCAACAAAAAAGTTGTATTTTCCTTGTGCATGAAAGGTTATTGGGGTTGTGTGGTATAAGTGTCATTAAGTAGCTTAAAAACGCATTATAGTAAAGGAGCAGGTTTTTTACATGGTGCCACAGAAGTGTACCAGGAGGGAGCAACATCAGTTTGAGTCTCTTGAGCTATTTGGCTTCTTTTACCACAATGAAAGCATTTATTAGAAAAATTATCCTGTAGTGCTGTCTAAATGATGTACATAAGAGTGAGGAAATGCCTTACATAAGTTTTCTCACAAAACAGACTCTCCCACCTCTCCTCCTAGAGAAAGCAACTGGGAAAATAGTCAAAAAAATGCTGGAGTACTCAAAGTACTGTTCCCAAGGAAAGCATGGTATGCTCAGTAAGAGCAGCTGTTCGGCCTCAGAAGTCCAGCCTCCCTGGCAGCAGTGTGGTGAAGAGCTCCTGCCTGATTCTGCCCTCCCTTAATCCTACCAGAGCCAGTTGTTCACTGTGGGGGGACGACGGGGTAGGAAGGAGGCAATCTACCTGCTGAATTCCTGCAGGACTTGGTGCAGGTAGGAAGGGAGAAGGCCCCCACCCTTCTGCTCTGTCCCCACACCCCTGTGGCTCCTGTAGGGGCCTCAGCTGGGTCCTGCCCTTGCATGGGCTGGAATCTGCAGGCAGAATCTATCTCCTCTTCAGTGGGGCTGTCCCCAGGGGCTGCAGAGGAGTCACTCAATGTCACTGTGCAGCACACAGCTAATTAGCCCACAAGAAACAAATTAGCTTGTCATATAGGAAAGAACATCGTAATCTCAAAATCACAAAGTTGCTGTTTCTGTTTCCCTAAGAGAGTCAACGGCATTTAAAAGGATGTAAAAAAATCCATTTTAAGCAGGATCTAAAATTTGGTGTCCTACAATCAAAGCTTTTCCTAAACAGAGGAAAAAAAAGTAATCTATTTGTAAATAGCTCCAAATCATAGTACTGTTGCTTCCCACAATCTCATAGTGAGTTTTATGATTGAGGGCTTTTAATAATAACAGTCTATATAGTGAGATACTGAGGGTAGGTAAGCATCTTAAGTTTTGATGGAAAATAATTTACTTCACAGTTTTGGAGAAGACCTCAGGGAGAAACATTAATGCTTATAGGACGAGAAAGCAAATCAAAGGAACCTGAGAACAGTGAATTTTCACACCTAACTCCTCTCAGGGTCAATCTGCGATTCTTAGCTATACTATTAATGTTTAAAGAGCTTTAAATGGAGAAGTCAGAACAGTTTTCTATAATCTACCTTCAGATGAACTGCCACGTGCCACATTTAGTCTAAGGGAAAACAGTTTATGACACCTAGTGGACAAGAGGAAAATTTCTTACCCTGCACTATTTTCTTCCTAACCATATTCCAATC
>VZRQ01006258.1:2422582-2440023 GCA_013397975.1 Machaerirhynchus nigripectus
GATAAAATAGCTTTAATCTTGTGAATGTTGTGTGCCCGAGGCTAGTGAATGGGACAAAAGACAGCTGCTTCCTTCCTGCTGCAAATTATTTGAAATCTGATTTACCCTGAACAAATTGTGTCAGGCTGTAAATCCATCACAGAGCCCCATGATATTAGCAGAATAGCAGCGCCTGTGGCCAAGCTGCATATCTAGTGGATATTTTTGCTCAGTGTTCTTTAAAGTAATACTGAGTTTGACTAACCCCCAAGTCAAAGTGCATTAACGTCAAATCGCTCAAGCGTGTAATGGCTGGCTGAGTCTGTCCTGGCAAGCTCTGATACTGCAGTAGCTCTCAGCAGCTGCTCCTGACACAACCAATTATCACTGGTATTAATAACTCTGCCTGCACACTCAAGACAGCTCCCAGTCCTATAGCTGAGCACCTTGTCAGTCAGAAGCTACGTTTAGGCCTAACCAGGACCAGCTTCACTTCCTCCCCAAAACCACTGTCTGTTGTACCTGTGCTGGCTCCCTGGGCTCTGGAAATCTGGGTTCCCTTAGAGCATGCCAAGGTGAGTAGTTGAACTGAAAGTCTCTCTCTCGAGCTACTAGCAGAAATATTCATTAAAAATTAACACCTAGCAAAACAACTTCCTGCTTTTCATTTCCTGCCATGCATCAATTCACCATAACAGGGATACTCAGAGGTGCCGTATCTCCAGGACTCCACTGACTCACCTTCCGATTCGTCATTAGCCAAGGGGACCTGTTAGCTCTGGACCCCATTTTCACCTCTTAAATTGGAGTTGCAGGAGAGATGGATCTAATTTCTTCTTAGGATCCACCCATTAAGTCACCATGGATGTGGTACATATGCTTCAGATAAAGGTGTGGGTCAGTCATTGCCAAATGCCTCAGGGATAATCATTTCACTGTGCTGCGCCACGCTCCCTTTGCTCAGGAAGGCTGGCTTGTCCTAGAGAGAGCAGCACAGTGTAGCCCTCTGCCTTCACCAGCAATGTACCCTTTGTACCTTAGGACTGAAGGAGGAGTTTCTAAAGGTGCCACTGTTGGTGTTCTCCTGGATCTGAACAAGCACAACCTGACCTTTTACATAAATGGGCAGCAGCAGGGGCCTCCAGCATTTGAAAACATCGAGGGCGTCTTCATGCCTGCATTGAGCCTCAATCGAAACGTCCAGGTAAATCTTCTGCAGTCCAGCCCCACTTACACTTTCCATCAAAAGGAGCTGATAGCATCATCCATAGGTAGTCAGTACAGATAGGGGTTCTTCCCTTCTCAGACTGACATCTAGGCTACTCACACTTTTTGGACTGGATTTGACCTCCTGCCTTGCCTGACCAATGTGAAGAGTAATGCTGTAAAACAAGTGAAAGTACTGCACTAATTCCTGCTCTGATTTTCCTGTGATGCTCCACTTGGCAAGCAGTGTCTCTAAAGTTTTCCCCTGCCAGTTTGACTAAAAACCATTCTAATTCCTCCTAGATCTCATGTTTGGAGATAATTAACATTGGCAAATGACTGAAGTATGAGCAGCACAGTGGTAAGGAGAGCAAAGGTAACATAGGTCAGGGAATTAGTGCAACAGAGAAGACTCAGTCAGCATATCATTCTTGTGCTCTGGGTACAAGAGGTTTTCCTCTTGGAGGAACTGTCTTTAAATATAGCGCATTTTTACTTCATGACCACTGCTTATAGCTAGAAACTGGATGTGGTATAAGAGAAAACCTGTGGAAATACCCAGGAGTTTGAGGACTGAAGGAGGTCAGCTTAGGTCAGGCAGGACCAAGACAGCCAGGGTGGAACACTCATCGTGTACATGGGCTCCACTGTGTGACCTCTGTCCTGAAGCACTTGGGGTCCCTCACACAGAGACCCCATCCACCTTGTATCTAGCAAGCAGCACTTCTGGATATGTACAACTGGTGGCTAGATTTGGGAAAAGATACAGACACCTGGCTTCTAGGTCCCAAAGTGTTCAGGAGGGAAGGAGACCTGTTTATTTCAGGGACTAGATATCATCTCCATTAATAGTCTTGATCTAAACTTGGACCTGCAGCCGTGCGGCCCTTTCCATGTCATTTGCCTGCACTTTGCCTTTACAAATGCTCTTTGCTGAGGATGTCTCAGTTTTGAATTTAATGTTGTTTCTTCTTTGTGCAGGTGACCCTGCACACGGGACTGGAGGTGCCACAATCTGTGAAACAGCCCAAGTTGCCCAACAACTAATGAAGCCCCCATCTGACACTGTGCTGGATTCTGTAAGATTTCTCAGTGTGTTTTGGCACTTTTCAGTAAGTCAGTAAAAAAGCATCCTCTTCCCTGACTTAAAACACTGTGCAGCATGTTGCTCACCGAACAATTGGCTGGTTAGAGCCAGGCCACTCCATTTTCAATTTAACAGCTGTAGCAAGCACATCCACTGAGCTGGCACTCGACTGCAGATGGGTACTGAACATATCTACTCTGCGTTGCATACATAGGTACACTCATGTGCACACACACACGAACACATCTGTAAAGCAGAAGGTTGAATGAGTGTATTTTCTCTCTCATGGCTGGATTTGTGCTTAAATATTAGGGATGCTGGAAAAAATGGGTGAGACTGAAGGACAATGGATGTTGGAGCAGTTTACCAGTAGATGAACTGGATTCCCTTGCCACCTGAAGTCCTTAAATAAAGAAAGCATATGTTTTGACAGCTGAAGTGGAGGTTGTATGCTCAAGAATTCCTGGTTGTCAGTTACATTTAGGGGCTCAAATGACCATGAATTATTCCTTCTGGCTCTAGACTGCAGTAAGCTATAGGATAATGTCCCCTTAGAATTCAGTGGCAGAACTTACCTTGTTATCTGCAGCAGGACCAAGACTGGTTCCCAAACACTGCCATGAAATAGCTGGGCTCATTTTAGCTAACATCATGATAGAAGCAGAATTCAAGGTACAGAAAGTAAAAAGAAAAACATTCTTGATACATTTTAGTGTTTGTTATTTAGGCATGGCTGTGGAGATACCTACAGAAGATCTGATTGTGGTTATCAGCACAACTCTTAAAAAACAGTGCAAGGGAGATTCCTTTGAACTGAAATGATAAGATATTTATTTAAATATGGCACATGCAAAGTCTCCCACATTGAGAAATGCTGCTTTCCAGCCTTGATCCTGATAAACCCTGTGCAGCTGTAGTTCCAATGTAGCTTTGAGATCTGAAGCCTTAATTTTCTATTAGATTACTGTGAGCTAATTAATGTCTTGATCCTAATGAAACACTTGAGAGAGATTAATAGCAGTAATGCGAAACCTGTCCCTGAGAATTTTTGTGGATTGGGACATAGATCTTTCGCAAGACTTAACCTGTGCCTGGCATCTCCCATGAAGATGAGCAGCCATTTCAGGTGCTGCCCGTGACAACTGGAGTCTGACTGACAGTGATCTTTGCTCGCAGCCATGGCACCGTCACCTGCATGCAGTTGTCAGCAAACACATTGGTTTGCCTGTGTGCTTTGTTTCCCCTGAGCCCAGTTAACGTGTGCAAGTGTGAGTGTGTGTGTATAGCGGCAATGCATGAGGACAAGATGCAGCAGACTGGGTGAGCCCATGACATCTTGGACTCCTGTCACTCTAACCCTATGGAAGTGTGGTGCTATCAAACAAGAAAAGCATAAACTCTCAAATCCTATCAATGTACTATTTCCTTTTTTTAAAACCTGCTGCTTATACAAATTTTCCTCTTCAAGCATACGTATACGCACACACATATTGTTATCAGGCATGTAATTATTAAACCTGAAAACAAATATTCTAACCAAAATCCAGCTTACTGCTTTGCATTAAAGCACAGCCACAGGACAAACAGCCCAGGCCTGCCTTCACACAGCCTGCCAACCCCCAGATATCCTGCTGCAGGCCCACTTCTGGTCTCTGTCTGGAGCACATCACTCAGGTAGTGCTGAGTGATGGCAAGGCTTCCCTGTGGCACAGCAGCCAGTATCCTCCCTTGGGTCATCCCACCTCACAGCTGCTGTGGGAAGGGGAAGGCAGCCCAGAACAGAACTGGGCTGTTGCACAGACACGAAGCAGTCTGCCATCCTGCTGCCTGTAACCAACCAAGCATCCTGTAGCCCACCTCTTCTGCAGAACAGCGGCACACCTTCAGCAACGTCAAGACTGAAAAAGGAAATAAAACCAATGATGGAGTAAAAATAACATATGCTTATAAGTGAGAAAGCAACAGTACTTCCTTTAAAGTCTGGAACGGATTGTATTAGTAAACTTGTAGACAATGGAATAACTGTGCTAAGCTTATCTTGGTTTCATAAAGAATATCAGAGACCAACTGTGTTATAATCTTCGGTTTCATTCAATACCATACGAACTCATGCAAGATTTTCTAATTAGCAGGTCTGTTTTAACCTACCTCAGCTAGAACACTACCAGACCCCAAATTTCCTCTTGAGTGTGCTCTTCTATGAACCTAACAGTTGTAATCAGAGCATTGGCTTTGAGTATTGCCAGTCAGAGTAGTGTATGGGAATATTGTACATAAATTGCACATAGTTTTTTATATTGGAAAACATCCTGTGATAATTTTAAAATGGAAGGCACTCCACTTTCACTTGAAATAAAAAACACAGGGCATTGTTTGTTTTGGGGCAGAACCTTTGTCTTTACTCCCAACCTCTGTAAAGGAAACTGAAATGAATTTACATCTTTCCAATCTTCAACCATTGCCAGATGTTTAAAATTAATTCTGAATGTGTTTTAGAAGTGTTTGCAGTACTCAGTTTTCGTTTTCATAGTTGCTTTGGTGTCAGTTCCTGGTGTATTATATCTTGGGGAGAACACATTGAGTGACACGTTAATTTCTAATGAATATATGGACAGTAGGTAGGAACAGTGAGTAGAGAAGCTCAGTTTTTACCCTCTATGCATTCTAAGATTCACAAAAGTAGGGTAGCTACCATTATAGTCTCCTTTTAACCTAGCAGAAATGCAAATAAATTAAAAGGAATACAGTTAGAAGTAGGCTACCTGCATTAGTAAGACTACTTTACCCTAGGTCAAAAACTAAACAAAGTGTTTGCATGTGTTGGTTGTGTACACAATCAAGGACTTACATTTGGCATGGCCTGTAGCAATAAACCAGTTATCCTCATAGAGTGCACTCCTGTGACTTCAGCTGGATAAATTTTCATAGTTTGATTAACAGAAACAACGCTTAAGTAGTTAAAATTACTCTAGGAAACCAACAATTCCATATGTGAATATTTATGCAGAGCATGCAGGGGCCATCTGAACATAAAGCAGAGCAGAATTTTCCCTTTGCAGAACAGCATTAGCTGGGGAGAGGTGGGGCTCATCTCTCCCCCACTCCCACTGCTCTGTTCAGGCTGGAGGTTGTTTCCTTCTCTGCAGGCAACTTCCCCATGGTTCATCTCATTATCAACCCACCAGTTTGCACATTCTTCATCTACAGTATCTCTTATGCCAGTTTTCATTTCCTCCAAATCCTTTATTCAGGAGCGAATCAGCCTTTAGTCCTTGCAGAAACTGTGTTGCTGACTGTCCAGGGAGAACCCAGAGAGCAGAGGAGCGGCGTAGATACCCAGGGAGACCACTTTGTATGCTCTTCTTCCTTTTGTTTCCTCAGAGGATTTCTGCAGCTCTCTGGGACTCCAAGCTCCTCTGGCACCTGGGCCCACACAAAGCTGCCTGTTACGGGACTCCTCAGCTCCTAGAGGCCAGGTTGCTTCTTACAAGCCAGAGAGCAAAGCCTTTTGCGCTGGGATGAATCCCACCCACTATGGTACAGAGCCCACACAAGGTAGCTGTAAATTGACTTAATGTTTAAAAAAACCCACCAAAACACAAACAGGCCCTCCCCTTATTCACAAAACAAAGCTTGACTTCTGCATACACCAGTTTGGAACCTTTGAACAGCTGCAAAATTAATACAGCAGTCAAACTTTCTGTCCCACAGAGCAACAAAGGACTCTCAGTTTTCACCTACCCCTGGGAGCCCCAACCCCAGCTTTTTGTGTCCCTTCTTCCTGGCTCTTTCCTCTGCAAATTTCCGTTCAGTTCAGGAGCACTGTCAGACTTCCCAAGGCATGCAATGCTATACAATTTCCACTTCCTTCTTTTCCCTCATCAACTTGAAAAGAGCTCACAAGACGATCTCTTAGTAAGACTTAATATAAGCACACATGTAGGTGACAATCCCTTCCTCCTTCTGCTGTGGAAAGGTATGTGCTATAAAATAAATGTCAGTGAGGACAGTAGCATACTGTAATGTATTACAAATTGGGAAAGCAATTTGGCTTCTAAAAACACAGAAAAGATAGGCAAAGAGCACTGTCATCTCCTATACTTGCCTATGCACTTAAGATACATAGAGGAAAATATATTGGACTGAACAAAATAAATAAAATAAGCATGAGCTTACATATATCAGAGTTTAAGAGGAAAAGTATTAAATGTAATTTATTATATGCATAACATTCCATCATGTTGTAAATAATGCCATGATAGTGTATTGCTGTAGTTTGTTCTTGGCTGGTGATAGAGTTCTGTGGTAGTGCTGTGTAAGTTGTTTTTTATTTTATTTCTTTTTTCCTCAAAGAGTAGTTAGTAAAGATGGCAGACAGCACCCCATACTCTGGTTTCCAAGTTGTTCTAGAGCAAGAAGAAATGTGAGATGCAGCTTTTTTTTTCTTTCTTTCTTACATGATAATATTTCTTAAACAAGGTAAGAGAGGTAAGATTAAAGCTAAGCTGCCACCACCACTGTATGCAAAACACTGTGTTTGCAATTGCCAACAAGAGGTAGTGCATTTCTGGACCACAATTCAGATCAGCCCTCCCTGTGAGAAGGGGTGCAAAATTCCACAACCTGGTAACAGCAGCTTTCTGGTGCCATCTAGTATGTCCTTTGGTCACAAACAGAAAGATGAGGAAGGAGATTTGTTAGACCATATCTCAGGCCTTACCAGCTTTGCAGCATTCTGCTTAAATAGCAAAACCAAGAATTCAATTTTGAACCAGGCAAGATAATATGAAAACACCAAGCATCGTGGCTAGATCAACTTTGGAAGGGAGATTACAGTTACAAATCAACCACACTGCAAATGTAAAGAGCACTTGTCACTGAAAATAACCAGGCAAAGATGGAGAGTCTTTTTATTTTTTTTTTTAGGGGAGAAAAAAAAAAAGTGAGCTGCTTCTAGTTTTTACTGACAACATTTCTGGTGATTCCTCTGCCCAGCTCTACTGAACGCTGCATACACCTGAGCAGGTGGAGCAGCAGCCTGAAGCACAAATCCATCATCAATAAGACACACTTGGTCTTCTCAGGTGCAGAAGCCCATATGCAAACCTCAGAGACTAGACGTGTGGGGCTCCTGCATCTTTGCACAATACAGGAGACAGATGTGTGTTTCACTGACAGAGGCACTCAGCAGCATTTTCTCCTTCTGTTAAACGACCTTTTTGTTACATTTGTTATTGCAAACAGTTCCAAGCAGAATTAATTAAAAAATTTATTTTTTATGCTAATTGGAGAATTTCTAACATTTGCTTGTGAAGCAGTAGATAGAAATATTCCTGAAGCCTGATTGCATTCCTTTATCCTCCACCTCCCTTAAATGTTGTCAATAAAAACACTAACCTTCCTAGGTAGCATGGTGAGAAGATATTATGTGATGAATATTAAAAATAAATGCATGAGGTAAACCTGCTGTTATTTCTGATTGTTATATGAAGCATGAGTAACACTAATTTAAATGTTGGCAACTAAAAAAACGGCAAAGGAATAAGATAATGGTGTTCAATTCTGGTTAAATGAAAGACAAGAAGTTGTTTCTATGTCTTCTTAACTACAACATTTTTTTTCTTTACTGTCATTTCCCATAGCTTATATGAATTTGGAGCTGGTGAAATATACATCTCTGCTATATGTGTCTGTCACCAGATCAAGAGGAAAATACAAACTTTTTATAATTTTGTACCTGTAGCAAACGTTTGTATTTTTTGAATTAGAAACAAACTGCTTTTTGTCTTTTGGTCCAACTAAAACTTTGTGTATTATTACTATTATTACCCTTTTGGAAAACCTGACATATAAGTTTATGCTGTTTTACAGTTTCTAAATAAATTCTTATAACATTGCCAACAAATTCAGCATCAGTACCCTGTTTATTATTACAAATCATGATTAAAAAATATTATGCCATTATGTAGACGAGGCATTCATACAGCTTGCATGCCTATCTCCGTTGATACTGCTTTGTTATCACAGTCAAGAATAATCCAGTAAATGAAGAAAGCCAAGAGTCCTTTCTCAGAGCAACCATCTGTGCCTCAACTTCAGACATACCCTGATTCAGTGCCGTGAAACACCTGTCTTTCTCAGCCCCTCTCCGTTAGCTCTGGCTCATGTTGGTTATAGAACACCTGGTTGCAGTTACTTAGCTGAGACCCACCTTAGGCACTTTGGGAAATCACCCAGTCTCCAGAAGTTTCTAACACTGGAAGAAGCAGAGCCTGGAAAGAACTATGGCATCAGTAGGATCTTACCGGAAAGCCCTTTGGGTAGGTGTGAAAGTCAGACTGGGCAGAAAGCTTGTCAGGGCAGGGAAGACACAGACTTTGTGAGATCATCTTGGAGCTGCACACCTCTGTCAAGCAGATGGCCTGTGAGGGACTCAGCAGTGCTACAGAGGCAGCACACTCAGCACACCCAGCCCCTGCAAAAAGGCACTCGCAAAGCTACACAACCTTCACAGATGTCTGTCAGTAAGGCGGAATAAAGCACTCTGACACAGTGACAGCAGCACCAGGGTAAGAAACAGGAACCCAGCCAAAACAATCAGGAGTAAGTACAGGCAATGGTGTGGAGACATCATCCATCACAGCCTGCAGAAGACAACTTGTCATCAACTCCTTTATGGCAAAGGGTTTGACTGGGAGAAAAGATAATCACAAGTAGGGAAACAGGGAATAAGGGTAACTGTAATACAAAAAGGCATGAGAAAGAGAGCAGATAAGAAGAAATCCTTGAGTTCTTCCCTTATACCTCATTCTTCTATGCAGCTTCAGACAGAGGGCAAAATAAGATGTGCCCTGCTCTCCTCTTCCCATAATCAATCCGTTATTCAGTCAATACTGGCTTTCATGTACCAGCACATGCTCCAAAACCAACACAGCTTGCTGTCGGTACACTGACATACTCTGTTAATCACCAACACATGCCAGCCCAGAGAAACACTAGGTGCAACGGGTTCTCAGCAGTTTTGTGTGCCAGTGTTGTTGATGCATCTGGTAACAAAACAGGACTGAAAGTACCATGTCTACCAAAACACAGCATTCTACGAGAATGCAGCATGCCCAACTCAAATCCCCTTGGAGACTTGATATGAAAAAACAAACCTATCTCCATGTAACGGAAGCCTTTCATAACGCAACACACACATTAAACAAGTGTGAAAATGGGAAACTCTGATTTTGCCTTCCCCCAAAAACTTTCATGTTCCACTCTCAACTTGGCATTTCAGTTTTCATTTCAGTTGTCCTTAAACTTTTTAGTTTAAGAAGTGATTTTTTTTCACCTTTTTACATATCTTATGAGCTTGACTGCAAAAATCACACTCCATTCTGACCAAGTTTCACTTCCAAATAGCTTTTGGGAAGTATGGAGGTGGAAAGTGAACATTTTAACTTACCAAAACTGACAGAGAACATAAAGTCCCCCATTATACGCAAAGCGAGCTGAACGAAACTTTATCAAGGAGTGAACAGTGAAAACCAAGCTCAAGGATTAAGCAGGAATTAAAAAATACAGGTTATCCCACAACATCCAAAGCCCATGTGCTGCCTGAACAAGTCTTGATGCTCTGTACTCAATTCTGCTTAGTGATTACACCTTCACATGCCATTGTGATTTGACACTTCTCTAATGTCAAATAAGTCATTAGGTTGGTAACCAGACAGGAATCTTAATTCCAGTTTGAATCTGCAACCAATACTGAGTAAGAAGAAATCAAATTATGCAGTTTTGAAATGTGATAACAGCGTTTAGCAACCAAACTCTGCACACCCCTCCTCTTCCTACATGGCTCCAGAAACACTCCCTTCTGCTTTTTATCCGGCGCTTGATCCTTCCAAGCCCTCTCCCTCCACTTAGTCCTTTCTGTGCTGGCAGAGCACTTCTCCAGGACCTGCAAGTAAGGTGGAAGGTGTTGGGGAAGCAGCGTGCCAGAAAGCATCCCGGTCTGTGGTGTGGCTCTCCTTATCCCAGAACACTTTCCCATCCTGGGAGGGGGGCAGCCTCTCATGCTGCTGTTCTATTTACCTGCTGCTAGCTGACACAGACCTCAGGGTTAGGGATCACCTTGCTCAGGCTCCCAGCCCACAGGGGTACCAGTATGCCTAGAACAAGTTTCTGCAATAAGGGCTGTTTTCCTTCTCATGTACACATCCTTCACTGCCAGAGCTGTTCCGACAAGCTCCACATCTCATTACAACACAGAACAAACTCTGTTACTTAAGTTATCCTTATTTTTGTCTCCCCCTAAAATACTGACATTTCTTTTGTTTTGGAGGAGTTACTAACCATTGCCACTTCTAATGGATGGACCTTAAAAGCAACAAAATAAAATATTTAGCCACAGAAGACAAACAGTGTTACTCCAGAAACAGCAGATTGCTGAAATCCAAATAGCACCAAAACACAGTTTTGGCAAGGATTTAACAGAAAAGCCTTAAGAGGCATGGAATCAAAACAAACACGAGTTTACCAGGAACAACCAGTAGCTATTGAGTGTCCATGCTCATTTGGCTCAGTCTTACATGGTTTTGTTTTTACAAACCAACCAACCAAGCCACCAAACCACTCTTTTAAAGTGCTTATTTGGAGATCTCTACAGAGATATAAAAGATGAGTGTGTAATTCTTGCCTGGAACAAAACTTCCGAAAAATGTTATTTTCATTCCAAAGCAGGTAATTTTGAAACATTAAGAGGTTTTGCTGGACAGAAAAGTTCTTGTGCAGTTCCACTATCCACTAACAATCCATAAGAATACAGAAACAGATTTATGTCCAATAAATGTTTGGAGAACACCTACTTCAAACTGAGAGTGAGTAAGGGATTTCTTTTTCCATATTCCTTTCATATGAAAGTGAAGATATATATATATAAAAAATACATTAATTTATGGATTAAATGTGTCTGAATATGTCTATTTAGACATATAAATATGTCTAAATAAAAGTGTATTTTACTTACGGTAAATAAGCTGATTCTAGCAAAAGAAATTATTTCTTTAGCACATACTGACTAATAAAAATAGCCTGTATAACCTTCTTAATAAAAAGTCTAATTTTTATTTATAAAACAGTAAATTCTAATATTCATCCCAAGGCAGAATGGTACATAAAAATCCTGCAATAACAAGTTAGATTAAAAAATTAGGATATGGTGGGGAGGCAAAAGGCTCCAGAAGTCTGTGTTGGTAGCAATGTGAATTCTATCTTGTGCATATTGTCCATTTCACTCTGTATAATTAAGTTCATTTGCTAACTTTAGATGTTTTAATTTTCTTTATGTCACGGCTTTGCAGAATCAAGGTCCCATTTCTGAATTTTCCAACTTGTCCTGCAGGCCAAATGCTAGGCACTGATTTCTTCCTTTTGATCTTCCTGAAATAGGGAGAGGAAAAACAGTAATTAAAAGAAACAGCAGAAACACATGGTGAATAGGGTAAAAAATGCAGCGTTTGGTATTATGAGTATCAAATCACAGCACATAATGACTTCAGAACATTTTACCTTCATAGACATTCAAAATTTGCAGCACATTACAGCATGGTTTACATTTTTAAATGTTTAGAAACACAAAGAATTTTGGATAGAGAAGGAAGATAGAATACAGAGGGAACCTGCTGCTCTAGGATTAGGAAATGTCAGCTCACTTCCAAGCCCCTGTATACTGTAGCCTGTGCTTTGCAGAAATTATTTCTTGGGGCAAATGCTCTGACTAAGTGGTGTTTCATGAGTCTGCACACAGGTATTTTCATCCCTTTGACCTCCAGCTTAAGACTAGAAGTCTTAAGATGTGTTGGGACAGAACTGAGATACATTCAGTAAAGCTGTGTTACTGAAGCATCTGGAACTGCTAGGCAGAGAGCAGCGTCACCATCTTCTGAGGAGCTCAGCACTTGGAGAATTTTGTTCCACGGTGATGTGCATGACTTCTGGAGTAAGACTGTGCAGTTACATGGGGGAGATACACTGGGGAGACCATGTTAAAAACACCTCACCTCTCCTTCTCTTCCTTCTGCTTCTTTCTCTTCTTCAGAGTATCACCTTTATGTTCCTGTTTTTAAAGATACATATTTTAACAAAAAAGGAATAGAGCATGTTGGTTAACCAACCACCTGCACTTAAAACATGCAGTAGCCTTTGCTTCACAGAGCAGCAGGCACTTAAATCAAGCTGGGAGACCTTCTGACAGAAAAAGTGATGCAACACATTATGGAGCCACTGGCAGGAGTGCCCAGAGCCGTTCCTAATGCCTTACGCCTACTCACAACCAACGTGCTGTCCTTGCCACGTGCAGAAGCAGAGGCTTCCTTCTTGGGCATGTGACAGATCCTAGGGTCAGAAGACGGACTTGCTACCAGGCAGGTGTGTCCTGTCACCCAACTGAGGGCAACTGTCAAATAACAGGGTTCAGCTGTGACTGGTCATGCACTGGATGCACTTTGAGCCACATGGCAGTGGAGAAGAAGTAGGTCCCTGGGAAAGAGGTTGGCAGGAAACCGGCTGATAGAGCAATTACCAGCCCCACCAGCCTGCTCCCACCTACATGAGAAGGCTTCTTGGCAAGGCAGAGAGTAGGCTTAGAGCCAGATGGGCTGTGCTAGAGGATGGATGCAACAGAAACCTCACCCTTGCTTTAAATAATGAGTAAGATCCGAGATGAAATTGTGCTGATAAAAAAGTGGTTGAAGATCTGGCTCTCTGTGGTTAGACAACACGCAACAAACTTTAATGGGGGACCATTTTGTTTCCTCTTAGGAGGATAGGATAAAAAAAACCCTGCTGATTTTGTGTCATCAGTCTATCAGCCTGAAAGGGTGAGGCCGTGAAAGCGATCACAACACAAGCCTAACTCTGTGCCTTCATGCTGCACACAACCAGCTTTACCAATGAGATTAATCCTGTGGGAGCCAGGAACCCAATCCACAGGGAGCAGCAGGTGTCAAGTTCAGGCAATCCTCCTGCACCTGAGGCATTATCTGTCAGGCTTTTGGGCTGGCTCCTACATGCTGCCTTTTTATACAGAATATTTCACACAAACCTTTTCCTTATCAGCATCCTTCGCTGCTTTTTTCTCTTTCATTTTCTCCTGGTAAATCCTGTAGTTCACGTGCTCCTTTTTGGGGGGCTGCAACAAAGATTGGGAGGGATACCACTGATTGAATTTTCAAATAGGTTCAAAAATTATTCACACACTTGCACAGACTATTTTTCAGGTGGCGGTGATGGTAAAACATTAGAAATGCTTATTTCCTTTCGGGTGAGAGGAATGGGACTTAAGGAATGCAAGGCAGACACAAATTGTATCTTTCTTGGTGAAGACAGTAGAGAGAGGCAATAACGGTCTGTTATCAGTCCTATGAGGTTTACACACACACTGAGCTACGAAAAAACCCCACTTCCTAATAAACACCTAAACCACTGTTTTTTTCTTTTACACTAGTTATGATAAACGAAAAACTCTTCTCGACCTTTAACTCATTGGGAAAATTAGGTTTTGAAAAGTGAGCCCCTCTCTCCAACTATTTATTTTTGAATGGCCTGATTAAAAAGTAGTAAATGTTGTTTTTCAGCCTGATCAGTCATATTTCATCTATACTACTTCCCTGATAACACAACCATACTAATTTTCCAGTCATCTACAGGAAATAGACAAGACAGAATAGATGATGTAAAAGTAAGGAAGAAGTGAGAGAAGCGTCAGGGCAGGGGATCTTGTGTTTTAGAAGAGTAATACCAAAGCCCCTCATGTCCTTTACTGCTTTTCTGCACTGTAACAGCTGGGTGACCTCCAGCACAAACCAAGGGACAATTACCTTGGCTCCCAGCATGATAGCACGCTCCTGTTCCCAAATGCGTTGCTCTTGCTTCTTGTAGCCAGTGATTCCAAACTTGTGCACTTCCAGGCGAGCCTAGAACATTACAGGAAATAGCAATCACTTCGTAACGTCCAACCTGTTGTAAAGTAATGCCTGGCAAAGTGCAGCAAAACCATGCTCCCAAAGAAATCCCGGCTAATACTGGAAATCGATGTGCCATAAAACAGCATCGGAGCTATACTGCAGAGCAGTTAACTACTGCCCAACTAATCTCTGGATGGTGAGGACCGGCAGGGGGACAATTTTCAATTCTCCTCATTTCACATGAAGTAACACATGGATCTCCTCCATGTGAAAAATGAGCACTTCACCAGGATGAAACACGGATGGGCGGATGGTGAAGTGGTTTGACTACACACATAGGCAGAGTTAACACTACACACGAATACCTTGGCAAAACCACGAATGAAACCGTAACGTTTTTAAAATGAGTGATTAAATCCCCACTCTTCTTAGCAGTACAGAGCTTCATGCAGAATCTCCAGTGAGAGATTCCACTGGATCATAGCACATTCCTGAGCAGAGATTAGGCACATAAAACAGCTTGCACAGATCTGTAAACAAATTAGTAGCTAAGGTGGCTAATGCTAGTTATGCTCATGTAAGAACAGATGAGAATAAAAAGACAAATGGAAAAAAGCCATCTGTTGTTTCAAAACCAGATGCCAATACACTTTTTTTTTCCTTCCCACACGAGATGCCAGAGATTTAACACCATGGGGCTGAAAGAGCTATGCTATAAACATTATGGGAACCTTACACAACTAAAATACAGTGATCCCCCTCAAATTCTCACAGAAAGATCAGAAAGAAAGGCCACAGACTTGTAACACGCCTCTCTCCACACGGAGCAGTTGACTGCTGCCAGCCTGCTCCTCCTTTGGCATGGCATGCAGCCAGAATTACCTATTAGGAAATCCTTACCTACAAGAGAGCCATTTCTGGAAGGGTTTCCCATCAGCCCCACCGTAGCTTTCTCAAGTATACACATACACATAACTGTACACTAAACTAGTGACATTACACTGGTCCTACTGACTTACCTTTTCAAAGTTAAATTCTTGTCTGACTGCATCTTTCTCTTCATTCACTACTTGGGTCTATAAACAAAACAAAACATTTCAAATTAATATGACAAGTAACACCAATTTAAATGCTGATTGGGATAGCTTTTTGAAGTCAGTTGTATGCAAGAATACGCAGGTTTCCAGCAGTATTTTTTTCAGGCTTTATTACCTGGATCTATTAAAAGAAACAGTTTCAATGGCATTTTTCTAGGTAAGTAAGAGAAAAACTGCCACATGTGAGCTATGAATCACTCATATTTCCATTTCCAAACTTGCACCAAACTGCTAATGTAAGATAGGACATGAATTTTAAGTTATTTATTTGAGAGAGAGAGCGCAGTGGTAATAGTGCATGTACTCACAGCTGGGGCAACATGCAGAACAAGCTTAATTCCCAACTGCATGGACACATACTAGTGTCCATAGCCAGCTTCACTAATGCCAGAGAAACAGCTCCAAAAGGGTGCTCTGTCAGCAAATGGCAGAACCCACTTAGCGCTGTCTGAAGAAAGTACTTGTTCAAAATGAGCTCAGTGAAAACTACATCTTTTCTACTCCACAATTTACACAGAGACTTTTCATCAGCAGTTCTCACTTTGGAGGGGGACTCTCCAGGGGGAACAGACTGTATCCTAGAAAGAAGAAGAAGTACAAAATCCCCAGGGAGAGATATCCATGCTTGCTTGTTACAGGAGTGTCCCACATGGGACACTTTGGAGCAGTTACAAATCTCCCAGGGTTATTTTAGACTGTCTGCTTTCTGATTTCAGGGAGGATGTGCTGAGCCACCTCTCTGAGTGGAAGCTCGGCCCACTCCCAAGCACACTGATGCAGGCAGGCAAACTGCCATCTGTTCAAGAGATTCCCCTGTTCACCTTCCCGTGTTTGCTCCCAAGGGTACAATCCACTCAGAGGAAGCAGGAGTACTACATAAGCATTAAAGCTGAACTGAAATACGTTTCATGTATTTCCTTTTCATTCTCCAGGACCTCAGGGCACAGTGAGTCACAGGTTCAGGCCCGAGGGTTACACCACGGCTCCCGCTGCATCCACCACCGCCAAACTTCTCTCAGCTCTGCAAAGGCTTCTATACTGAATTGCCATTTCAACCACAAATAAACCTGGTTATCTTCAGAGCATTTTGCTAACAAGCCTAACAGCAGTCTTTTCAGGTAGAAAAATTTAAGCTGTAAAAAGCTTAAGAAAATTTTTAGAGGAAAACATGCTGGGAAAAGCACAAAATTTATGGATTCAAACAACTGCTTGGTCAGTCTCTTGAAGTTCCCAATTCCAAGTAATCAAACCCCCAATATCAGACAGTCTCTCTGAATTCAAGACAGCCATATGTTGGCCCATCAGAGCTTATTTTAGAATGGGCTGCTGATGTTATGACCATAAAGACAACTCAAGGAAAACAACCAGAGAAGCTATAAAATCCGGAGACCAATCAACCCTTCTGCTCAGCTTCCAGCCAAACCTACCCAGACCTCCCTGCTGAAGTAACTCAGCTACAGTTTTCGGTAGTGCAAAGCAGTTTAGCAGCGGCAAACCAAACCAGAGGACTGAGATCTAATGCTGTCATGCCTTCTCCCACTGACTACCCGACACTGATCCTCCAAGACAAATGCTGCTTGTCAATGGCACCTCGCACCCCCACACCTGCTGACAGGAACAGAGCAGCACACAAAACTCCTGGGCACTTAAGTAACCAAGAGGCTTTGCTTTCTATTTCATTCACTTCTTGCAATAACATCAGGCCTGTCAGCAAATCAATTTATTTTGCTGAAATATGCCTATTTCAAATACAGGATTCTTATCCAGAGATCTTCTGAAATTGAAAAAAATTGTCTTCAAGTCCTGTCCCCACCCCTGCTTCATCCTGCCCCTGCTTCCAGCAGCCCCACTGGAAATCGGCAGGACTGGATGCCATCGAGCTGAGCAGGCGGATGGCCAAAGGATCCCGGATTTCCAGGCAGCCGTATCAGCAAGAGGGACAAACCTAGGCACGGCAGGGGCTGGCGCCGTGTCCAGGGAGCGCACCCTTCGGGAAGGGGCGGTTCGGGGGCAGGGGGGACCCCGCACCCGCCCGGCTCTACCTGTGCTCCCCCGGCGGGCGCTGCCGAGGGGCCGTGCCGCTCCTTCCTCCTCCTCCCGCGGAACACCACGATCTCCACG
>VZRQ01006258.1:2440626-2453069 GCA_013397975.1 Machaerirhynchus nigripectus
GGGGCTGCTCACCTCACCCACCGCACCCACCCCCGCGCCGCGGCAGTGCCGCTCACTCTGAAGCGGAGTGACGGCTCTTGGCGCAATCTGCCCTTCCACCCCTTATCCCCGGTTTGGGTCCCCGGGAAAGTGGGGACCGCGCACCGGAGGCAGGGACGAGGCCTTTCCCGGGCCCCTGCAGGGACCGGACGCTCCCCCTCACCAGTTCACCTTCCCGCGCACCCTTTTCTGCCTCGGCTCCTCCTTCACTACCTGTCGTGTCAGTCGCGACAGCCAGAGCTCCCGATCCCGAGCGCTGCGTCTCCCCTCAGAGCTACTGCGGAAGGCCCGCCGAGTTAGGGGAGCTGGGAAGTGGCTCTTCCCTACGGAGGCAGTGTCCCGGAGCGGCTCTCTGGGGTGGTAGCTGTCCGGGCACCGGGCGTTCCGCAGGGCTTCAGTCCCCCAGAAACCTGTCCTGCCGGCGATGATGAACTCAGGGCTGGGAGACTGTTGTAGGGATGGAGTGGCCGAAGCGGGTTTTCCCATGTTACACAGTGAAAATTACTTTATTGACCTTGTTTATTCCCCGCAGCTCTCTTGCCAGCCTCCGACAAGGAGGTTTGGGTGTGGGGTGCTAAACCCCACCTCTCTGCAAGCATTTGGAGGAGGGGACTAGGGGGAGAGGGAAACAGCTCCTTGTTTCGGCAGAGATTCCTAAACTTCTGTGTCTTGTCTGTATACGGGTATCCCAAGGGCATCGCGAGCACCATCGTTACATTGCATATCCTAGTTAAATGGGAGCTCCAGAGGAGTTCCAGGCTCCTGCTGTTTTGCTTTCATACTTCACCGCTGCCGCAGTAACAGTGTATGTCACTGAATTCCTGATGTCCAGGTTTCCAACAGTGTATTTTCTAAGCATGTTCTGTACCAGTTGGCAATTGAAGCTGGAACAATGTCTTGGCTGTAATATGTAAAAGCACAGTTACAAATCTTTAGTGGTTGGTAAAGTGTGTGGTTGGGCTCCCTCAGTGCTCCTTCAGAACAGGGCCTGAAAATAACTATTGCTATGGAGAGAAATCAGTTGCGCATCAAGTCTGAAAACATCAGATGAGGAGCAGAGGCAAAGAGGTGATTTTTCAATGGGCCATGGCCTTTGCAAAGCTCTGCTCTCCAGAGTTGTATTGGGGAACAGCTCTAGCAGTGTGGTGACTGCTGATGAGGCTGATGATGCCTGTGCTGAGTGCTGGGTTTCTTTGTCTGGCTTTCATGTAGTTGCAGATTGCAGTATTTGAACTTTTGTAACTGACATAAACACTGCTTAGATTTTCTGAGCAATGACTTGTCACATACTGATCTGAGTAGGTGATACTTAGAGGCAAATAATATTTTCTGCTACTATTCTGAGCTTTTTTTGCCATTACAGAGCATAAGGGATTTATTTCTGCTTTATTTTTAATCAAGGGGGTTGATACAAGGTGTCAACAGCAACAGATGGCTGATAGAAACTATTTCCAGTCATCTTAACAGATCTTAGCTTACTCAGCTCTTGCAAAATACCAGCCAGTTGAAAGCTATGGAAGAAGAGAGATTGAAAGCTGTAATGCTAAACCACACAGGAAAAGAACCTCTAAAAGTTTTACATTAATAGAGGTCTGGGTTTAATACCTGTTTAGGATTGTTTTGAAAGTCCCTGGAGAGTTTGTTCTGCAGTTATTGTGAGGTAATTCTCTAAACTGCAGTTGTGGAAAGAAAAGTTATACAGTCTACTAAATGCGGTTATAGTAGAAGGATGGTCTCCAAATCTGCCTGTCCTGTGGGTAAAAGAACTTGAAAAGGTCAAACATTATAGTAGGATTTGTGTCCTCCAACAAAACAAAGCTGACTTTTGATACAGATGAGGCTTTGAAGGATCTTTTGTCATTCTTAAGTGGAGATATTCCTGATTTTTTTGTTTTGTTTTGTTCCACCCATTTACCATGTGTTGGTGAATGGACAGGAACTAAAGGTTTGCTCTCTACTAAATGTCAGCTGCTCTGATAGTGTTGCTGATGTGGCTGTGCTCGGCTGGCAGTGAAACCTGACTCCCTCTCCCAAGGTTGAAAAGCCAGCTGCCACTGCTGGGCATTTTGCTTATCTGTTCCTGTGTTCCCCTGTGTGTTTGCTGGCCAGGCTTTCCACTCAGCACTAGAAATGGTCACTGTAAGAGCCCGTGAAACATGTTTTATACTTCATTATCAGATTGGTTCTGCACAGGTCATATAGAGAAAGAGGAGGCAGAATGAATGAAAAGGTTGCCAGTGTTACCTTTCATGTGGTACTGTGGAGGAAGACATAAGCATTTTTATTTTTAGCATCTTCTAATAAATGTACGTGGTCATGACTAATACTTTTATATTTTTGTTTCACAGAGGCTTACTCCAGTTGTCTTACTTATCTGGTGGCTATTGCTGCTGTTTTGAAGTTTAGAGAAATACAATTTCGGTCTTGGGAAGACTGAGGGGTCATTCATACAAACTGTAGTGATATAGGAGATAATAGGAGACATCTCTCTCTAGCGCAGGGGTCTGCTGGCTCAAAGGGAAGAGTTTTGTCTCTGAGTTTTCTGCAGCAGGGTGGATCCACAATTAGTTCTTGATGTCCTGAGTATTTTTCTTCCTTAGCAGTGGTATTGGTTACTCAGTGGGCATAAAATGCAAATTCAAATTTTTGAATTGCAACTCTTTTTACCTGTGTGTGCACCATATAGCATTCACGTGGCTGACAGTGAGGTGGGTTTTTTTCATTTGTTCCTGCGTGGTAATGTTTCACATACCTTACATCCAAGCTTTGTGAAAGCCACAAGTCAC
Organism: Machaerirhynchus nigripectus; assembly: GCA_013397975.1. Lineage (NCBI taxonomy): Eukaryota > Metazoa > Chordata > Aves > Passeriformes > Dicruridae > Machaerirhynchus > Machaerirhynchus nigripectus. The sequence goes on from VZRQ01006258.1 coordinate 2,443,452, forward strand.
CAAGGCCCCAGATGCAACTTTAAGTAGCAGGGATTATTTTCTGTGCATTGATGATTGCGTTTTTATAATGTCAATCATGGCATTGTCTTAATGAAGCTGAGAGATTTGGAATCAAAGGTCTTTTAGCTAATACCTATTTAATCATGGAGAATCTGGAAGCAAGGCACTTCAGCTTTAAAAGCCCATGTGTTCTCTCAAATTCTTCCTGTTGGGTGGAATTAAGCAATGTGGCATAGGGTTATTTGGGGATCTTTGCAGTTGGGAAAGGTTAGGGTGGGTTTTTTTGGGGGGGGGAGGGGGCAGTTGTTTGTTTATTTTTCTTTTTTGTTTCTTTCTGGATCACTCTTCCAAGCAGGTAGTATTGGTTCCTGCAGTCACAGAGTGTAGAATGCAGACATTATTGAAAGCTGAAAAGAAACCCCAAATGTTGCACAAGTATTGAATATCATTATTTTGGTGCTGTAGCCAAGCAGATCACCAAATAGCTCGAGACAGTGTCTCATTCTTCATTTGTATGTTCCTAGCAGAAAGAGCTCACATCAAAGAAGAGAGATGAGTTTGAGGATATCCTGGAGGAAAGACGGTTGTCCAGTGACTTGAGATACGCAATGAAATGTTACACCCCAGTGATCTACAAGGGACTTTCACCTTGCAAGCCAAATGCTATCAAAAGTGCTGTCCTCCAGTCAGAGCAAGTTCAATATGTTATCAAGCAGGTGAGTCTGGACAATGAGCTCGAAGATGAGGTGGACTGAACACAGCCAAGCTTTGTGTGGCAGCCGGGAAAAAGAGATTATTGCTGATCTTGTTAAAATGATAATTGTAGTTGGGAAGATGGTCCAATAAATAAATAACTCTCTTTCAGCAGGAAAAAAAATACTGGAGTTGCCACTAAAACTGTCAGGTTCATGAAACAGTGTTTTGATTTTGCATATACAACACTTCACCATTAACTTTTCCAGTGTGCCTGACTTCTTTTTTTTTCTTTCTCTTCCTACTCCACTGTTCTCACCACAGAGCAACATTGTGAAAGACATTAGCACTCTCCTTCTTAGCAGACATTTTTGTATTTTGAGGGTAGGAATTTGTGTTGTAGGAATTTTATAGGTTAGTATGCTACTTTTTATGCTACTTTTTATGCTACTTTTTAATATACTTTTTATGCTACTTTCACTATAATAAGAGTTGTATTTCACAGATGATTCTTTGAATTAGAAACACTGTATAAGATGTAACCATATTTTTGTTTTAACATGAAGGGCAGCTACTATTCTATAATGAATAAACTATTTTATGGTTAGGCAGGCTGATATTTTGCACTATGTTTAAATGCCTGAAATAAGTGCATGTGTTAGTTAGCAGGGTAACTAATTTCAGTATCCATGAAAAATAATTCCAAGCGTGTAGAAATATCTAAGATCTTTTGGTTAGTCCTGAGTGACAGGCTACTGTAAATTTTTCTATTTGTTTCTTTTAATGGTTAGTGTTACCTATGATACATCAAAGTCTGTTATAATGTGACAAAGTAAACTATGTCACTTTACACTACAAAGTAGTTCTGTTTTCATTATGGATTGCTAAGTAGCGTGGAAAGCCAAAAAATCTTTCAACTCTAGATACACTAAAAATTTACTGAAAGAAAATACTTTACAGAGGATTTGACAGAAAGATGTTTGTGTGATGTTTTCTTCTGAAATGCTTTTTTGTGATTTTGGTGGATATTTTCTGGGCTGGCATCAAGTGGTTGAAGGGAGTTAGCAGACCTGCCATTGCAGCCTGGTTACCAGCTTTGCACTAGAGATTACTGGAAGTATCTAACTGAGAGTGTCTTGGGCACTGTGCCCAGCAATCTGTGATTAGGGTCCCTCCTGCCCGGGCAGGGTTTACACAGCTTTACACAGGCGTACTAGAATTTGTTCTTGTGCCAAATTGTTGAGGTTACTAAAGTTCAGTATGGGAAGTTAAGGTCATTTGTTTGTTTTAGCTTGCTATATGTGACTGTTCTGGTTTTTTGATGTCTGCTTTTGGGAAGTGCTTAGTTCCATAGTGGATTTGCACTTAAATCACACAAGTGAACTGTATGGTAAGCCTTTTGCTGGTGAATGAGAACAAAATCTCTTCCTGGTGAATAACAAGAAGAATTTCTTGGCTTCCTAAACAAGATTGATTTTCTCAGGCTTAAGTGGAAGCGGCTTTTGGCTTCTTTAAGTGGCTAAAATAATCAGTTTAAACTACATGTGGAAATACTTAGGATGACGGGTAATGCATTTAAGAAAACACAACTGAACCAGCAGATATGAGAGTAAAGTATATGGAGGTAGATTGGAGGAGACGGATTTTCTCATGTCACAAAATGGATATAATAGGTAAGCAGCCCTGGCTTCCAAACAGAGCTGTGCTTCTTTGGAGGCTTTTTCTTCTGCCATTCCTATTCTTTCCTCCTCTGTGTTGAGTAAAAGTTACTTTCCTTATTCCATAACAGTAAAAGGCTTAACTTTTCACTTAAATATTTCTAGATTCAAAGTACCAAATCGGAGGGATGGCCATTATTTAAGTCTATTTCAAGAAACTTCAAAAGGGAATGTGCATGGCAACAGAAGAAAGATCATTGATATGCACAGTTGGTAGAGACAGTGCTTTGTATGCAGTTCAGCTCTCCATTACCAAAGTAATACATTACAAAAAATAGAAGTGTGATAGAGCTGAGGTTCTTTGTAAATTCTAACCCAAATGCACTTAAAATATTTACATTTTGACTGTCTCTACAAACAGAGGCTTCATTTTACTATTCAAAGGAAAAGGCACAGAGCTTTCTTCAGGCTGATAATACAGGAAATATTCTTTGAACTTAAATCTCCCCTAATATGCTACAAGTTATAACATTCAGATGGTGTGTTTGGGGAGAAGATTTTGTTGTACACCCTCCACCCTGCCATTGACATCTAAGCTCATTTTGATTTTCAAGCAGCTTAAACTTGGTTTTGTCATGTTGGCTGGCACCAAACAGCTTCTGTATGATTAGATCCATGCCTATCACATAAATTAAAATCTTGTGGGCTTTTGCAGTAGTTCTCCCATAGTAGCTGTGGTACATGAGAATGGTGTGCATGGGCAAGGAGAAGATAACAACTTGTCATTGCTGTTTTGTTTCTCTTTAGTTAGCAAAAGAGATGGGAGAATCACCTGATATTATTCAAGAAGAAGCCACGGAAATTCTGGATGAGATGGGCCACCGTATGCAACTAGGAGCTGTCAGATTTTTTGCCTTCACTCTGAGCAAAATATTTAAGCAGCTTTTCCAGAGAGTTTGTGTGAATGAAGAAGGAATGCAGAGAGTGAGTACTGGTGGGATGGGAAAAGTTAAAATATTTTCATACCAGTCACTTGGACAAGAACTCTAATCTTCAAATAAAAAATAGGAAAAATACCCTTTGAAAAAAAAATGACAGCACTCACTTTTGTTTATTAGTGCATTTCTTAGTAAATGTGGGAGGAAAGACAGATGATATACAAGTATTTTAGAGGCAAACAGCTATCAGGATTTTTTGTATCTTTTCCAAATACTTTCTATGGTAAGGAATACCATGTGCCTGTGATTCTGGTAGATCAGCCACTGAGAGAGTCTTTTCGACCTGATATTGTAAAATAATACAGCATTTAGCTAAATTTGGGGTCAAAATATAATATTACTTGTCTGAGTGTACTGGCTGTTCTGCAAAACCCTCATACAACTAAGAGTGGTGAAACATTGTGCACCTCTGAGGCAGGAGATGCTTTAGGTTTGCCTCAGTTTCCAGGAACCATTGTCCCCCTATTTCATTTGAGAATGTTGCTGTTCTGGAGGGTGCAGTGCATTCCCTGGGAGTCAGCAACGTCAGTCCTGACAGCCCCTATTTGGTTTCCCATCCCCATCAAAAGGGATTGGAAGTAGACTATCCCATAATGGGGTGGCCCTAGTTTTTGAGTCCTCTGATGCTTGTGAACCTCAGGTTGCTACTCTGGAAACAACTGCTCCAAATTTCCTATGGGTTCCCTGTTGAAAGAGGTATTGATTGTGTGGACAGAGGAACAACCCTCAAGCGAATGGGGTTTTGTTTGCCTTAAGCCCTGTGCAGGTTTGTATTTCCAAATTTCAACAGTCAGTAAATATTGGGACAACATTGTTTGCACTGTTCTTTTTCAGTTGCAACACGCCATTCAGGAGCATCCCGTTGTGCTGCTGCCCAGCCACCGAAGCTACATAGACTTTTTGATGCTGTCTTATTTGCTATACACGTATGACTTGGCCTTGCCTGTCATTGCTGCAGGAATAGGCAAGTATGTTTTTAACAGTGTTTTCAGGATTCAGAGAATTGGTAGCATTCTCTGGTAGCTGCATCTAGAAGTAGTTGGGTTTAACTTCTGTTCCAAATATGTCTTGTTAAATCCTCCTTGGGTGAGGTGCTTACAATGTCTGAAAGCTTCTCATTGGTTCTGAGTCCTGTCAAAAAGGTGAATTTTTTTCATAACAAATTTGCCCAGAAGTACCCCATCTGTAGACCTGAGGCTGGGACAGAGATAAGGGTTGTGAAGAAGACTTCTATTTGCTTTTATAGCCTGGGAACAGGCAAAAACTTGCCCAGGTGCTACTGTGGATGCAGAACTTTTTGTGATACTTTATACAGTTTAAAGTGCAGTCACAGTAGCCAGCTAGAAAGTACCAGCCACCTCATGCTTTTTTCTGATGTGACTGATTTCTTTGAAGCATTGGCAGAACTTTGTGATATGCTGAGAACAGAGCTGACTGGGAGGTGATATGTCCTAACAGAGGTCAGGATTTTGGGCCTACTTAGTTGTAAAGCAGATGAAGCCAGTATATTTGTGGGAAACAGTTCTTGAGAGCTTGAAGAGTAAGTGTCTTCTGAGTTAATGTGCTTTTTGATAATCTGGATGCTGTCAGCATTTAACTTAGAAGCCTTATCTTGGAAGTCTTGGGTATCAAACAGGTCTTCTAAGCAGGCAGAAAACCACCTCAGGTCTGGTGCAGCACTGTAACATGCACAGGTAAGCTAGCAGAGATCTTATAACCTACTGCTTTACTGTAGTCTGCTTTTCCAATCAAGAAGTTAGGAAGACTAATAGAAGCTGTGAGAATGTGCTTGCTATGGATGGTGAGATTTCCCTGGTCTTTGCGTTTGCATCAGGGTGATGCAGGTTAGATTCCCAAGTCGATGTTTCACAGCTGCCTTGATCAAGGTATTGCAGTTTGCCTGTTGTGTATTGTTCGGAATCTGCTCACATGCTGTTACAGGTATTGGTGTAATCCTTTGCTGACTTGGATTAGAATATTTTGGAGTTTTGGACCTCAAAATAGTATTTTAAGATACTATTAGTTTAGCTTAAAAGGATTTTTTTAATGATTAACATTTTTTGAGTGTTTTGGGTGCTTCAGGGTCAAAGTTTTCCTAAAGAATAAGGGGCTTGTAGCTTGATGCCTCCTGCATGTGCGTATTATTTTAAATTCCTTTGAAGAAAATACAGTTCTCTATGGTTGTAGTTGTATTTACTGCCTATCATGTTAGAGGTTCACAAGAACCTCTTTAGGTTTACAAACTCACTCTCATTTCAGCACTTGTGCCAAGTGGAGAGACTCTCCTGATACAGGTGGTAAGTGCCTTTGCTTTGATAGTTATCTCTTGGCTTCAGGCATACAGAATGTGGGGATTAGCTAAGGGAAGGTAAACAGTTGCCAGTAACTCCCTAGTACATCCTCATACAATACATTAGCAGGAATCTAGCTGGTGCTGGAATGGTGTTTCTGACACCTTCAGGGCAGTCATTGTCAGCGTTGTGACTAGAAATGTGAGTTTATTTTACTGATTGAATATCTGTTCTCCAGTGTTTCCTGGATTGAGGTGGCAAGGAGGTTGGAGTGGCACTTTGCCAGCTGATGTGCAGACTTGTTTTAAATGCTTCCATAAGAAATTTGTTAATGTTAAGTGGTTTTCTCCTGCTTTTGACAAGTTAATCATTGACTGTTATTGCTTAAAACTAAAAAACGGTAAAATAATTTTTTGCTGGTTTGGTGTACATCCCCCAAAATGATGAGTCAGGATCATAGATGATCTAATATAGTTTAATTGGCTTGCTTGATTTCTGTGTCTTACGGGATACAGGGAGTATCAGCAGTTCTGTAGTAACTGCTTTTTTCTAAGGATGAGTGAGACCATGTACTTCAGAAACTTAGTCTTTATTATGGTTGAACTCTGGCCATCTAAATTATGAAAATAAATTGCTCTAAGTGAATGCAGTTTAAAAAAAATTGAAATCATATTATAAAATGCCATTCTTGTCTATATAAGTCTTGCTAGACTATCTGAAAGCAAATAAATGTATTGGCAACAATGGAATCCTTGAAAGAGATCTGTATTCTGGTAGTCAGTGTGCTAGAGAATGTGGTTGATTCTGCTGGCTGATGTTAATCAATAAATTTTGTGTGTATGGTTTGTTTTTTCTTCAATTGTTTTTCAGATTTCCTAGGAATGAAAATAGTTGGTGAGCTGCTACGAAGGGCAGGTGCCTTTTTTATGCGACGTTCCTTCGGTGGGAACAGACTCTACTGGGCAGTGTTCGCTGAATACGTAAAAACAATGTTAAGGGTAAATAACTTGCTGAACTCTCAAAGTGTATACTTACGGAATACTCTGTTGGAACAATTCATGTGAAATGTGCAGGATGTTATGGCTGTGTGATCGAAAGTCTTCATGGTGATCTGATTAGGTGCTTTTTACCTCAGATTTGCTGTGGGTGAAGACCACGTGTGCACTCTTATTATACAGTTCAGTAAGTGATAAACAAATTACTGCTCATCAGTTGCTTTGGATTGTGTGCCCATATCTCATGACAGACAATATTTTCATTAATTAAACTATATGGTGTGGCAAATACAATGGATGAATGTAGGCTTACAGATGACTGAAGTTAGATATATGTGTCTTTCATTAAAAAAAGCTATTTACTTACGTTTGAAGTACTTAAAACTATTTGTGGGCAATAAAGAAGAAATGTTTTTTCTGACTAGCTTTTTGTTTGCTTGTTTGTTTTACTTTTTAAGAGTGGCTATGCCCCAATTGAATTTTTCCTTGAGGGGACTAGAAGCCGCACGGCCAAGACTCTGACTCCAAAATTTGGTATGTTTATTTAAGATTTGGAACTTCTATTATTATTAGTGTTTTCATTAGTGGCAATGTGCTTTGTAAGTTCTTTGGCTAGAAAGGGGTGTTAAAGTAGAGGGAAATTGGGGAAGTCTGTCAGAGTACTGGAAAACACTGTGGCTGGGTTCCAAGGCCATACAAAGAACAGCAACACATTTCACTTGCACTCTACTGCTTTTGCTCCCTTTGCCCCATTGTGTACTAAATTCAATAACTCTTCATCCTTTTCTTCCTAGACAATAGGCATCCCCTGGCCAGCAGAGAAATATTGTAGTTCTCACTGTAAAAGTAATTGGGAATCTTTAGAAGGAAGACGCTGTGCGAGTACAGAGCAGTCCTGCTGAAAAGACCACAAATAGCTGTCCAAGAGCATTGCTTCCATCTACCCTCTGTTTTAAAACTTGGACAATGTCTTTTGCTTGTGCTTGCTTGCACAGTGCAAACCTATTAGCAGTTTCTAAAATGCAACGATATCCTTTTCAAAGTTAGATTGCAGTTGCTTTTCCCTCTTTTAAAAATACAGGTGATTCATGTTTTTTTTCCCAACTGACAGGTCTTCTCAGCATTGTGATGGAACCCTTTTTCAAACGTGAAGTCTTTGACACATACCTTGTTCCCATCAGCATCAGCTATGAGAGGATATTAGAAGAATCTCTCTATGCGTATGAACTCCTAGGAGTCCCAAAGCCCAAAGAATCTACATCTGTATGTAGAATCCTTGAGAACAAGAGTGGATGTATACACACCCTGCAGCACCAGAATTTAAGTTTTCCTCTTCCTGTTTTCATAGGGGTTGTTAAAAGCCAGAAGAATCCTCAGTGACAATTTTGGCACTATACATATCTATGTTGGCCAGCCAGTATCCCTTAGAACCTTGGCCTCTGGGAGGATCAATCGGTGCCCGTACAATTTGGTTCCCAGGTACTTCATCTTTCCATGGTGTATGCACAGGAGAAACACTGGTTTAGTCTACACCTATGTGAACTAACTAAGATGTCCTCTTCGTTTTCATCTTCTCTCACCTCCCTCCATCTGGCTGTTCAAACTGCTGAACCTGTTTGGTCTGAGCAGAGGCTGATTGTGCTTGTGACTGGGTGTTTCTGAAATGAATTGTTACTTGTGTGGCTTTGCCCTGTGTTGAGAAGAGGCCACTTTAAAATTTAATGGTAATGCATGAACCAGGCAAAGTTCTGTTTTCTGAGAATGTGGTGCTTTTGCTACTTAAAATTTTCACCTTTCTCTCGCTTCTTGTATTATTCCCACAAGCTGTTAAGTGAACATGCGTCAGGGAGCTGCAGCTGTGACTGGATTGTGTGGCTTTAGCAATTTGTTATGTAAAACATAATGCTCTTGAATTTTGTTTGAAGATAGCAAATGTACAGCATCAATACAGAGGTCTGTGCTTCAGGTAGTGTCTTGCAACTACTGATGTGTTGCTCTATACTTGTTTTACATAGCACATAGAATCATCCTGCAGGTGTTAGGTGCTGTAAAGTTATGGATCTGGGAGCAATATGGAAGAAATAAAGAGGGGGATGATTTATATTCCTCTTTCTGAGCTCTTTACCTTAAATTGCATTATTTTTTTCAGGCATCTTCCCCAAAAGCCATCTGAGGATATCCAAGAATTTGTCAGTGACGTAGCTTATAAAATGGAGCTCCTGCAAATAGAAAACATGGTTTTGAGCCCGTGGGTGCTAGTTGCTGCTGTCCTGCTCCAGAATTTGCCAGCCATGGAATTTGAACTTCTGATAGAAAAGACTCTGTGGCTTAAAGGCTTAACACAGACTTTTGGAGGATTCATTGAATGGCCTGGTATGCAGAGAAAGTATTATTTCTATTCCTCTTGTTGCTTATGAATGATAAATTTCTAGGGAAGCAATGTATGTTATGAATCATAAGTTTCTATGGAAGCAATGTATGGTAACAGCTTTACAGAATTCTTAGAGTTATAAATGGATTTTAGGATATGCTAAAAATTATGCTGAAACCTGACAGGTTTTGACTTAACCTGTTGAAGATAATACTTTGAAAAACAGTCAGGTGGAAACAGAACAGATATTTTACTGCTGTATCATGAAGTGTGGCATGAGAGGGAAACGATAAGGTACTTTATTAGAGTACTGGGGTTTGTCTAATGTCTGTCTTTCTGAACTCTGTGTAAGCCACAGGCAGTTGCCTGATCTGCACCAGTTAACTCCGTGTAATGCTACATTTCCTGCTTGGTACTGACTATAGTATGAGTTGTTACTGGTGCAAATAACTAGCAGAAACAAATGGGTGGGAGGAAATCCAAACTGTCAGTTGTCTGTATATTTTTAAGTTTCACTTTATCTCCAGAAACAATTATGACTTTTGGAGGGAAGGCTTCTTTGGTGGTTTTAGTAATGTACACACACACACACTCTTTTTATATATATATATA
>VZRQ01006258.1:2461168-2476531 GCA_013397975.1 Machaerirhynchus nigripectus
GCTGCTGCGGGCGCTGCCGCCGCGCCGCCTACTGCGGGCCCGAGCACCAGGCGCTGGACTGGCGGCGCGGGCACCGCCGCTCCTGCGGGCAGCACGCCGCCGGAGGTGGGTCCGCGGCGGTCAGGGACCTCTGAAGCGGGGGGAACTCGACACGCGTGCCAGCCTGTGCTTAATACTGCACCGAGCTGCCGAGCTGCAGGTTTTGAGTTCTTAAATACTGCTACTAGCACTGTTTAGTCTGCCTTCCACATCCCTTGGATTTACAGAGGTTCAAACAACATGACACCTGTTGCAGTTTTCCACTATCCTTAATGTAATGGTGTTTCTTAACCTTCAGGTTAGGTCTAGCAGTGATGTAAATCGTTCTTGCTCATGCAGTGTTTCTGCTGTGTAGTTTGCTGTATAGCTTTTGGGGAGAAGGACGTGAAATACGAGATGCCATTGTGAAGTGGTATCTGTCTTCTGTTTTCTAGATGACTCGGCAGATGCAATTCCAGAGCATAACGAATTCCTTTTTCCAGAATATGAAATTTTGATAGAACCTGAGGAACCAGAATTTCCTGCTGACAGCACTGATGATGAACAAGGAGCTGTAGATACATTGAAGGACGTGAAAGATCAAGAGGAACTTGGAGCTGCAGGCATTGCAGGTCAGAAATAAAATTCGGCCTGTAATTCTTCCCAGTGATGCCTGGTATCACATCTTTAAAATATAAAATACTGTGATTTTTAAGTGTTCGTTGTAAACTACTGGTGAAGAAAGGCTAAATCTGCAGTCATTTGCGACGCAAGTTTGTTGTCGATATCCCATAATACAAATTGTTTTTATGTGAGAGACTTACTAAGCTCCGACCCCAGGAGCTGTTGAAGCAGCTGCTGCTGCAGATAGCTCGGAGTTAGAGTGTGTCCCTGTGTGCTTCCACTAGGTAAAGAGCAACTCAAGTGAGAAAGACGGGAAGGATCCTGAGCACCTGCTGCTGCATGCTGTTGGAATCAGGAGATTGTTAAATGGTCGTGGCTTGACTTAGTTCAATTTGTCTTAATTTATAGAAAATAAAATTTTCTTGTCTGTTCTAGAAGAAAACTGGTTTGAGGGTATTTTAACTGACTGTGAATTAAACAGTTGAAGTGCAGGCTCCTTCCTCCCTGCTCCCCCTAAATTCATGATGGGTTTGCAAGGACCACACTGGTTTTGAACATACCCAGGGTGGAGAGTTTGTGATGGTGCCAGAGAAGGATGCTGGGTTCCTGGCAGTCCCTTGCTGTGGTCCAAAGCTGTCTCAAGAGTGTTTAGTGTCCCCAGCTGATGTGGGTGTTGGAGTGTAACAGATACACTCTTCACTGCTAAAAACTGAAGTCTGGCGCATGCGCAACACCGTGGGTCCTTTTTCAAATGTCATATCCTGAAGGGTCTGTGGTCTCAGTGATACCTGCTGGGAGCCATAAACTTTGGTAGATTAACTCCTTACCCCTCCAGTATTCCAGTACTGACCTCTATGTTTAAAATGAAACTAAAACTAGTAAATGGGCTTGTGTGTGACTGAATCTTAACATGCCATGAAAAGAAAATCTTAGATTTATGCCAGGAATGACTAAGGAAGCAAAATGAATTTACACATGCTAATACTGTTTTTAATTTTCTACTGTCTTGTATTAGCCTGTAACTTTTACTGTTCTTTTTTCTTGCTTAGATGATACACTTCAGTCCTTAGATGAAGAGACATTGGAAGCAATGGCAAAACATGAGACTGAAGAAGAAAAGATCTTCCGAATGTTTAAAAAACAAATAGCTGCTGAACCAGAGCAGGTCAGAAGATGGGGTGGCCTTAGAACTTAGTGGTTCTGGCACAGCATCCTGCTGCACCTGCAACATGTTTCACTGCCTTTTGTACCTAGTTAGAAATGGGGATGCTTCCTCATCCTCCACATACCCAACCAACACACCCTCATCCTCCTTATGTGCTGAACGTAATTCGTGCAGAAGTAAGAGTTTAGCACCTGCTCATCCACCTTAAACAGCTGTTGGTCAGGATGAGATGGCACAAGGGTGCTGAAGCCCCAACGGTGTGGGAAGGACTTGCCATCCTGCGATGTGGTTCCAACCAAAAGACATGGGGAACCACTGCACTCTTTCCCAGCCTGTGGCCCTGTTGCTGTCCCTCTCAGCACAATGAAGACTGCAGAGAAGAGCTCTGTCACTGTCACCAGCTGCATTGGGGGGTGGTTTGCTTTTTCTAAGGTTGAAGAAATCAGTGATGGCTTTAAATTTTCACTATTCAAAACAGAAATCTCCCCCCCCCCATGCTATTTCTTACCACTGCAAAAGGCTAGAAAGCTACGTTGTCAACAAAACCACGGTCCCTTGTTTCATTCAGAGAAGATACAGGCCTAAATCCATCAAAGTGGTGAAGAAGAAATTCTCTGCTATGTTTTCCCTGGTAGCTGAAGGGTTAAGGTACACACACGGAAAGTAGGAGACTTTGAGTCTGTTCCTTTCTCTGCTTTAGTTATGTGCCTCACTCTCTCTGACCATCTCTGTACTGACGGATCTGTCCAAATGTCCTTTTGCTGATAATGCCTGATTTGGTAGTAACAGAAAAACAAAGGATATGACTGAAAATACCTTCTTGAACACTAGGACAGTCTGCTTGTATTTAGACGCAGAACTGCAGAACTGCAGACAGAAAGACCTGGATTGCATTCCTGACACTGCAGGTCTGTGGGCTGATTTATCCAGCTGCTCTTTTTCTTGTCTCAAGACTGTAACACACAACCTTGTGTTTCTGGGCCCCTTAATTAGGGAAATAAAAATCACTGCAGTTTATCCCTGGATCACTGAAAAAATGCAATATGAATACTTGAATGATTCACATAGTTAAGAAATATAAGCAACGTGTCTAGAATACTACATTTGCAAATTATATTTTGTCATGGCTATTACTTCAAAGGAACTGACCTTTTTCTGCTCCATCTACAGCTTTGTCTATGTCACTAAACAACAATTTTATACTAAGAGGAAAAGAAAGTCATAAGAACTTACACTTCTGCTGTATTTCAGATTATTAGATACTGCAGAGGAGGAGAAGGTCCACTGTGGGTGTCAGGTGAAAACAGGCCTGAAGAAAAAGATATCCCAAATTGTGTATGTGGTGCCAAAAGGATGTTTGAATTCCAGGTACGTAAACTCATTTAAAAATAATACAGGTAATGTATTTCAGACTCAGGACCTAATTGTATAGGTGTTGGCTCGTAATTGGAGCAAGATGGTTGAGGTTGAAACAAACTATGCTAAATGATTGTTAGTCTTTTAAGTGCCTTTTCCCAGAATCTCACATATAGAAGGTAAGTTTCCTTCAGGCAATTTGCACTATCCATAAAATGGTGCACTAGTGAATATGGAACTATCTCTTAATTAACAGGAGTCCGGTATTGTATATTTAAAAAAAAAAAGACTTAATGATGCTCATTGTAAATAAGTTTGGCTGGAAGTATTCAGCTGTAGAATTTTGAATGCTAGAGGTGTATGTATGCACTTAATGTCATGCAAAGGCAAAACATAGTTATTAAGGGACTTTCAAATGGTGGGAGGCTCACAGATCAGGCAAGGCTTATAAGGTCAAATCAAACTTATCTAGAATTCCAGATTTATTTTATTTGAGCTGCTGTATACATAGTAGCTTCAGCTGGGACTTGGGTGTAAGAGAACATAAATTCTCTTACACCAAATGCAGGGCTGTTCTTCAGAAGTGGGGAGAGGGGAGAAGTCTTTGGCCTGCCTCTAAACCTTTGGTTTTCCTTGAAGATTATGCCACAGCTCCTGAATCACCTTCACGTTGACAGCCTTGGAGAGAGCATTGACTGGGGAACGCTGGTGGTGTACACTTGTGCTGACAACTGCGGTGGGGGAAATGAATACCTGGAAGAGTTCATATGGAAACAAGACTATTCCATGGGCTCTACTTCATGAAGCTGAGTCATCCAAATGGAATACTTGATTTGTTTGTTTCACTGCATCTCTGCACTATGCAAACAGGTAGTTGAACTAAAGTCACTGATAACTGTGCATCTTGTAACAGTGATAAAACTGCTGTAACTAGACCTTGGCAGCCTCTCTTGTGCTCCAGAGGAGCTTTCACTTCAACCTGGTAATGAAGCCAGATGCATTTGTTCAGAAAGCTTCATTTCAAATCTCATTTCTCAAAGTTTATTAAATAAAGATGAAAAACTTTTGGATTGGTGAAATTATCTTTTGTTGGTAATGGAAGTTGAAAAACTCAAAGATTGTAGTCTGTCAGGATTTTCATTGGGCTGCTCAAAAATTAACATTCACTCAAAGAAAAGCAGACTACTGTAAACTCACTTCAGTGCTTATGCTGAAGAGCTGTACAGGAGTCAGCTAAGATAAAGCTGCACAGCATTTTGCTGTGGAATTAAATCCTCTTCCCTTTCTCAACAGGTACACTGAACCTAACTTGGGAGTTTGTTGCATGTTCTAACTGAGTGGTTATTTGAGATAAAATGCACAAAAATTAAGTATTTTATCTGACTTGAAACTGTTAGCCCCCTGCAGAAGTCGTTTAACTCAGGCATCTGGTGCAGAAGCAATTTAAACAAAGTCAGCCCTACCAGAACACATCTGTCTTGTTACACACTGCCTGTAGCAGCAGATTTTCAAGCTGAATTGTACCTTAAGTCTGCCATCACTGGTGAAGTTTAAAAACAAGTGTCCTCTGCAGGGATTCTTCCACTATATGACTGCCATATAGCTGAGGCAAGAGAAAAGTGAAACCATACTGCTGTGCTTTACTGTGGTAGTTGCTTAACTACTCCTATGGCTATGGGTGTACTTGCAGAAAAGGGTTTTTTGTTTCAGTATAGAATTGACTTCAGTTACATATTCCCTTATCCTGCTCCAACCATTCATAGCTGCTTACCTGTGATTCTGTGGGGCCCACTGTGGGGTTTTTGAAATCTTTTGGATGTTGAAAGTACTCAAATGAGCAGGCAGAGAATGCTGTACCTGTAAGTGGTTTGAAGTTTTAAGCCCTGGTGCATGTCATGAAACAGCAAACTGTCTTAAGTCACTGTAGTACAGCTCAACTGATTTTGTTGAAAACCATCCCATGGTTTCTTAGGGCTCCAAGCTTTCTAAAGAGTTGAAGAGTTTTGCACGTAAGTTGGTAATAGTTCAAGTCCTGCAAAAGCATGGACAGCCATACAGGCATAGTCAAGAGCCCTCAGGAACATGCATGAGCTCACAGCACACAGTGGCACAGCACTGAAGGCAGTGCAGTGTTTGAGTATCTTGAACTTATCCTGCACAGCAGCATTAATAAACAGCATCTTTCTGGTAAGATCCATGAACCTGGTTATTAAAACACCTGGAAAGACCTGGTGTAGAGAGAAGACTGAAGATCAACGTCACTCAGGATTTGAAAATGGAGCAGTATCAAAGCCAGCCAAAACTTCATTTTGTCTGGAATTAAACACCAACTTGGTACTGAGACCATTGTTTACATTTGGGTTAGTTTCAGATAAAAGCTGTTTGAAATAATATATAAGTCATAGAGAGGTTACTATTACTAGAAATTTACTGAATAAAAAAAAAAGTTTATTTTTAGTTCTCAGCCCCTAAGGCTTCAAGCATGGTTCAGAAGGAAGATTTTGTACATACTGACTCCAGTTGGAAGGGCTTTGACATTTTACAGGAACACTAATATAGTGAGGCTGTCACAGCTGGTAAAATACAAAAGTCGTAATTTAAAGAAATTCTAGAAGCTAAGCAGGGATCTTTTGTTTCAATTCAGTCGAGTGCAGCTATTTAAGACTTGCCTAAATCCCATCTGTTGAGTATAAGGCAACACATACTCACACACAAGCTTCTTTAACCAGTCATCTCTTTTGCTTTAACGTATTGGAAATATTCAAAGTGGACGTTGCCAAGGATGTGACTGCTGGTATGC
Organism: Machaerirhynchus nigripectus; assembly: GCA_013397975.1. NCBI lineage: Eukaryota > Metazoa > Chordata > Aves > Passeriformes > Dicruridae > Machaerirhynchus > Machaerirhynchus nigripectus. Next base: position 2,467,132 of record VZRQ01006258.1, read on the forward strand.
AAGCCAGAGCACTGCTAAGATTCTCTCGAAACTACAAGTCACTTATAGTAGTGCATCTGCTATTAAAAAATCGATTAAATAAAAAAATTTGATGTATTTCATTCTACCAGCTGGGTAATTTTAAAATTTATTAAGACAGTTCCCATAGTTGTATAAACAGGGTTTATTGTACACGTGGAGTTGAAGAAAGAAAGAGAAGAAAGGTATATATTATATATATATGTACAGTGAGCCATTTTAATTAATAAATTCGTTCTATCTTGCTTAATACTGGAAGGAGGGAATGTGTCTGGCACCAAAGAAATTTAAAACTGAAAAAATTTAAAAGCTAAAGTTCTGAAAATTATAAAAACCATGGTCTTATGGAAGGAACTTAAAACATATATACATGGCAATTTAAGTGGTTTGTACACTGAGTGACACAGTTGCATTTGTCTTTAAACCAACTTACAGATTTTCTATTAATAGAACTGGCATTAAAACTATTTAAAAGCTAGAATATAAATAAAAGTTGGAGGGACTGCTCCAGGAACAGCCCAGTAAAGCAACTCACAGTAACTCAGTAGACATATTCAAGAATACAGTTCCCCTTGAGCATCAGGGAAGTAGGCACTAACTGGGAAATAGTCCAAGTCCTGGTGTTGCAGTTGCACTGGAAGTCCGTTTCTTGTTACTGCTGTGCCATACACAATACCTTTTAAAATATACCCCTGATTCCTCTGAAACGTGTAGAAACTGTTACGTTGTCTTTCTGAATCCCTTTAAAATAGGATAGATGTTTTCAAATGCTTCATAGATTTCTGCTCGTACTTTAGCACCTGGAAAAAGAGAAGGGATAAATTAATTTGTACCTTTCACCAAATGCTTAATTTTAGCTTTTAGAATGTGTATTTGAGTGCAACTCTATATAAAACCTATGTGTATCCATAAATCTCTATTTTTACAATCCTTTATAACACATTTCATGCAGAGCTTACGTTACCAGCCTTCTCTGTGTAATCTGACAACTGCTAAAACTTTCCCTAGCATCTCTGTGATGATGCTATGTTGCAAATGGAATTTTCACATATGTAAATTCCACAGGAGACCCAACAACAAAGCACAGCCCTGTAGGTTTGTGCAGAAAGGCCTAACTGGTGGAGCTTTTTTCGAGAGTGTGAATATCAGGGTGAGGAAGGTCTGGCAATGGAAATCACCACAGAGGACTGCATTTCCCCACACTGCAGGGCATGATCCTTCTTTTGTCTGTGGGTCTTGTGGGTTTTCTTCTCCATAGTAAGACACAGCATGAGAGGAAATGGAAGGGAGTAGGTGGAGCACCCGAGGTTGAGGAGGTCCTAGAGCTCAAGTATCTCCCCTTCTTTGGCTGCTGTATCATGACCATGGCAGCAGCCCGCAGCCAAGCTGCCAAAGAACAGCTAGCTCAGTCACACATTCTCAGCCCACAGTAACAGTCTTTCAGATTTTGCCAGAAAGATTACCGGCATTCTTACAGCTTTTTGGGCACCTGCATACCTGACTAGGGCTCATGATCATTGTTCCTTTGAGCTAGCCAAATGTGCTGTTGCTTTGTGCATTCTCATCTGTTCAGGAATATAGTGCAAGTAGCTCTGTGTGCAGTGGCAGTGCTGAGCTGCAGACTGAGCTGCAGGTTGACCTCTGGGTGCAGGACCCTCAAGCAAGAGGCCTGAACTGCTGAATCTTTGCATAACAAAGCCTGGTGCTGAGCCCTCAAGAAAACCTGGTCTGACTGTGTGAGTGGGGTGTGTAGGGAGTCAAGCAGGGCACCTGCTGGCTTGCTGGAGCTGCCCACTGTGAACAGGCTTTGGTCCTACTGCAGCTGGTGAAGCTCTGACTGCCAGAGTGGCTGCTGGATGGCTGCACAGGCAAGTTTCCTTAACATCACCATCCATGGGACACTCTATTAACTCTCCTTTCTCAGACAGTCTTAGAGACTATCGTCTCTAAAGGAAAAGTACCTGGCAGCTTACGTATCTCTTGTGTTCTCTGTAATACAGTCTGTCTCACCTCTTGGAGCAAGATACTGTCTTCACTTACCAGTTAAAACCACTTTTCCAGAAACAAAAATAAGCAGAACAATTCTTGGCTTAATCATTCTGTAGATTAAGCCAGGAAACAATTCTGGCTCGTAGCTGTAAAAGAAGAGAGTGAGAGTGTTTAAACGTGCTTGCAGACACATGCTCCACTCTATCTTCTGGGCCCAGTCTAGGACTGGGCAGAGCAGATGTAGACATCCCTGAAACTTGAAGAGGGTAGCAGGGAAGATCATTTTGACAGGTTCACATTGGGCAGCCTCAGTTACACCTGAGGCAGTGCAGAGATGGGAACAAAGATGCAGGTTTCCCTGTGGTGCAAGGGAATAATCTAAACAGATGTCACTAAGACAATTAAGTATGCAACAAGAATGAAACATAAGCAAGCTTTTTTTACCTGCTGAACTGCTGGTGTGTGAGTACCAATCCTTCCAGTCTGATGGGAAATTTCACATCACAGCTGCCCACCATATTCTGAATTTTAAAATCCAAAAATTTTGCAGGAAAACCCAGTTTCTGAACAACTCTTGCATACTTCCTTGCTGCCAGTCTGGATTGCTCCTCACTGAAGTGAAAAAGGATATCCATATTACTGCCTCAGCTAAGTATTACTTCAAGCAAACAGAATTAATCCACAAATACCTAACAAGGGGAAAAAAGTCTGTGTGGAGGGAGAGGGTAGTGCACACGCAAAATTTTTACATCCAAAATTAACAACTATCACTGGTTTTCATACTAATTTTGGTAATAGGCTCCTGGTCACCATTAGTGTTGCATTCACTGTTCATGAGACACGAAACAGTAAATTATAAAGCCATACATTTTACACTTTTAAAATATTGACCAGAGTCCCTCTAATGGGACATTAAGACTGTTATTTAAGTTTTCACTGTAGAACAATCTTGAACTACAACTGCTAGAAAATACGCATTTCTATAAAAATCTGTCAACTGCCAAAATCCTCTGCTTGATTCAGCCCAGGCATTCAAACATGGGTTTAACACAACTGCACATCCTTACCCACTGTTGCAGAATGCAGTTTGCTTCAGGTTTGCAAACAGCTGAGGATCTGTTTGCTCCTGATGCAGAGTAAGACAACTTGAATTTCAAGTGTCACCATGCAGAGAAAGTGTTTCCCTGTACAGATCTATTCATTCATCTCTGCTCATTCGTTCATTCCTTCTGGATTCCTAGCAGACTTCTTCAGAGCAGAATTTCTCTTCTGCCCACCAGAGTTAAGCTTATGTTTACTTTTCAATTGTTGTGCTTCAATGGTCATGTTAAGAACAGATCAGACTACAGGAACCAGAGATTTGGAGCTCTTGTCCTCTGACGAATGAAGCTATTCAAATATAAAATCCTTCTGTCACCATCCTTAAAGTTTAAGCAGTTCCAATGCATAGCTGCTGAATTTTTTAAATTATTAGAAAAAGCAGGTAACTGCAAAGCCAAAGAGTTGAATATAATAACCTCTGCAAACCAGTTTATCAGTCTGAATGAAAGCGCTTCAGAAACAGAACTACCATTTCCCCATAAGTTAGAAAGTCCCTTCAATCACAAAGAGGCATTTTCGGTAGAAATGTGTATGATTTGAAATAACTGTGAAGCAAGATTAGTTGTACAACTTTGATGTGTACATATAAACAAGCATCATGGTACATGAGAAAAGACAGCCTGAATTAGTTTGCTTGTAATGCCTAAACATACCTTTTTGCTCCTGTGCACACCATTTTTCCAGAGCTGAATATCAGTGCAGTAGTACGTGGTTCTCTTATTCTCATAATAACAGCAGCAAAACGCTGAAGTGTGAGCATTGAGACTGTTAGTGATATACTGCTGCCATCATTACATTAAAACCAAATCTGCATCATCTAAGTAGCAAGTTACACTGTAGTGCAAAGAAAACTAAGGTCAAACATACTTAAAGATCACTCAAAGTTTACTTGAAATGCTTAAACCGTAAGTACCTTCAAGCACACACACTGAGAGGTAGAGCCAGGCAGGAAGGATATTTACTCTTGCATTCCTATTCATCTCTCATTACTATATATACAATGTACAAATAATGCTAACATTTGCATCAGCACAGTAGAAACAATTTAAAAAATAAATTTAAAAAATTCCTCCATATGTGTTGAAATTTTATCTCTTATAAGTAGGATGGAAAACTATCCAAAAAAATTGGACAGTGTTACAATACCAGCAAACAGAACAGCTGGAGGTCAAAGTCCTGTGTAAACAGAAGTCACCTCAGCTGCCACAGTAGGACATAGCAGCCCAATTAGCTCCAGCTTTTTATTCTAAGTGAGCATTTCCAAATATTCTTAAATTCCTTAAAGCAACAGATACTGGAAACTGATGTGGGCATACACACACACACAAACCCCTGTTTGTTATATTTAACTTGGAACAGCTCACCATGCAGTCCCATGAATTGTTCTGCTGACATAACCAAGGCGGTAGCGTGGGTTACCCAACAGCACATTTGTCAAAATATGACTTAAATAATACAGCCAAGCAACATCTTTTTGTGATAGATTAATGTACTGACTAAACGTCAGGAGTGTGTTACATAACCCCTCTTTCCCTCTGCCACGGAAAACAGTGTTTCATATTGATTATTCTAGCCTACAAGTTTTACACAGCCACCTACCCCCCTACCCTGGGAGTTACCAAGGCATGCTCAAATTTTTGTTGCACTAATATCTTACTCCCAATTATGTAAGAGCATCACTGGTTTAAACTTACAGTTACAGTCATTTATCATATATGCCTGCATGCGTGCTTTAACCTTTAAGAGCAGAGTTCAGGTCAACTGCAGTAAAATACTAAATGCCAAAACAAAGAAAACACACACACCCCGGGAAGACTGAAGCCTTCCCAAGACAAGCCAATTCAACCACACGACATCGAGATTTTTATTAGTGTCCAGCTACTGTTGTTGCAAAGGTAACATTTTCAAGAGGAGCCACCCAAAAGAAACATGAAGTGACATAATTTTCTGGATTTAACGCTCCAGGTCCTTTGCTGTTTTTCAGATTTCCCAAGCTAAAAAGTAGCCACTTATTTAGAACCCCACTATTATTTAGAAGCAGCAGGCAACTTTGAAGTCAATATTGAAAAAAATCGATTTAATTTTGCTGTTCCACCAAATTTAGCTATGAAGCAATGAGATGGCAGAAGTACCAGGAGAGAATATGAGAGAACAGAGGGGAAGCGAGACTATGAAAAAAAGCAAATGCCCTGTGACCATAAGAATTCCAGAGGAGCAGCTAGGTGGAGGAAACCACAGCTCTGGCAGGAGCCCAGCACTTGAATTCTTCTTTCCTTTCTCCTTGTTGGGAGAAAGGGAACAAGATTTCATCATCAGATATTTCACAGTAATATGCGAAAAGAGCTCTCTGAGCACTACAAACATACACTCATATGAACAGCAGCAGAAGCCAGCTCTACCCCAAAAAGCTTGGCCAGTGCATTACACTGTTGGTTTTTTCTAAATCTAACAACTTAAAACCTGGTGCACATCACAGCTACCTCAGCATACATATGCTTTTTACTAATTTGAACATTACAAGTTTATTAAAATTTCCCTTTTAACTGTATTATAAAACTGAATATATAGCAGGTAGGTTTTTCAGTCTATTGCAGCAGCCTGCAGCCACAACCTGTGCCTTTGATATATCTGTTATAGGATGAACTCTAATACATTTCTCTTACCTTGGGATTATATTCAGCATTTCGGGCACGAAGTGCAATAGTTTTTAGGTCAAGTTTGCAACCAAGATTCACTGTGGACACGATATTCCTAAAGACAGATCAGTGAAATACATTAAAACACAGTAAGGAATTCATGTGCCTTTCTCATTTTTAACCAAGCCTAATCAATTTTATTTATTATTTTGTTTCTCCAAGCAAGTTTGAATGGCATCTTTCCTACTAATAGGAGCACTGAGCAGGGTTTTGGCTCAGGAACCTCCTTTTGTAGGGCAGAAGCTCCTAAGGCATAATTGCTGATTCCTCCTTATCTGTCAGCTATTACGAAAAGTGTCCCATGAGAAGAATCTCTATTTCAGTTTGGCAGGAAAAGTTATTGATGTTGAGAGCCCTCACCACAATCAGGGAAGCTGCTGGAATCAGGAGAAAATGCGATATTACCATCTGAGATTTTCCTTGCTACGCCCTTCAAGGAGGAAGGTGCAGAACTAAGTGGGAATGACCCAGGAGGTAAATCCATTGCCAGGAGATGGGATAGCAAATCTCCAGAAAGTTTTAAAGAAGTTCCTAGATAAAAAATTTTGTTTTCTGGGAAAATCCTGAAATTTAAAGGTCCTCAGTGAGAGAAAGAAGAATAGGAAAAATATGAAAAACTAGTCTTTCAATTCATGTTATCAACCATTTCCCTTTGTCCCTTCCATAAATTTCTGAAATAGTCTCTTTAAAACAGAAGTTCACTGAAAATACTTCCATACCTAAACTTAGAACTAGTTCTAGGGTTTTTTCCCTTCTCACAAACTCAGTGTTAGCCATGCATTGGAAAAGGGAATATCATGAACTCCTAAACTGCAAGGAGTTAAAAGTTACGATGGTGTTAAATGAAGACATATATAACCATCCACTGGTATGCTCCAAAGATGTACCACTGACAAATCACTGAGAAACTGTTTATATTACTAAGTGGTTTAGTAACGAAGCTAAGCTAAAAATAAAAGCAATTTCACTCATACTGCTACAGGAGACTTGTAAATTATCAGGACCTCCCTTCCCACCAAAATGCAGTGCCTAATTCCTGATGTGACTTTGGTCCTAAGTCTTTAAAGGGCTGAGAAAGGACATGATGCACTAGCTGAGGGGCACTCACTGTAGTTGTGGCACTATGCCAGAGCTCTCCGACGCCGGTGTTGCAGGAGTTATAGGAGTCATTGGAGTCATTGGAGAGGGGTACAGAGGCGTGGTTCCTGGTAAAGGGGCTGTGGTAAGAGTCTGTGAATGGAAGAGCTGGGGGGTTTGACCAGATGTTCCCTGTGTCGCTTGCTGTGACGTGGATTGCTGTGCTGCTTGCTGCTGCTGCTGCTGCCGCTGCTGTTCCTCCAATATGGACAGACTGTTGGTGCTCTGGACAGGCTGTGGTGTCAGTCCTGTGCCATATGGCATCATCGGGCTAAAAATTGGAATTCCTGGAGTCATTGCACCCTACAGAAGAAAATGTGACTCAGAAACCACAGATCGTGTTGACTCCATTTTGTTCTTAAGAGACAAAGTTTTCAGGAGGAGACTAAAATTAAATCTATGTTAGCTGAGTTGCTCATATGAAACCTGAAGCATACAGAAGTACATCATTAAAAACAGAAAATCCTTGAAAATGCAGCCATTCCATAGAATAAAGTACTACCCATAGGAATCTAGGCACATGACATGCTCCTCACACTATACCTTGCAAGCATGTCTCAACTTTGACCCAGAGTTTAACTTGAAATTGTTTGACCAACTGTGCTGACTGTACCCAGTGCATTCATAGCCCAGCAACAATCCATTATGTACATAGTTTAAGGAGCAACCACCAAAATGAAATTAATCTTTCCAATTTGTCAGTCATGTTTCAACTTAGAGCAACGCCGTTAAGAAATGCCACATATAGTCTTACACTCCACGTATAAGGAAACGCATGTTTCTTATACTTCTGGATATAAACATCAATGGCTTTAAAATTCTGCTTTATACTATTAATACTATAGTATTATTCGATACCTAGCAGAATTTTTCAGACCTGCAAACAAAAAAACCAAAACTGCAAACAAAAAAAGTGAAGCTACATGCAAAAAACAGAAAATGCTTTCATAAAAGAAATTCAGATCATAGTTGCATCTTAAATCATTTGTTTTTACCTGAGGGGAGGCTAAGCCTTGAGCGTAGGGTGGCAAACTGTTGTTCTGATCCATGATTCCAGTTATTTCTTTGGTGAGGCCAGAAGTATTTCCTTCAATTAATTTAAATAAACCTTGAATCCAAGAGGGTTTTTAACTGTTTAAAACATTCCAGCAAAATAGCTTTTAAAGCCAAGCTGAAAGTGTCAGGAAAACGTCAGTTCCAGAGAAATATGTTATGATTCTAAAACACTAACCAAAGCCTGGAAAGAAAAAAAGTAATATATTGAGAATAGTATCTAAACACAAACCCAAAAGCAAACCTATCAGCTGCTGACTCAGATTAGGAGACACCCACGTACAAATACATATAAGAACATTCACGCATACACACACACGCATGCACAATCCATAAAAATAACCTTTTTCAGGCACGCTCCACAGAAACTTTGCAGTATGATTCTGCTGAAGTCCCTGGCAGGTTACTTGACTCACATGGGCAGGCCTCTGTCTAACCAAACCCTCCTGCACAAACAGCTCAAGCTGTTAATGCTCATTCTACTGCGAGCTTTGCTTTACCTGGAAAAGTACTGATTTTATTAAATTTAATTCCCCTGACTACTAACTTGACAACCTTGCTGACACATTGCTTGTAAGTCTCTTCCTGGCCATTTTAAGGCTTGGGCTTTCAAAAATTATTATTTTCTTCTATGAGAAAAGCATCGCTGGTCAAATCAGAGCTAGGAAAACCTCTTCCATCCAATTCCATAAAATAAAGCACTAACAGATTTCAAACTGCAATGACATACATTTCATGAGAAAAAAAGAAATACGTGAAAACCAGTCTCAAGTTTACAAATGAAACAAACAATGATTTTCTTTTATGTTTGAACTATATTTCTGTTGTTGTGTTATAGAAATAACCCAAGTGGAGAATTTAAATGTCATGACATCAATCACATAAAATATTTTCCCGTTAATTTGTAAGTTTCTCAACTATTGCCGAGAAATACTCAAGGTCATTATCAGGCCAGAGGTAGGCCACCTCAAAATCTGAAGACAGCCTATTCAGCCTCTCTTTTTTTTTAAGATATGAGAGCTTAGAATTACATTGATATTTACACTGCAGGTAAAAAGGCCTGCTTTTTTCCACCCATGACTATAAGGTATTATCATCTTTACCCTCACCAAAGGTATCAAGCAGAGGTTTTACAACGGGGGTACGTTAGAAGCCTAAACATTATCCTGGAAGAAACAAAGTCAACTCCTCGACAGCCGAGCTGTTTAGTAAGAAGGCTGGATACCAGGCATGCCAAAACCTGCAGCCAGGGCACCGTCTACGCAGAGGTCCCTCCTGTAACCACTTAACGCGGCTTGCTCGGATCTCCACTACAAACGCCGGGCGACGTTTTCGTCGAGGGAACAGAGTCCAGAAGCAGGAGACAGCCCGGAGGAGGCCCCGACCCACCCCCGAGGCCCCTTTCG
>VZRQ01006258.1:2476798-2593046 GCA_013397975.1 Machaerirhynchus nigripectus
CGCCGCGCTCAGCGCCCGCCGGAGCCCGGCCGCGCCCCGCCCCCGCGCCACCGGCGCGCCCGGCACGTCACTTCCCGCCGCCAGCGGGACAAGAGCCTTCCCAGGGAAGAACCTGCAGAAATTAAACAAGGGCAAGTGCAGGATCCTGCACCTGGAGAGGAGTAACCGCATGCACCAGGACAGGCTGGGGGCCAGCCTGCTAGGAAGCAGCTCTGCGGTGAAGGACCTGGGGGTCCTGGTGGACAACAGGCTGTCCATGAGCCAGCAGTGCCCTTGTGGCCAAGAAGGCAAATGGGTGTCCTGGGATGCATTAGGAAGAGCATTGCCAGCAGCCCTGGTGAGGCCACACCTGGAGTGCTGTGTCCAGTTCTGGGCTCCTCAGGACAGGAGAGACATGGAGCTCCTGGAGCAGATCCAGCAGAGGGCTCTAGAGATGATTAAGGGACTGGACCACCTCTCTTATGAGGAAAGGCTGAGGGACCTGGGCCTGTTCAGCATCGAGAAGAGACGACTGAAAGGGGACCTCATTAATGTGTATAAATATCTAAAGGAAAGGTGTCAAGAGGATTCAGCTGGGCTTTTCTTGGTGGTGCCAAGCAATAGGACAAGAGGTGATGGGCAGATACTGATATACAGGAAGTTCCATCTGAATACAAGGAAGAACTTCTTAAGTGTGGAGCTGACCAAGCACTGGAACAGATTGTCCTGAGAGGCTGTGGAGTCTCCCTCACTGGAGATGCTCAAGAACCATCTGGACACAATCCTGTGCCAGGTGCTCTAGGATGACTCTGCTTGAACAGAAAGGTTGCACCAGATCACCCCCTGTGGTCCCTTCCAGCCTGACAGATCCTGTGAATCTGTGGGGGTCCCTGGCAGTGCACCAGGCCCTCACAGAGATTGTGGTTCCTCACGTTGGAACTGTACAGAGTGCCACACTGCGGTGCTGCCACCTTTGCATCTCGCTGCTGTGTGTGCACAGTGCCCATGGAGACTGCAGCCGCCACGGCTGTGCTTCCCAAGCAGAGCAACACACATGAGCACCACACATGTCCCCTGCATCTCATTGTCGCCCCTGGCCTTCTCCCCTAGCACCTCTTCAAGCTTCTGTCCCAGCCCTTACTGCTTGTTTCCATTCATGCTGTGGTGGCCTGGCACCACATCCCATGGCCCAGCTCGAGGACCTGGTGAGACCGCATCTGGAGTACTGTGTCCAGCTCTGGGGTCCTCAGCAAAAGAAGCTGGACTTGTTGGAGCAAGTCCAGAGGAGGGCCACCAAGATGCTTAGAGGAATGAAGCACCTCTTGTACGAGGAAAGGCTGAGATAATTTTGATTATTCAGCCTGGAGAAGAGAAAGGCTTCAGGGTGACCTACTAGAAGGGTGGAGAGGGTCTTGGCTTCAAACTGAAAGAGAGAAGGTTTAGATTAGATACTAGGAGGGAGTTCTTTGCTGTGAGGGTGGTGGGACACTGGCACAGGTTGCCCAGGGAAGTTGTGGATGTCCCATCCCTGGAAGTGTTCAAGGCCAGGCAGGATGGAGCTCTGACCAACTTGGTCCAGTGAAAGGTGTCCCTGCCCGTGATGGGGGATTGGGACTAGATGATCTTTAAGGTCCCTTCCAACTCCAGCCATCCAATGATTCTATGATTCCCGACCCTTGCTCTTCACAGCGGTTCCAAAGGCGCTCTCTCTTACAGAGCAGGAGCCACTCTGCTGCCCACCCGTCCAAACGCGAGGGGTGTTTGATGGCCTCACCACAGCCACTGATCAGCCTGTGTGTTTCCACGAGCGGGCACGCAGGTGTCGGGGCTTGGCGGCCCAGGCACACACCTTGCCCGCCGGCGGGGCCCGGGCGGGCTCCGCTCCACAGCGGCGCCGCCGCCCTCCGGCCAGAGGCAGGCGCTCGCCGCCCGGCAGAGCAGCCGAGAGGAGGCGGTGCTGCCCTCCCAGAGCAGGTCCGCTTCCGCCTCCGGTGCCGCCATTTCGCCGTGAGACAGCAGCGATCGGGCCTCCGCGATGCTGTCCGCCGAGGAATACGGGCCCTCCCGGCCCGGGACGGGCCACGAGCTGGAGGCACCCGTGCAGCACTACCGCTTCTCGCCATACACCTTCAACGGAGGGTGAGGGGCCGCGGCGGGGAGCGGGCGGGGCGGGGCACCCTCGGCCCGGGACAGGGGGCCCAGGGGAGAGCGGCGTCAGGTTGGGGCTGCCTCGCCTTGCTCCTGCTTCCCCCCGGTGCTCAGTGCGGGTTTATCTCCCCTCACGGTCTCCTCTTTGTAGAGAGAGCGCGGCAGCACAAGGAGGAGCTGGGCTCGGGCTTGCCTTGAGTCCATGCAGCCTTTCGGGGTGTTCTTGCCTATCCGTGTGGCTTTTGGAACACTCGGGCTCCCTAGACCTTGAGTGATCTTAAAGTACACATCTTTTGTTGCCCGCAGAGAAGTTTCTTTTTAGTGGCTTAGGAAACCCAGGTAATGGTCCTGTTACAGAATCACAGAGTTGTTAGTGTTGGAAGGGACCTCTGGAGATCATCCAGTCCAACCCCCCTGGCAAGGCAGGGTCACCTCGAGCAGGTGACACCAAAACGCGTCTAGGTGGGTTTTGAATGTCACCAGAGAGGGAGACTCCACGAACTCCCTGGGCAGCCCGTTCAGTGCTCTGCCACCCTCAACGTAAACAAGTTCTTCCTCGTGTTGAGGTGGAACTTCTTGTGTTTTAGTTAATGGCCATTGCTCCTCGTCCTGTTGCTAGTAAATTTGTAACTGGGTTGAACGCTGTCTTGCTGTAACTGTTAAAGGGAGGTGGTGTTTTACACACCTGAGTTGGTGGCAGGATCTGGCCAGGCAGGTTTTTTTCTTATGATGACTGCTGCTTTTTAAAGCACATCTTTTTGTTGCTCAGTGGTAGTACACCTTTGGTGACCACAAAACTGGTTGTTAGGAAGTAGTAACATCAGATTTAAAAAGTGATGTTTATTTAAATGTAATGATACTGTTGCTTAGTACTTTGCTTGTTTTATACAGATGAATCAGTATCAGGCATATAAAATACCGTCGTCCATTGGGTCTGGTTCTTGTCTGGTGTAGAGTCTCTGTTTTACCAAGTTTCCATACAGTTCAAATCAAACTAGAGGGCCACGTGCATATATTTTTTTCATTGTGTCTAGTGTCTTCTTCCTTTGGTATTGAGTAGGGATGTGCATAGCGGGAAGCATAGCAAGGAGTATAAGATGCTTGACAAAACGTGAGTCTGGGTATAGAATTACTATCTAGTTTGTTTCTGTGTTGCCTAAGAAGATACTTGTGTTGGAAATCATGATTTATCAGTACTCTTTTTTAAGGACTGTGCTGGCGATTGCTGGAGAAGACTTTTGTATCGTTGCCTCTGACACGCGTCTGAGTGAAGGCTACTCAATTCACTGCCGGGACAGTCCAAAATGCTACAAACTGTAAGTCCAGATCAGCAAGGTTTGAAAAAGATGAAGTGTCTTTTGTATTGCTGACCATGTTACCTGCCTCCTGCTTTAAGCAGAATTCTTAAAAGAAAAAGCACAGTAACAAAGTAGATTTTGGGGTCGTGGTGACCCTTGTTGTAATGCAAGATGTGATGTGATGTTGCAAATACAGCCAGGATTCTTGTTTCATGCTCTTGAAGTTTACTGAGAACAGAACTTTTTTAGCATGATACAAAGCTTAATGTGGGGTTTTTTGGCTGGATAACCAGAAGAATTTTTAACTTAACTGTAGCAAAACTTAATCCTATGATAACTCATTCTGCTTCATCAGGAGACCTGGGGATGGTTCACAAGTGTGCCCACTGCTGCCAGTTATAGTGTGTCTTTCTAGTTAACTACCTGGCACTTTGCAGAGGTAAATGTATCAGTAGTTCCATTATTGAAATTTCCATGCTCATTTTATAGTTTAACTCACCTGGGTAGCATCTCCTTGGTTTACAACTAATGTTTAATGTTATTTGTGTTCATTTTACTGCAGCAGATGTTTGCCTTGTAGGCTGTCATCAACGATGTAAAAATTTTTTGTCTTGTGGGTTATTGTTTCTTTTTCTAAATTGATGACATGAGATCAAAATAACTTAGGTTTCTCATGGCTAACTTGTTACTATATGTTTGACTCTCTGATACTGTCCAAATGTACTCTGGTACATTATACATCCTGCAGGCAATGGCTTTGTGTAATTCTAGTGATAGGCTGAGAGGAGATTTTGTTTAAAGATGTTTTCTGAATGACTGCTTTGGGTTGGTCTGTCGCCCTGAGTTTTGCAGTCTTTCGATGTTTTCATTCCTGTAATAGAATTTCTCACGCAGTTTCTGTAAACATAGGCCATGTTTTCCTACTGGTCTTTATTGTTTTCATTCTTTTCCTAAGGCGGAGAATTATGATAGACTTTTGGTCTGACCAGTGTCATTGAGAGGTGGTAACCCCATCCTCCAATCCATGGTTGTCTCTAAAAAGATATATAACTGACTGAATAAAGAGGCCAGGCCCTCTTTTGCCCCTCTTTTGGCCCTGGCTCCTATCCTGACAGAACGGTGTCTGCGTGGTTCTTTTCGTGTCCGAGTACAACATTGGTCTGGGGGTGTTAATGTTTCTAGACTCTTCTGTTTCTGAAAATTAAAATTTCAAGTGTGTGTTCCCATGGTTAGTGTTCATAAAACATTTCAAAACTGAGCAGAGAGCTAAGCTTCTCTGGTGTGTCTGCAGCCAGATAACTTCTGTTGTGCTGACACAGAAAACCCCCAACACTATAAATGTCATGTAACTGTCCTACAAGCTTAATGCAGCCCTCTGCTCTGATGGAGTAAAAATTGGACTGAGTGATAGGGTCTGTGGCTCCCCAGTGTAAAACGGATCTTCTAGCAAGACCAAAACTTTGCTTCAGCTGGGGTCAGGGGTGCATGAAGAAATGGAGAATTTTTGTTGTCAGTCTTACTGACAGCTGAAGAAGGAAGTGGGTTGAAGAAAGGTATCTTCATGGTCCTATGTTTAATGAGTCCTCTCCAAGATGCAGGTTGCAGGTGCCTTTCATACACCACAGATCTGTTAATACATTTCAGACAACTGTTTTTTAGCAGCACTAGAAACACTGAAAATACATTTGCTGTTTTCATAATAACCTGCTGTGTGAGAAATTGCTGTAGTTCATGCTAAGTCTAAAATCGCAACAAAATTTTGCATTTTTCAGAACAGAACAAACGGTCATTGGATGCACTGGTTTCCATGGGGACTGCCTTACCCTTACTAAAATTATTGAAGCCAGATTAAAGGTAACTACCTATCCTACTGTATTTAGAAACTTAGATTCTTAATATTACACTTGAGACTGATAATATGATAAGTTTTAAATGTAACTTTTGTTGGTTTTTTTCAAGTGTTTGTATTATAACTGTTTTGCTAGTGAAAGATCTGGCAGGGAAAATTGGTGCTGTGTTCTTACGAAGTGTGACACCACAAATTTATTGAATGGAACAGCTGGAGAAGATATTGTTAATGAGGTGACACCTATTAATTACAAAACTTTGAAGATGTGTTAATCTCTGGCTTGTAAAAAGGCTATACCATTTAGACCAAGGTGTTTTCACTAATTGCGCTGTTAATTTTGCTTGGCGTCAGATTCTTCTGTAGTGAGGTTACAGAAAATGTAATTCTGATTGAATGTCAGCTTCAGTGTTTGACTTTCTTCTTGGATGTGCTCTACCACTGGCAGATGTACAAGCATTCCAACAACAAGACCATGACTACTGGGGCTATTGCAGCAATGCTGTCTACAATCCTGTATTCTCGACGTTTCTTTCCCTACTATGTTTACAACATAATTGGTGGACTTGATGAAGAAGGTAAGACTTTAAACAGAAAAACAATGAAAAAAGACAGGCTGAATTTCTGTGGGAGGATAGCTATTGCTTTACATCTCAGGTGTACTGATTGAGTAACAAAGTTTGTGTTCCTATTTCTAAAACCCGCCTTTAGACGTTATGGTACTTACACAGATTAAATACATACTATGTATCTGGCTTGTTTCCTAGTTTTTGTTATTCATTTGATTTCATTTCTAAAGGTCTGAAAGTCTGAAACTATGTTGTAATTACTTGATTACAAATAAAATCTCTAAAGTGAAATAACTCATACTTTAGACTGGAAAATTTTACAACAGTTTTGCTGGATTTCTTAATTGCATCTTTAAAGTAGATGTCACCAGTAAAACTGTATATGTTTTACTCAGACCTGTGGGTGTGGTAAAGGCTATTAAATATGAAGAATTACTCCAGAGACAGGTTTCCACAAAGTTATTTTTAAATGTTAACTAACCTCTAATGAAAATCATGACTTCTACACAGAAGCTGTAGTTTAATGTACAGCCCTTCCAGGACTTACTGGGTGCAGTGCAGTGATTTGGTTGAGTTGCTGAAATACTGTGTTCTCTGGCTTTGAGAAGGAGCTCAGAGGTGGTCTTGTTTGGATAATTTCAGCCAGTCCCTGCAGTTTGTTTTTACCATTAAGTTACCCTACTTTCCCAGTCTTGCTAAGACGTGTGTGTGATTTGTGGGATCTGGCAGGGGATCAGTCTGCCCTGCATAATGGTGAATCTCAGATTATAATGGTGCTGTAGCAGCTGATAAGAATCAGAGTGCAGGTTTGCTTGCATGGACTAAATTTGGGTTCAGCAAGATTGATTTTTGATTTGTCTGGCTTTCTCAGGGCTGTGCAGCTTCTGTGCTGTGCTGCCAAGGGCACTGGGCAGTTAATTGAATTGGGTGCAGCCTCTGTGAACAGAAAGGTTGAGCTTGGCCAGCTCCTGCATTCTGACTGGCATTTCCTCATCAAACCCCGATGCTTCAGAGCTACAGTGCTTCTGTATCTGTGATGTTGGTGCAAACCAGTGAACTTTGTGCAGCCTGGCCTGGCTTCAGAGGAGAGTGTGCAGCAGACCAGAGCATCATCCCTGGTTCTGGGAATGCAATGCAGAGGCATCCAAGCATGCTTCCTGGAGGTAATTCAAGAAATGTATCATTCAAGAATGATGTCTGATCTGCTTGTTTGTGTTAGCCTTGGAGCCCGTGGAGCTCTTTGTGCAGCACTACACTCTAGCACATTTTTCTGCTTTGATTATTCTGCATCAGCACTTTTTGTGTGGTAAGTACTGTAGGAAACATCTGTTGGATCATGATTGTGGCTTAAATAGAGAAAATAACCTTGGGTATCGTACCAGGCTGCGGCCATAGTGAGTCATAGCATCATCTGAACATCCTCGGTGTTGTTTGGTAAAGGTTTACTGGGATCTGCAGTGTTCCAGACACTGCTTATCTGGAGAGCTGGTTTTGCTGAAAATTTGCTGGTTTTGCTTATCGGTATTGAGCATCTTTCTGATTTGTGATTACATACTACTTTTTTTTTTTCTTTTTTCAGGGAAGGGAGCAGTTTATAGCTTTGATCCGGTGGGCTCCTACGAGAGAGATTCCTACAAAGCAGGTGGATCAGCAAGTGCCATGCTGCAGCCCCTGCTGGATAACCAGGTAAAATAGCTTCCTGGATTTTCTTTTGGTTTGTGTTTTTCCTTATCTCAGTAAACATGTGCAACGTTCACATTATTGTAGCTTTAATTCTGGGGAATATTACTTTTGAGAGAAGTTTTAAATCTGTTACAGGTAGGATTTGTTCATCTGTACATTTATAAATTATGTGACTTTACTTTCTCAGGAGAAATCGAAGTTTTGCTTTGGGATCTGTTCAGGTTTTTAATATGTTATTAATAGTGTAGTGCCTGTTCAAAAGACAGAAATGTTTTAATTGGAGTGTTTTTCATAGAAGTTGTTTAGGGTTTTTTTCCTGGGTTTTGGGAGTCTTTTCTTGGCCAATAACATAAATATGCCTGTTACTTGGCATGAATTAATACCAAATTGAGAAGATGGAATTAATACATACATTTTATCATTTAACATACCCTTGGTTAAGTCTTCAGTTTTGTACAACTCAGATACCATTTTCCACTAAGAATGTTTTTATATAAAACTGCTGGAAACTTATGCAGCTAAATCTGTCTAAAATACTTGAAGAATATTTTCATATTTAGTTGAAGCTGTTAATGATTTAATGGGAGAGATACCAAAACATGTTTTACTCTTTTTTATTTTTTGACATGGGTGTTGGTATTCAGTCACTTGAACCTGATGTCAGCACAACTTTTGTGCTTACGAAAGTAGTAAGCATTCTTGGCTCTTACCAGATGAGAAAGGAATGGATTGTTTTTTTAAAAAACTTTATTAACTGAAGGAAATACCTTCTGCAAAAACCAAGTTGTCATAAGTAATTTTTTATTGCTTACAGGTTTCAGGCAAAACATGCAACTCTTCTACTTTACCTGTTCTGATGCTTATGTTGACACTTACATTTATGAGCTAACTTACATTATTTAGTAGGACCAGATATAAACCAATATAGACTTAGTTTTGAAGTCTAAGTATCTTTAGGAATATTTGCTTTTAAGAAATGTTCCTAACTACAAGTGACCAGAGAAAAAAGGCTCATGTGCAGTTCTGATACTGCCAACCCAGTGAGAAGTTTGTGAAGAATTAGATCAGATCCAAATGTTCATTGTGATCTTGTATATGCTGATTGAGCAGGAGGAACTTTGCTGGCTGTGTATTGGATCTGCTTCTAGTTAATTTTCTAAGAGTACCAGTATTGGCAAAGCTCTCAACTGTAAACTGTGTGGAGAAATACTTTTTCAGCTGTGGGTTTTTTAAAATAGACAAGCCATTTTTTGTAATTCATCTGAATCTGCATGTTCATTCTAGTGCAGAGACTGAAACAGTTTTCATAGATGGATAAAATGCATTTTCATCTTCTCTTAGATTGGCTTCAAGAACATGCAAAATGTGGAACATGTACCTCTGACCCTGGAAAGGGCTTTGCAGCTGGTTAAGGATGTCTTCATTTCTGCTGCTGAGAGAGATGTGTACACTGGGGATGCACTTAAGATTTGCATTGTCACAAAAGATGGAATTAAAGAGCAAACTATCCAGTTACGAAAAGACTAATTCAGTTCACGTGTAAGCAAGTAATATGTGATGTATGATTTACCTGTGTTATGAAGACATTTGTCTTATTAAATTTTTTTCAAGAAGTTCAACTACTGTGATGCTGAGTGTTTTCTGTCTTTGTTAGAAGTAGTAGTGTTTTTTAGAAACTAGAGCAGTGCATGGTAAGGAAGCATCTTAATCTATTGATCAGTCTAATTCTAATGCAAGTTTAATCCCCTTCTCACAATCCCTTATGCTGCAATATAGGGGAGTTTAAACTTAGTAAAATTAGGTTCACGGACTATTCTGATAATTCTTTCAGTTCAGCCTTGGTTTAGTGAGTAAGGCATTTTCTCCGTTCATGCTGCCTTTTCTGCGCTTCATAGCTTGCTTTTCCTATCTTCTCCTTTATTTCTCTGATGTGCTGTCCTGACATTTGACTTCTGTGTACTTATTTGCAAAGACTGTATGGGTCATCTCAAGCATCAGTGTGTTGGAGGGAAGAATGTTAAATGGAATCTTTCAGAGTTTTGTCCTGGACTCTGCATCTGGGCTCACTTCTGTGTGTTTCTGTTTGGTTAATGCCCAGAATTTGAAGCATTGTCCCCTTCTGGCTACTGATGGAAAATAACTTAGAATGGAGATTCCTGGGTGCCTTTTAGTGCCTGGGGCCTTTGTTAGCCCTACTACCGCTTTTGATTATTGGGAAATTGCATCAAGCGTAGTTTATTTGATGTCCTGTATCACAGCCCTGGAAATTTACTTCAGTGCTAGGACCTTTAGAAAAACAGAGCTGCATCATCAAGGGTTAGATAATTTTCTCTTGTCCGAGAGTCCTTTCACAGTTTGTAGCTCTTTAAAGAAAGACATATAAAATACCTCGTTGCTTGAGGTGGCATACTTGTTCCTTAAAAGAACAATCTTGCTGATGTGCTTGACCCTATGGTAGTCTCCTGTTTGGATGTGCTTTTTGGGTGCTATGTGTTACTCCTAGCTCTGGCTGGTCTTCACCAGTGATGATAGTTTCAGGCTTCCTAGACAGTTTGGATAGTGGGTAGCATTTTGAACCTCTAATCAAAGAACTAGTGCTTTTAAATAGACTCTGGCTGTGCTCAGGAAATCCACCAAGTTTCCCGAAGCGTTTGTGAAGGCACTTGACCACTGGGTGCCAGTGTTGGGCTGCGTAAGGAGGGAACAGCTCATTCCTCGGTAGTTGGGCAGTGAGAAAGGCTCACAGCATCTCAGTCTGGGTACTGCTGTGGCTGAAGTCAACTGGTCGTGCAAGTCAGAACTTCCAGACATGTTCAGGTGTCTTAAGGGGATGTTTAACATTACTTGCAAAAGTCATCTTAGGTGGACAAGGTTGATGGTGTAAATAACTGTAGCTGTATGCTCTCTGTACTGAGCAAACGGCACACAACGCAGTAGTTCTAAGAACAGAAAGCCTGTGCCTATTTAAAGTACAAATCAGCAATACCGAATTAAATACATGCTTTGTTACTTCTGTAAAATAAGGTTAAAGCACCTTAAGCTCAGCTGTCTTTGATATCAGATTTATGTTGAACTGCTCAAGCATTTTCCAATAGGCTGTTAGAGCTTCACGCACATCTGTTGGAATCTACTGAAACTAAACAGTGTTTCAGTTGCAAAGAAAAGGAGAGGGTAACGAATTGACATGCCTGCCTTTGGGATGGGTCTGTGTGCAATATTTAAGGTCTAAACAGTGAAGGGAAGAGCAACAAACAAGGGGAACTATCTAATTTCTGTGTGAACTAATTTAATGTTCTTGCAGGATGCCAGATGTGTAGGAGAGTTGGAGTGATTTAACTCAAAAAGTTTTGATAAACTTGGCTTTTGTTATATTTAAGGGTAAATTTTACATCGAAAATAAATGCGTGTTGACAGATTTTAAGAATTACTGGCTTTAGTTTGATGTGGCTAGGCTTGCCTCTCTTAAGTTCTTTCAGGAGAAACACAAGGTGATTAGAATTTTCAGGTGTCATTTGCAGACTCAGAAGAGGTACAGGAACCTGTTTTCCTAACACTGTCATGTCAGTGCCGTCCTGTTGGTGCACTTGTGCCGACGTGAGATGGCTGTTCTGTCTCCTTTTCAGATTTCCCTGCAGAGTACATCTAGCTGAAGAACCCAGCAGGGAAAGGAAGCTTTTTCTCACAGGCCCATTGGACTGAAAATGCCAAATTTCTTTCACAGAAGAATGTAGCACTGTGTTCACTCCCTTTGTGGATGGGTTTGGAACCAGGGAGATGGGAAGGTTTGTTTCCCACATTTTTAACTTTCCAGTTACGCCTTGCCCTGATGTCATCAACTGCTTGTGCTCTGAGTGAGGAGTTGCAGGAGTGACAGGAGATGTGTGAGTACAAAAGTATTCATAGGCTACTCAGCTAGAAGTTACTTGCTTATTAGTATTAAAATATCCCAAAATGTCAGATGTATATTATGGATGAAAGGCACCGAGATGGTTTTTTTTAATCCACCAAGTTCCCAATCTCTGTTTGTGGAGATTGTCATCACCTCAGGATGAAAGGTGGGAATGTCCTGACTGTCTGCAGTTCTCCTTAGTTCCATGCCTGTACTTCCCATGTGGAAGTCAGTTTAATATTCATCTAGCACTGTGTCTACAATGTAAATGAACAGTTTATGAAGCATTCTGAGCCTTACTTGGTTACAGTACTGTCTAGGTAGGCAGGCTATAGAGGTGCAGCTAGGCAAAACAATTGTAACAATGCCACTTAAGGGCTGCTTGAAGCAAAGGTGTGAGTTTGGCAGATCTACTCGGGCAGGGATTAGATGTCTTTAATACAATTTTGTGTAAGAGAAAGGAGGGAGAGCAAAAATGTTCATCTTGAAATCCTTTTTTTAATTTTAAACATGTCACGTGTACCTTTCGAGAGAGCGGTGTGCTGCAGGACTGGAATAGCCTTGGGGCGAGCACTTCTAACTCTTAAGGGTGTGTGACAAGAGCAGTGTAACACTTCACCTGCAGCAGTACTAAGGGCCGCCCTAAGGTGGCAATAGCTGCTTGCTGTCGCAGGCCTCGGCACGATTAGCCACCGGGTGGGTGGAAATAGCCATACATACTCCCGGTGTCCCACTGTAATGTGCTTTGTGGTGCTGTTTGTTAGGGCGATGGGAGGCGCTATTTTTATTTCAGCCAAATGGCTGCGTACCCTTGCATGTGTAAGGGACTGTACAAGGTCAGAATCAGCCTTAAAAACTGGGTTTGTAAAGCAGAGTCTTTATTAAATTTGGATGTGTTTGTGCATCAAATCCATTTTATATACAGAAGAGGGGGCTTGTTACTGTGGAAAGTGAAAGTGCTTGACAGGACATAAATATTGCATATATGCTTCTAAAAGCTTAATTCACTATATGAATTCATTTATATAGCCAGGGATAAGTTTAATTTTCTTTTAACTAAAACCAAGACTTTCTTGTGGCTGAATCATAGACTGTTATATAAACCAAATACCAAGCTTTCTCACTCTAGTGTGACATTTTTCCTTTTACACTGAGATATGCCTGTAACATTCCATATGCCTTAGTGTCGTGGGAGCCAGGACCAGGCTGCTAACGAGAGAAAACCATTTAAATGGAAATTATAAAGCACTGTATGAAGTACAGTAGTTTGAAGTGGTCCTACAGCATCTTGTTACTTTATATTCTTAAGTATTTATTTACTTAGGGGACAAATTTGTAATTTTCTATATTTGATAAACCTTTTTTTGATACCTGTAATCATACGTCCTAGAAAGCTGTTTTGGCAATTTTTTTCTCTCTTTTTAGCAGTTCGGGATTTTACAAATCTAAACTTGGGGAACGGTGGCAGGGGCAAGTGGGGACTGATTAAAGCAGCAGTCACATGAATCCAAGCAAAATAAAGTAGTCCTGTTTCTCTCCAGCCTGGCTGAAGATACTTTATGCTCCTAAAACCTAACTGCTGCCTTATTCAGGGTTCCTTATCCGAAGTCAGGAACCAGCTTTTGAGTGGAAGGGATTTGGAAATGACAGCTTTCAAATTCCTCTTTTCTCTTTCTTTCAGCCATTGCTTTTGTTTAGTGTGAATGTCCTTTGCTTTTAGGCCATTTGGGGCAGTCGTAAACCAGACAATAAGGCACATGGGCCTGAAGTTAACTAAGATTTGTCTCCAGATCTCTCTTCTCAAGCCAAATTCCTTCTGAGAAGGGATTTTGTCTGTGTGAGTGCAACAGAGTGAGACCAGTTTTATATTCTTTCAACACTAAGATGTAGTTAGTTTAATTGTATGGACCATTTTCTGTGTACTTCCTTTTCCAAGCAATTTCAACAAAGTATTCATAATTACAAAAACATGGTTTAGCAGAAAAAACAAACAAAAAATCCTGAGTATCTTTCCTGTTAGGCTGTTCTTGGCCCTTTTCCTAACAGTTGCTGGCAAAGTTCAACTACACTGTTCATTTCAGAGGCTCAAGTGGGGGTAGGGATGGACTTCACTGTAACCTACAATAATTAATATTCTTTGGCACAAGACACAGATTAAAGGGCTACTGGCAAGACAGTAGTCACGGTACCAGAAATTTAACCAGTCCTTTGTACTTGAGCTCAACCATAAAAGGAACAGGATTGCCTTTTGTGCTGAGGAAAAGCAACAAGGTGTGGAAGTTTGGGGTGTTAGATAGATACTTCATGGTTGGAGTAAAGTGCTATTGACTTTCCTGAGACCTGGCTTCTCTGAAATGTAGATATTTCTGATGCTTTGCTTTCTGCTGCTGCACAGGTTTGGTGATCTTGATGGTTCCACAAGAAGTCATCTAGGTGCTGATTCACCTAGATGCCCACCCAGGTGTGGGTATGTGACACCCATAGCGCCTGGCCCACTGAGGTGGCTTAGCTGAACAGGATTACAGCCCCTCTGGACCCATCCTCTGTTTGATCAGGCTTTGTGGAAGCTGGCTGTGATCAGCTTGGCAGTCAGGCTGGGTGGATGATCAAGCTGGTCGTTGCTCTTTCAAGGCTACACTCCCACACTGGAGCCCCGGGGTGGCTCAGCTGAGCACCTCCTCTCCAGCCTGGGCAGCTGATGGGGGCATACCCAGCTGGGGGTATCTGGCAGGTGAGAGATGCTGTAGAATGCTTTGGAAGTTGGTCCCCTACCAGGAGCCCATCCTCAAACATCCCAGCAGGAAACATACTTCTGTTTGTAGCTTGCTTATGCAGCCTTTGCGGAGAACCTCCTGCACCGAGATACAGAAAGTTAAGAGTCCTGATGGGGAAACGCCTCCCACACACAACAAAAAACATGAGTTGAGGTGGAGGCTTTTTTTCAGGGTTTATGTAAGTGACCATTTTGGAGAAAGCTGCATTCCAGTGTCACTGCCTTGTGCTTGATCTGAACTTTTCTTGACATGTACCCTTGAATGCAGAACGCTTAACACAATCTCCACTAAGTCCCATGGCAAACAAACATTTTGGTGCGGCTGGTATGTGTTTGCTAGTTGCAGACAAGCCGATCTCATTAGAACTACATTTACAACTTTTGCCAAGCGTTTTGAAACTGGTTGACATGCACAACAGCTGCCTGAGCTGGAATGGCATTCCATTCCCTGCCTCCATCTTATTAGCACAGGGGATGGCTTGATTAATGACAACTAGATGGGATTTTTAAAAATTAAAGATCATTTGTCTTTGGAAGGGCCATGCAATATGTTTTCATTCTCTGATTTAAAATAAGTCACAAAGTCTAGGTTTTTATGGCTTTTCTCAAAAGCCAAGAGAAGTGCTTACCCTGAGCTAACCCACAAAATTTGAACTGAAAACATTTTAAAGGGTGATGCAAAGTGTTTTCAGCTGGTATGCAGCTCCATTGCAGACAAAAGGATTTCCACAGGAACAGGAGGACCTGGTTTCCCCATCTTTTCTCCAGGTCCTCAGTGCAGAGCTGTTAAGCTTACAGCCTTGAATAGAGAGACTCTTGATTCCGTGCAGGCTGTTACATCTAAACCACTCAATGTATTTTGTTTGGCTCTACAGCCTTTAAAGTCAGTGGCTGTGGTGCCCTTCACCTCTGTTAAGATGCCTCTCTGTCAAAAGGACACTCTCCATCAAACACAGCGAAGCACCAAACAGACAAGATGCTCTTCTCTGAGCAGCTGGGGAGTTAGTGGCCAAAGCAGTATCTGTATGCTGGCATTCATATACCTTATTTAACCCATAAAATTCCTCCACACACATTTAAAAGGGGTTTCTGGTGTATAGTTCAAGCCCAGTGCTTAGTTTAAGCCCAGTGTTAGCAGAAAAACTACACCGATATTCACTCTCTGCATAAACCTAGAGCTCTGAACTCCAATTCGTGCTCCTAGATAAATTTAACTATGCTGCTAGAAGTCATCATTGCAATTTAAATTTAAAAAGGACAGTGAATCAGACTCCTGAATTAAGTGAGGTCCTTTTGACTAGCTGGCTCAGGTTAAAATAAAATAAAAAATAGACTTCTCATAAGAAAATGCACTTGCAATGTTTTAACTAATATTTTGACCTGAACAGGTAGAGGGTTGTTTTCACAAATGTTTCCATTCAAAGACAAAATTCATTTTGGAACTACTCCAAGAATTTAGCTTTTATAAGAGGCTACACAAATCTGCCCTTTTCTTGCACCATTTCCTCCTCACACTCTTGCTAACAAAAGAACATCCAACAGGCCAAGCTATCCAGCAGCAACTAGTGGATGGCCCTTGAGTGTCCAGTTTGAGATCCCAGCAGTCTTGGCTCTGAACTGGAGCATAAAAGCCATCTGTTTGTTGAATTTAACTGAGTTCCTCCAGTTAGTCTCACTACAGAGAAGGTGAAGTCAGAGGTGGTCTGATACATTCAAGCTTTATCTCAGGAGCTGTGGGATGAGTTCACGAGAGACACAGTTTTCCATCCACATCCGCATCCCAACCCACGTGCAAGCTCTTGGTCAGCCAGTGTGGCTCCAGCTACAGTGTTGGACTACAGGACTGCTGCCTTGTAAACGCCAATTGTAAGTTTTAATGAGACAAACCAATTAGATGGCTTGACAGACCATCACAACAGTGACGCAACCGCGCTCAACCCCCATTACAGGAGCAGCAGAATTTCAAAGAACTGCTATTAAAGAAAAGTCACAGAATAGCTCGCACGCAGCCCTGCAAACAACAACATCACCCACAGGCTGTGGAGCAAGGGGAAGGGCGGTGAGAGCAAAGCAGAAACAAGTGAAAGGAATGAATCCAAATACTGATATTTCCCTTTCTAACACTCCGCATGGGCACAGCTTGGGTTTCAGGTACCATCTATGAAATACAGCTGCTGTACATAACTCCCACCATATTATTGGTCCAACAGAGCCTAAAAGGAGTTATAACATGGCCTTTGCAAAAATGCACGTGTACAAAATCACTCGTGCCAGGCAGTGTGTTACATTGTCCTACAGATACCAGCTGGTACACAGGGCTGTATTCACTGATCCTCCTACACCCACAAGGCATCTCCTTCCTGAAAGCCAGAGGAAATTTTTATCACTCCACACCCTGACTTGCAGTTGTGATCCCTACAGAGGATCAAGGGATATGGATTTTTGGAATTTTGTCTCCTCTTCATCCTCTCTTGGGTACTGGTTCATACATCACCTGCTGTCCCTCCTGGTTTGAACTATGAGTCTGGCCATCCCTACAGCTTGCTACAGGCAAGCTCTCTGGATGCTTAGCCTCAGAACATTTGTTTTCAGCACGTTGAGCCCAACACCTTAAATGTCACTAAGACACAATCCAATTAATGGGGTTTTTGGGTGATGCTCCCAAGATAAAATTCCCTTTTTGCAGAGTGTGCATTGAGCAGTTCTCAGCAGTTACAGTCCTCTCCTGCTCACACTGAAAGAGACATCAAATAGAAGGTCCCACAGGCATGGCACGGCCCCACTTGTCAAACCAGAGAGCATTTTACAAAGCTCTTCTTTCCAAATGAGCCACTTTGCCTTATTTTTACATATGTGTCAAGGAGGATCCAAGACTAACAGAGTAATGAAAGTTGCTGGCTACTGAATTCACTGTGACTTGTCAAAGTTACTTTCCCTAAATTAAAGACCCATAAACACACCCCTCTTGGAGTGCATGAGACACGGATCATAAAAGGAAATCTCAAGTCTTGAGCTGATGTTGAGAGGACACTTTGTTAGTGTTAATCATGAGAGCAAAGGGGACCCCTGTGATGCTGTAGTACACTGAGAAGGATGCGGGCAGCAGGAGATCACGTGACTGTGTGGAACATCTGTTCTGCCCCATGGATGCTGTCCAAGTCTCTTTTCCCAGCCTACTGCTAGTCACTATTCAAAGAAGTATTACACAGTGTCACCTCCTTTGCCATCAGCTCTGACTGAGCCCTGTCCCAGTAAGCTGCTGGTGAGAAGCATCCACCAAGGACTGTGAGGCACCATACCGTGGTTTCAGTCTCAGATCCAGTAACCATAACATAGCTGGGGCTGCAACGCAGGCCACCACAGGCTGCAAACTCTCTGCCTGCTTTTCATGTTAGTATAAATCACTTGACACCATGAGAAGTATCTCTGCCAGCTCTTGACAGCCTCTCAGTAAGATCCAACAGACCACAACATGTCAGAGTGGGAGTTTTGCCTTAACAAGTCCAAACCAAGCTACCCCAACCCTTGTGAGCAAAGAGCAACACTTCAGGAGGAGAATAGATGAACTTTGTACACTAGAAACGTGTCTGTATTTGTATCTGTGGGGTAAAATATTCTGTCAAGCAGCATGTCATTAACACACAACTAGGTAGTTTTCAATAAACTGGTGCCCAGCTACTGTGGCAGTAAATGATAACCTGGTGCCTGGTAGCTTCAGTGAAGCCGAAGGATGTGCCATTCCTAGCCACCACGCAGTCATAGCTCAGGAGATTCTGATATGCACTGCAATAAATGACGTGCTTTAGAGAGAGGGAAGACAAGGCAGAGCAACTTGGCACAGAGTAGAAAAGCTACTGTGCAGACAGCAAGCTCACTGTAGATGCAAAATGTTGTCAGGGTGGGAGATACACACCCTGGGGCTGCCCTTATAGCCTTTGTTCCAGCCCCGGAGAA
Organism: Machaerirhynchus nigripectus; assembly: GCA_013397975.1. Classification (NCBI taxonomy): domain Eukaryota; kingdom Metazoa; phylum Chordata; class Aves; order Passeriformes; family Dicruridae; genus Machaerirhynchus; species Machaerirhynchus nigripectus. The sequence goes on from VZRQ01006258.1 coordinate 2,494,938, forward strand.
GGGGGTGTTGCTTGGGAGGGCATCCTCTACGCACGTGCATTACAGACACCAGTGAAGAGCTGCTGTCACAGGGATGCGGTGGGCAGTACGCACAACGACTGCTTTCCAGGGGCAGGGGCTTAACGAGGGGGGACAGCTGAGTGCTGCACAACAACTGCCTCGTTTTCCTCACTCCATCCAGAGCACTAAAGCCGATGACAGGTCAGACCTCTGCAGACTTATGTCAAGGGTTAAACAAAAGCCAAACTGCTGTCAGCAGCAAAGTGAGCCTGCAACTGTATGCCAAAACGTAGATGAAAGTCTGCAGCATGCTTCTCTTGCAGAGCACCCTGACACACTGCTCAGGAGGCAGAAAATAAAACAAAACAAACAAAAAAAAGCAAGATAGAAGAAGAGCATTACGTGTGGTTTACAAGGCCATTAACGGGAAGATGGAAGTCTTGCATGCAGTGACTTCATGGCTAGTCCAGTCAGTGAAACTCAGAGCAATGAACAGCAATGCCATTTAGGAGGAACAGAGCAAAACTGTGGTTTTCAAGATTTTCCCTGGCCACAGCTTTGATCCTTAGATTCCCCAGTAAAATGACTGAAATATGAACTTGAGATAACACACAGGCACAGTGCAAAGCTCTGAGGCCTTCCTGCCCACAGCCGCTTCCTTCCCGTTTACTCAGGCACCTGTGTGGTAGCCTCACAAGCTGTCCGAACGCAGCCTCGGTGCTTCACGCCTATCTCCCCTCTGCCCCCCAAAACCCACCCGAATTTGTCACAATGGCTCAAGAGGGAGTGAGGCTCGCTTTCCTCCGCTGGCCCCCTCACAATAGAGGATTGCCCTATTTGTGTGTGAAGGAGAGGGGCTGCCGCCCCAGCCCTCGCATCTGTAAGGGCTGGAGACAAGCCGCGCAGATAGGCAGAAATCAATAAGCTGGCGGATCAGAGAGCCCGGCGGAGGAGCCGCTCCTTGCACACGCACAGGGGCCGAACATCTGTCAGGCAAACAAAAAGCAACCCAAGCGGAACAAAAGAGAGGATTATTTTAACTCAAGTTCTTCTTCAGTCTCAGCAGGCAACGTTCAAGCCGTCCTCGTATTCAGACACTGAGGCCTTATGGAGTACGGGCTGTCCGGGAAATGCCAAACACTGTTACCAGAAGACAAAAGAGGGGGAAAAGAAAAAAAAAAAGTAGATATGGAAAATTCAGAATGTCTTGTTGAGTGCGATCGAGCAGGGGGAAGGTGGAGGGGCACCAATAAGGGGGCAGAGGGCAGGGAGGGGAGGAGGACAGAGTGACGATGCAATGAAGAAGTTGATGACAAATCTCCACAGCAGTGCTGGAAAACAAAGCTGATCGTATCAAATCTTCCAGAGAAGCATAAAATACTGTCTCACAGCTACGGATTGACAAGCACTGAGGCTGCACCCCCCCGCTCCCTCCCTCGTGTGAAAGGGCAGGCTCACTGCAGTCCTTCCCCTTGTGCAGGCGAACCCTGGGGAGTTGGCAGAGCTGGCCCCACACCCCAGTGCCCTCCTCACCTGGAGGAAGCCCAGCTTTGACCACAAGCCCTTGGCACTTCTAGGGGAGCAAAGGATTTAGGATAAGGTCAGAAACAAGCTGCCATGCCCCTCCCTTGTGCCTGGTGTTAGCCAGTGTACACAGTTACTTTGCAGATTGGTTTCTCCAGCACAGCTGTCTCTTCTAATCAGCGTGTCATATATGTGCTAGAAATAGGTGCAAACCAGTGAAATTCAAGGTAACACAGACCTAGTAAAATCAGATTTGGGCTTAAAATGCCAGAAACCTTTATCCTTTCTGACAGAGAGGAGATCATGTTATAGCTGAGAATGCCCTGTAGTGCATTCACATGCTACTGCTCTGTGCTCTTATGCTGCTGTTGGCTTGGTGCACTTTTGAACTGAAGTATTATTAGGGAAAAAAAAACCTTCTAGGTTTTAGGTTTTCTTCAGCAGTTTCACAGTATGTATGCTGCCTTCACTGCTGAAAGCAGAAGCTGCTCTGCATAAAGGTGGACTTGTTTAGTTGAAGATTCTGAAGTTGCAGTTCTGTGGCCTGGGATGCATGCATCCATCAAATACTGGCCTACACATCCCACAAAACAGATACATGTCTCAGCCTTAAAAGTGACTTGCCATAGAAGACATGGGTTCTTAATGGCATTTTAGGAAGCATCACAAAGGTATTTTGAGCCACCTTCGTTTGTTTACATTCTGTTTGGGGTGGGGGAGGGATGTGAACTGAAAGAGATTTTGACTTAGAGAAAACGGACTCCTTTATTAAAAGAATAAAAACAAAGTAATGATTTGGGAAAAAAAAAACCCCAAAACATATGCTTGGCTGCTGCCTCATCTTAGAAGGTGCTAAATTTCCTTAGCCTTATTTACAGTGCCAGACACAGCTGGGCTGGCTTTCTTAACACACGTGACCCTTAAAAAAGAGTAATCCTTGGTTTTTTGTTTTGCTTGAGAGAGCAAAGGAGAAGGAAGGGCTGCCTTGCTTACCACTGGGGAGGGTCTGGGCACAAAGTCCCAGCTGCCCACAGGTGACTTCCTGGATCTCTTTAATTCAGCCTCTACACAACAAGGAGGAGTAAGTAAGATTTTGAGGGACTTATGCCACCTGTTTATTTTGCTGACAGGTACCACCTACCTGAGAGGAACCAGAGGCAGTAGAATAGGGGCTCTAGTCAGCAGGTGGAGACAGGTACAGCAGCCTGGTGCTGGCAGCATGGTCCTTCATCACCAGTGAACAAAAGCATTTGCCACAGATGTAGCACCTCTCTCGGAAGCTTTTCTCAGGTGTACTGTGAGCATTTCACAGCCCACAGGCAGGACAGTAACCTCTACCAGCCACTGCAGGTGCTGCAGACTTGGGTACCTTCACCACATGTACCCTGGAGACTCCTCAGCACTCATGGAGAGGACAAACTGAGGTTCAAGTAGCAGCAGACACAGTGCGCATGCTGCACTGCAGGTCTGTGCAGGGAGAGCACATCTAGGCCCCCGCACACGTCCTACACAGATCACGCACCTGCACTATCTACCCAAATACTGAAAGGGTTCACAAGGCTGGAAAGATCAAACTCTCTTCCTAAAACACAGTAATACAGTTGCCAGCCTTTGGCATCTCCTTATCCAAGCTTCACTGGTCCTGAGCCTTCACCTTTTCTACAGGGAGTCTTACCCAACTTCTCCCCGAGCCCGAGCCCGAGCCCCAGCCCCAGCCCCAGCCCCAGCCCCAGCCCCAGCCCCTAGCAGAGTCTATTTCCCACTGCTGCTTCTGGCCTACCCAGGTTGTTGTTGACTTTCCTTCATCAGCATCTACTCAAGTCAGCTGCAGCCTTTCCCGGAGGCCTCACTTCACCTGGGCTGCAGTTTTTTGTAAGAAGTGTTTCCAGCCGACTGCTTGGACATGTCAGGAATTTCAGAGGTCCCTTATTTTCCTTTGCAGGAAGTTCTCATACAGTAGCAAAACAACACCTTCTTATCTCACTGTTAGGATATTACTAATATTTGTCCACAGTCAATGTTTTCCTTAAAGCCAAAGTACTCGAGTTTCTTTTGCTCTTTTGGGTTATTTTTTGCAGGTCTTGAACCAAATGAAAATCCTGTGTTAAGCCATACAAGCAAATGCTTCTATAGAGCTGGGCTTTAGAAAGAGACTGTTAAAAGAGAGGGTTTGATGTTATGATGGTAAATAATAAAAAAATAATACAAAGCTGAACATTAACAGGAGAGAAAACTGTTTAATGTGAGGAAGAGTTATGGTAAGGGAACAGTATAGTACCTTGTACAATAAAACAGGGAACATGTTACCCTTTAGCTTCCATCAAAGAAACATGCTCCTGATTCTCCTTGTGAACTGGCTCCTCCAGAAGCTAGATAAGGACCAAAGGAAAAACAAGAAAGGAAACCAGTAAAATTAATAAAAATAACGTGCATCTTTTTGTGAAATTTTGTAACTTTGCCTGTGGAAAATAAGTTTGTTTGATGTGTTTAGTTTTATTGTTGTCTATCAGCAATGAAAGAGAAGCTATCTCATCAGTAGGATCTTTTTGAAGGGGGTCAGGCCTGAGTCAATCGGGCTGTGAGAGGCCCTCGGATTAGGGTCCTTTTTGTACACAGTCTGGCATTGCTGTTTCCCTAGAAAAACAGGCTTTGGGGTTGCTTTGATGCCTGTGAGGTTGCTCCACAGGCAAAGGATGGATCTGGAACACACAAACCAGGGACAGGGAACCTAGACAGAAGAAGGCACTAGTTACCTGTGAGTGGAGACGGACGGACACTGCTCTGAGAGCAAATACGGTCTGTTGGTGTGATGGGTCCCCATTTCCTCTGGAGCCACGGAGCACCCTGCAGTCCCTCCTTGCTCCTTCTCAAAGCATTAGAGAGACAGTGCCAATGTGTGATAGAACACACACAATGTGTTGGAATGGCTTTGCAGATGAGTTGACATGGTCCGTTAGACTGCACCTTGGGCACTCCTGTTCCAATGGCCTAAAAGAGAGATAGGACTAACCAGCAACCCTCAGACAAGCAGCTGTGACGTGTGATCACAATAAATTGATGGTGGCCATAGTTTTGACAGTTAAAACCGAAACATCTGAACAATCAGAGCAAGCTTTTGTCTTATGGCTGCAGTGAATTCCCTGGTGGCTGCACGAAGCCACTATTATTGTCTTTGAGAGTCACTGCCCTAAGAGATGAGTTCTTAACAAGTGAACAAATAACTCAATTAGAAATTGAAACAGTACATTCCTGAGAGGAGTTCAGCAGCCTCTTCTCCCATTAGCAACAGTGGGAGTTGCCATGCTCTGCACATCACCCAGAGATAGCTCTTCTCCTTCCTTCAGCAGACAACTCTGCTGTAACTGATTTCTTCTCAGTGTCATCCCAGTTTTCCTCTTTTGGGTACCAGTTGATGATATGTGTGAATGTGCTGATTTTTGGGCAAGTTTCAGCCTAGGAAAAAAAATCCTGTTACACAAAGCAAAATGGAAAGGGCAGGGAATTGGAGATCAGATTTATGAGGTGATGAGCGAAATTTTGTTGAAAAGTACTTACTGAGTGCTCACTGTGTGATGAGCTTGTTCTATCAAGGAGAGAGAAAAATAATTCTAGGATCTAGAAACCACTCACAAAATTAAACTCAGGCAGTTTGAGGCTAATGGATCGGTCAATCTGAATTTTGTGAGAAGTACAGATATATTAAATTCTCTCCAAGGCAGGAAAGAGAGAGAAAAGTATTTTTATTAAATTTATTCAGTGGGTGTGGGAAGCCTCCTGCAAGGAATAAAATGTCCTTTGACTCTATGTCGTGGTAGTGTGGTACTGAAGAACAGAAGAGGTGAAGGAACTGTGAACAGCTGGTGAGTGGCAGTCCTATACCAAAAGAATGAAGTGTGGAGGAGGGGAGAAAGCAATTAAAAAACGCAAAACAACAGCAAAAAAGATCTAAGATCCTAACAACAGTAAAATAAAACCCAAACAGAAAAACAAAACTGAAGTGTTGGGAGTGTGCTGTCAAACACCAGCTTCCCATGGACTGCAAGAGCAACAGAAGCCATTGTCCTCTGCTGGGGATGGGAACCATAAAAAATAAGCTGGGCTGGGAACATAGCTGCTGTGTGCTCTCAATCGCATTTCTCAACTAAGCCCAACACAACTCTGACTCCTGAGTATGCCGGATGCTCCACAGAGGGTGAGTGCACCCCTGCCTAGCTGGAGACGTGATCTGCGAGCACTCACCTTCCTTACAAAACCCCACAATTCCCAACAGTTAAAATGTAATTACTTCATTAAGGCTCTCAGGTGAGAAATAAATAACTACTCCGTGGCAGGGCGGTGGGGATGTGGGACAGAGACCGGCAGCCAGACGCGTGGTGCAGCCTGCGGCCAGCTGCAGGGAGAGGTTCGGGCTGGGGTGTTCGCAGGCGGCAGCACGCCCGGCTCCCGGGCACGCAGCTGGCACACGGCTCTGCTCCGGGGCTCCTGTCCTCGCAGCTGCACCCCTTCCCGACAGGAGGAAGAGAGCGGTTCATGCCCAGCCTTCGGGCGACGTGCGCTGGCTTTCCTGGCAAGCTGTCCCCGTGGCACGGCATTACACAAGTTTGTCCTCGCGTGCTTCCACCTGGCACGGCAGCTTTCAGAGGTTCGGCACTTCGGCAGGAGGGGCTGGGAGGAGCTGCCTGCTCCCGTCCGGACTGCCGGGGACTGCTCGTGGCTCCGGCAAGCTCGGCACGTTCCGGAGGACGACGGCACAGCCCAGCACTTGCCCCGTGCTTCCCACCCCAGCTGCACTGAAGCTGGGTGAAATACTGCACGAAGACGCTTAAAAGCAGAGGTGATTTTTGAGAAAGGGGAGACCAAGCAGACAGACTGAGCAACAACAGTGACATGGAACATTGTGACAGATACAGAGAGGCAACAAGGGAAAAGTTTTTCATCGCTTCTCACAATAAAAATATTAACGGGCTTCACCTGAAATGATGAGACATCAGGGTCGAAACAAACAGAGGATTAATCTCTTCCTGTGTAGTATCAATTACAAACACAAAGAAACAAAGCTAGACAAGAATGGTCCATGAATGCAATTCAACACAAAGATACAGATACAACATGAACTCGGGAATTCTTAAATCACAGGATGCCAGATACCAGGAGGATACACAGAAAGAATTGTCTCTCTTTGCCTGTTCTTACACAGTTCTATTGACCACTGTTGGAGGCTGGAAAGATCTTAACTGAACGCAAATCCTGTTTTCTTTGATTTTTCATTTTTCCTGTAAAACTTGGCATATTTAGTGATTAAAAAAGAACCTGTCTTTGAAATAAATATATCGAAATCACATGTATCCAAAGTCCTATGTTAACCTTACTGCCACATGTTTTGACATTCAGTATTTTTAAACTTTTTAAAAGGCTTCTGCTCATGGATGGGCTCGTCTTTTTCAGGGCATGATTGGCAGGGGTCTATTACAAAATACCTCCCATTAAGGAAAAAAAAAAGAAAAGAAAACTACCTTAATGGTGAAGCAGGGAATGACAGCAGCAGACAAAAGGTCATTGCTTCTTTGTTCTTGAAATCTGAAGAAAATACACAGAACTCCATTGTATGACTTTTTCATGCACAACATTGTCTCCCTTGACCCCATGCACATCTGCAGCCTGAAGTCCTCTGTTATCTCTGGATAACAGCTGTTGCATCACTGATTATTCATCAGTTCCACTTTAGTCTGCCTAAGGTGCTGTGAAAAGCCCACAAGTTGCTGAGTTTACTAAGTGAATTCAAGATAAAACCTAAAACTGCTGGGGAAAAAAAAATAGGAATAACAATGGATAACTCTTACTGGATATTTTGTTTGGCTGTCTGTAGCACACAGGCCTATACTTTAACATATTAGAATTGAAGGATCTTTTAAAAATCTCATAGAATCCCCTAATTTTCTCACCTAACTCCTTTATACTTTTCATTTGGCTTTGGAGAGCAAAATGCAAGGGCAAGGAACACATGCAGTCAGTACCAGAGAAACAAGCAAGCCCTTCAGTTATATGATGTGCAGAAGCAGAATTTGCAGAGCAATTAATTAGTGAGGATTTCCAGTTAAAAGAAGGGGGCCAAAGAGGTATGTGCACAACCCAACCCCTTTGAATGCAAATACTCCTTGATCTTTATTTGGGGCAGAGGAAGTAATTTCTCTTCTGTCCTCTCACACTTGCCATGGAGACCACAATTCAGTATGCACCTCCTCCCCAGGTAATTCATCTTCTGGGCTCTTCCATCACCACCTCCCCCAGTCATTTTCCACCCCTACCACTCCCCAGTTACCAATGCTCATATTCCCACATGGGTGCTAAATCCCATCAGTTTTTCTGTCCGAAGGATAAGGATGGAAGAGGATTTCTTTGATCTCCAAGACTCTTTCATGGGTCATTTGAGAGGTGAGGATAGAAGAAGGTGAAGATTTCCAGTTTATCAGCAAAGCATTGATGGCCACCAGATTGCTGGGAACATAATAGTGGATATTCCTGAAAAAAAAAAAAGAGGTTGCTTTGCAGCCCAGCACTAAGTTGTTAATGAGCTCCTGGTAAATACCGAGGAGCAGGGACCGACTCTGAGCAGGTGGCTCTGCAGTGACATGCAGCCTCCAGTGATTTACTTACAAGTGAGCAGCACAGCTCCTGTCTCTGAAATACTTGCATACTAAATATGCAGGTTTAGATTAGTGTTATGGAGTCCACAATGTGCTAGGCGTATTACCAGAAATATGAGCCCACCTTGCAGACTTGTAAACCAGAGAAAACATTTTCTGTAGGAGCCCCAGAGGAGGCAGAGGTTATATTGTGGCTTGGTCCCAAGTCCTGGTATTGGTGGCTCATTTGCCCTGTGGCCATCAGTAAAGCAGAACGCTGAGAAGCCCCCAGTCTTTGATCTCTCCAAACATGAAGGTGCTGCACACGCACAGATGTTGCAGGTGGCTGCAGTTTGTAGGAGTTACGAGTGCCATAGCTCAGGTACAGGATGCCAACACCTAAGTCTACTGCAGTGATACAGAGGGACTGAGTTAAAGGTACATGTTCAACCTTTGTTCTAAATTCCCTAATTTGATTGCAAAATGACTTTTTTTTTCATGCTCTCAACTTGTCTTTTGTCTCCTCCAGTTCATCTGCATCACATCCCTTGCAATTATATCACACTCCCTTTGTCCATATGCCAAGAATTTGCCAAGGACTTGCAAAAACCTCGTTCCTGATTGTTTACCTGTTTGGTACAACATTTCTGCCTTTCTTCAGACAGCAATTCTGCCATAGCCTCCTTCTGTTGGGCAAAATTATGCAAATTGCATAGATTAAATTGGTGTATAATGGTTGATCAGCTTTTCCTTATTGTTTGCCATTTGCTACACAGGATTTGTGTGCATTTAAGAGTTTTATGTGTTTAATAGTTATTTAAGAGGCTTAGCATAGCTAATACCTTCAAGCAGTTCTGCCCCTGCAGACTAGAGAGAAGTAAAGGCTACCTCTGGCATCGGTGGTTTTGACTGGAGGAGCTTTAAAAATTGTTTTAAAAGCTTGAGTGATGAAGATGCTGGGGAGAAGATGCAGTGACTGCTGACATTGTTTGGAGAGAGTGTTGCTGTTTACCAAAACTCTCTTCTGTATCTCTTTGATAAAAGGAGCTACAAAGCAGACCCAGCTCCCACTGGAGGGACGGGTCCAGCAGGATGCGGGTCTCCAAATTCCATGTTTTCTATTATAGCCTGTTTCCACTCATGTACATGCAAATGCTTGGATTCACTTTGGCACGAGCATAGGCTCCTATTCCAGCTCGAGGCTGGTTGCAAGAGAACACATAGGCATTTCCTCTCAGTTGCCAGATCCTGTTCTTGTTAACATTTTGCCAAAGCATTAATCATATCCCAAATCCCACGTGCCCCTGAGCAGACTCTCCCTCCCAGCTGCCTCATCCTCATTCCTTGATAGACAGACTTTCATCTCTCTCTCCCACTCCTTACACATCCCCAATCTTTTCCAAGAGCTGCAGCCCCACCAGAGCGAGCAGGACAGGAACAATGAGTGCTTTGCTGCCGTCGAGCTGGCTTTTAGACATCCTCACTTGCCGCATAGTGGAGGCCACTCCAGTGCACTCAGCAAAGCACACAGAATCCAGGCAATACCTACGGCTTTTCTGTAAGCAATTAACTGAAGAAGTCAGGTTTGGTTTTCTTAAACAAATTAGCCTTTTAGTATTGAGTTATATACACCGTTGAGAAAACAGAGAGTAAAGTAAATACGTCCTTGAAAAGCAGCCCTTCTCCCACGCAGCCCCAGAGAGTACTACTCACACATTTGCCCACTGCAAACAGATGGGCCATTTTCTTGTGTCTCTATTAGGTAATAGGCTCAAGCTGTGAACAAATAAAGCTGAAAACACCCAATATGCCAATGTGTTAATTTTGTCTTCCTGTAGGTGTCCCTGTCGATTGCAAAATTGAGGCAGCCCCAACTTTTTAATGTCTTGTTTGGTTTTGGTTTGTTTTTTTTTTTTTTTTTTCCCAACAAAGACAAGTTATAATCTTTTTCCTGGGCAAAATAAATTCTGAGCATTTTTCACGGTAACAGATATATAAAAGTTGTTGAATAAACCTTATGTGAGAAACTACAAAACTAATAACTAGATTGTCTGTAGCTGTGTTATTTATTTAGATAGCTGGATTCTCCAGTAAAGTGTACATCTCTATACACATTCCTTACCAACCCAAAGTTTTAATGATATGCCCAGAACCATTGTACCTAACGTGCAAGTGAATACACACGGTATATATGAATATTTGTCACTTGCATGTGGTACATGATGCACTTCACTGGGGTATAGCTCAGGGTGTCATCAGGCTCAGGATCCACAGATCCTAAAAACCAGTAACGTGTGTGAATGGTTCATCATTACTTTAATGCACCTGACTGTCCCTATGCTTGCACTGGCACTGCCAGAAGGTTTCCGGAGGGAACAAAATGGGAGATAACCACTCCTAAAGAGGTCTAGATATTGACTAAAACCCACTAACAGCTCAATATTCTTTTTCCAAGAATATTGGAAATAATTTTTCAGTCCAATTCTGCAGTTTTACTTATTTTGCCTGGAACCTCTTTCTCCTTGCAAAGTCGAATTCTTCAGCCCACGGAGGAGCAAGTGCTGAGTGCAGCAGGGATTTGTGTACTTCCCAACACAAATTCAACAGTTCTTAATGCACTCAGGCCTGTACCCAAGAGATATAAAGGTGCTTCTCTTTCTTTAAAGCTTAACCTGATTAGAGTCACTCCTATGACTCTTAATTTACCACTATCAAGCTGCCTCTCCTATTGTTATAACCTTTCTTTCTTTCACGAGGGCTCTTTGGAAGCTTTTCACATACTTGTTAAATGCTCTTGGTCACAAAGCCTGCTCAAAGTTCCCTTGATCATGTCATTGTTATGGTGTAAAATTGAATTACTTTTACAATGCGTGCTGTACCCTGGCAAAGTGGAGCCTTTCCCACAGTTAACAGGGGTGGAAGGCCTCAAAAATAAATGAATAAGGGAGGACCAAAAAAAGTGAATTTTCATTAAAAGGGGGAAAATAACTTTTTCTTGAAATGCAGGGGCAAACCCAAACAGCTCTTTAGTGTCTGCCAGACACATTATATCACTGTTTCAAAAGAGAAATGGACTGCTGGGGAGGGGTTAATAAAAGTGAAAAGTAAAACATCTAAAGTTTGCTTGATTGTTTTTCTGTGGTGGTTGTAGACAACATCTTGTCTCCCAAGAAGAATCAAGAACAGGAACAGCTTTTTTGTTGCGGAAAATGGCTGTGGGATATTGTGGGGCTGTGGATCACGAAGTTAGTTCTCATTCTTACTTACGTCCTTTTTATAGGATTGGACATCAATATAGGTTACCCAATCCAGAAATAAATACTAAAACTAGGCAAGCATACACTGAGTGCATACTCCCCACAGCCCCAAAAGAAACCCTCTCACACATCCCTTCCCAGAAAATAAGCCAGGCTTTGTTACTCGTATTGTATCACCTAAATAAAGGACTTTGATTAGCCCTGCTTGTTTCAGATTCTCGTTACACAGTACAATAGCAGGGCCAGACTGGCAGCCCATTCCTTCCTGCTGGAGATAGCAGAGTGCCCCTTGGAAGGCAAGGCTCTCTCTGGGAGAGCTCCGTGGTGTTGCACTGTCTGCAAGGTGTGAAACACATGCAGCAAAACACGGGACATGGGTAACATCTTTCTCGAGCTCAGCACAGTCCTCCAGTAATCCAATGATCAATTGTTTCACCTGGTTTCAAGAACTCAGGCTAATTTTCCTTTCCCCTCTGTTTGTGGTGCCTGGCCTGTCTTTTGCTGTTACACTGTGAAGCTCACGGTCCCTTCTGTCACAGCCACAATTGGCTTCCTTCACCTTCAGGTTTTCACATACTTGGCAGCACATTCAGTCCTCAAGCCAGCAGGCTGGGACCAGCAGGAGCTCATGGCCAAGGCCCTAACTGGAGAGGATCTACATGCACCCATTCTTATCTTTGGTGTCTCAGACTCAGGAGTCCATAAAGTTCACGACAGTCCTGAGTGGTTTCAGTCCTGCCTTTTCTGGAAAAGGGGCTATGCTGCCATATCACCGGGTGGTAGTTGTCTTCCACAGGTGGTGTTCATGCAGGTATATATTCTGCTAAAAACATGCTTTTGTGAGAGCTTGGTCCTGCCAAAAAGGGTGATTTCGTTGTATTATTATCATGGAGGGTGTTTGTGTGGAGCTGCTTCCACAGTGCCCTGCCCTCTGATGCAGGCACAGCACATCTGGACAGATGTGACCCCTCCGTTTCTCAAAGGGATTCCCAGTTAACCAAGCAGCAAGGAGAACAATGGGAGCAACACCCTTTTGACTTGCATGGTTTTCATCTTTCTTTTGCTTCCCCTGGGTTTTCTGAGGCAGGCTGTGAATACTGAAGTGTCACCACTTGCACTTAAAGCCTTTGCAGGTGATAGTGAGATGCTTGTTCACACCAGTATGAGAGGAACCCCCCAGCAGGAAGTCAGTTCTTTCAGACCTCTTTAGAAATGTGTGATAATCTTATAGTGTATCAACACTTTCTCCCTCCCTCTCTCCCTGCCTCTAATTTCTCTTAAACAAGGCTGTGTTAGCCTCTGCGTTTTGATGCTGCTGCTGACACAGCTCTCCTCTCTTTAAATTTGTCTGTTTCACACCTCACTACTCAGTGCTTTGAGGACAGGTTTATGCATTCAGTCTACACCTAGCCTGCTGTGTTGCACTCTCCATGATGCTTTTTTTCCACATGCTTTGGAAAAGACACATTTGGTGATAGATATGCAGGCCCTTTTGTGTTCTCTTTCTTTTTTTTTCTTTTCTTCCCCCTTGCCTTCTCTATAAGTGTTGGTCCATATTTAAAATTTGCACTTATGAATCACATTTCTCCTATTCTTACTATGTTCAGATCCAGTCAGAGTTTTTTTAACACAACCACCTTTTATTATGTACAATAATTCTGAAGTTTTCCAGGAAAAGAAAGGCCCAGGTTCAAGACCCTCTCTGGAGTAAATGGCAATTTGAATGTGAATCCACATCCCATAAGAACACACTTACTGTCAAAATGACGTTGGTTCTATGTATGTTTTTGTTTCAATTAACAATCTACTAAATAACCTTTGAAAGATTGTTTTATCTTGATGTGCAATAAAGTTGAAGGGTTTGAGAAGATGTTCCTGGCCAGCTCTATTTATGTCACTATAGTCTCTGAGTTTCTCTGAGAGGTTGATTAATTTGCTCATGCAGTCCAGCAAACAAGGCAGTAACATATCAGCTTGGGTTTAAGACTGGGAAATAAAGACACAGAGGACAGGTTAAGCAATTCTCCCAAGGTCAAACTCAAACCAGGAATGTGCTCTGCCACAAGGCCAATTGGGAACATGTCATACCAGCACCACAAGTGCCCTGATTGTCCTCACCACAAACCTGAGAGATGAAGGGCTTCAGACCCTAGACTTTGGCTTGGTTGCACTCAGTGCTACTGTTTTGTTTGATGCAGATGGGAAGCAGCTCAGGAGGAACTTATGTGTGAAGAGGTAAGTGTGTGGCTAAACCCACACCTCTGAGAGCTGAAGAGGACACCTCTGTTCGCTCCTGACCTGTAAAACAGAGTGAGTAACTCAGATTAGGTTTGAAGTGTCTCTCTGGTGACAGGAGATAAGGTCCCTGTGGCTTGCTTAGGGAAAGACAAATTATGTACAGTGAAAGGCCTCGAGGGAAGGAGGGGAAACTATAATGAGAAAGACAATACATTCAGTATTGCCCCGACCCTGTAAAAGAGAAAGGGGGCAGTGAGCAAAGCCCTTATCTAGATTAGATCCAGAGATCTGGTTGAGGCTGCAATAAAATAATCTTCAAAGCTTAAGTCCTGACTTCAGTATTTGTTTTCTCATCTTGGGTAGGAGCTGGTTTGAGGACACTGCTTCAGGCACACGTTGAATACAAAATAGCGTGAAATTCAAAGTGATCAAATAAACAGATAGAAATAAGTCATTTGGGAGATGAGAACTTCAACCAACACTGAATAAAATTATACAGAAATTCCAAGATCAGTCAAGTAGGGTATCTTAACATATTTTATCATAGTTAAATGCCTGTTAGCATGGGCCTTTCCAGCAAGTGTCTTTTGATGCATTAGAAAGAATCGGCAAAAGAGCAGTTCTCATGGCTCCTTGAAAAACTCTTGATTTTTAAAAACTTAAGTAAGAGTTGGATTTTTGCCTGAAATCCTGTATCACAGATTGTCTCTCCCGGGGTGAAACCCTGTGTTCAAACATGTGCGCATCTTTGCTATATCCAAGCCCTTTATTGTTATGGATTATTCTTTTTAGAGGTCCCTGAGGACTTTTAAGTAATTTCCTTATAATTAGGGGTACATGGTGAAGCATGCACAACAGCACTCAAAATGGAAATGTTCCTCAATGCTGCATTATCTGGCACACTCCTTCTGAGGGGTGTCTGGTTTGGGCTGTAGGTTTTTTCGAGTTCGTGTTTGTAGAGTTTGTCTTACATCAAAAGAGAACCAAGAGAAAAGGGAACAAAATCTGAAACCCATTCTCCTTCCTCTGCCACTACTGTGAAATATGTTCCCAAGAATGGGAACAAGAATGAGAGCAGGTCAAATTATTCAGCATTGGTATATAAGTGCTCTGGGAAGGGTCACCAGGGCATTTCCATATTTGCTGTGGTTGTTCCGTGGCTGTGACATTTAGAGGGTACTTTAAAGAAAATAGCCCGGCTGGTAAATGACAGCAAAGAAAGGGGAAGGAAAGCAAATGGAGAGGAGGGAAGTTCACAGAGATTTCCTGACAAGATGAAAGGGGCAAGAAAACTCAGTGAGTTCTTATTCAAAAACCATTTTGGTGGCCTCTGTTTGAATGAGAGAACTGTTTCTTAGCATGCTTAACAACTACTCGGTCCTGTCCAGGAGCGTGCTTCACCAAATGTCTGCTGTGTTTAACACCACAGCCAACTTTGCAATGTGTGATGAGAATTATTTTTACAGCTGAGCTTCTTAAGAGAGGCCCACATGTGTGTAAATCCTGGTGGGTTTTAGCACACCTCTGTTGCGCTAAAGAGAGAAATGCTGATCTTCACCAGGATTTATAAGGTACACCAAAGTATTAACATCTGATGTTTAAGCCAAACAAAAAACAGCCTGAGAACCTGGTGTCCTCTTCAGGGAACCCAGAGTGTGCATGTGTTGAAACAAGCACGATGACAGTACTTTCCCTGTTGATTCTCAGCACCGTTTTAGTCATGTTACATCCAAACCCTTACACAGACAGTTGCTAATGATAAGAAATCCTCTGTCCTTTGCTCATGACAATAAGCAAACAGTTAAAAGCTCTAGCTTTTGCTGAAACAATGTTGAAATGGGCAGTGGAGTTTGAAGGACAAGAGGCCCAAGCCCTTCAGAAGTGCCTCCATGTCCTGGGCAACCTGGCCTCTTCTGTTTTCATTGCAGCCTCTTTGTCCATGTGGAGCTCTTCACCCAACCATCAGTGCACCGAAGGGCATAATTTCCTAACCTGCCCCGTTGGTTCCCCATGGGATTTACTAGCTCCCTCCTTCTGGTGATCTCATTTCCATGTGTATGGGATGAGGTGAGAGCATGGCCATTTCAAAGCCTCGGAAATAGACCTCCAGCACTGGGGTGCTGAAGGAGGACAGGGGAATCAGCATGAGAATGTTATCCTAACACCTTGGCAAGAATGAGAGCCCTCACACAAATGTTTATTCAGAGGCAGAGGGATGGTCCTGCTGCAAAAATAAAATGCTGACAGCATTTTATTTTTCACTCTTAGATGTGTGAAAGGGGGACGGGTACAGAAATTTACAACTTGTAATTCCCCCTCTGAGACCTACAAGATGCTACAGAGTTGTGGGAAGGCAATAGGCTTTTAAGGTGTGAGAGGGAATTCACTGCCCACGGTGAGCTTAAACCTGCAGCTTGTTCTTCTGACTGTGCTTGGAAAGAATTCAGACATAAAGTTGATGTCAGTAGAAGATGGATCAGAAAAGAGCAATGGGATTTTGCCCAAGTCATGGCTTTCAGAACCAAACAAGATCATTCTTGTTTGTGGCTGGAAATGCTTGGCAGCCTGATACAATCTGGCCACAGAGATATGCAAGGGGTGAGGTACCTACCAGGAGATCAGCAAATCTTGTCAGGTAATGAAAGTTATCCTCTGCCTAGCAAGAGCTGTGAGGACTGACCTGGTGCTCTTGAGAGAGCACAAGGTGTGCTAATTAGTGTCAGGCTCTAATGAAAGTCTAGCGTGGTGATTGCTGCTGAGCCAAAGCAGTGGCTGCTCCTGCTGCTGGCTCAGGGCAAGGTGCAGGAGAATGCAGAGAAAAGGTCTTGTGTTCTGAACCAGCCCAACCTGCCCTCAGCTGTGTCCTGGGAGCTGCCTTCAGCTTCCAACAGTTCTTCTCTCTCATGTCCTCTGTCTGTAACAAGAGCAGGACACATGGTTTTCAGCATTAACATATCACACCTTTCTCCTGCATGAGTGCACCTATGTGATATTTCTAAACATTTTTCCCAACTTTAGGAAAGTTTTGCAAAAAAACAAGCCTTGTCTGCCCCCACAGTATCTCTTGAGAGAGCATCCTGTAAGTGTATTTGACATGCATGGAGCAACAGCCAAATATAATCAGAACATACTGTAGACAGGCGTATTTCATACCCAGAAAGTCCATGAGATTTTTCTGACCTGAACACTTGTGTCCCAAGGATCCTCAGCCATGGAACTTCAGGCTATTCTTCTGTACTGAGAAGGGCTTTGACTTTGGGAGCATGAAAAGTTGCTGTGCCCTGAAGGAGATTAAAGCAGGTAAACAGACATCATGGCCTTATTTCTCACACAATTCGCACAGGTGAGTTCACCCAGTTTCTAATGTTTACCTGCCTGTCAGTGATAAGCAGTTTGCATTAGTTTCCTGTTTTAACCACCAGCCTCTGGCTACCTTGTGTTACAGGGTCATGCCTTTGCTCCAGATCAGTGAGTCCATCCCACAAGCGTGCTTCTGTCCAAAGCCTCACCAGCTGAGGAGGAACTGAAGAGAGAAGCCTAGCACAGTAGCTTGAGCTTATGGTCCAACCACTCTGGACAACTGAAAGAGATTACCACATTCATCTGTACATCAGAAGACAGTGGCACATATTTCTAACTTATGTTAATGTGACCAGGACTAGCATGAGCAAGGCCACTTCTATGGAGCAATGTGTTGACAAGTTACAATTTTTCATTATATTTAGACTTTTGAAATAAAAGCAGGCCATTTTATTAAATGTATAGGCATGAATGTCTGTGTTCTGATGTCACAGCAGACTATTTTCTAATCAATATACCATGTATTTTCACTTCATGTAGTGAAGTCCAAAGCCTTCGGTATGGCATTTTTGTCCCATAGATGGTAACACTTAGTCTTCCTTATTTGGGAGAGCAACAGGTCCCAGAGAGAGATTTCCAGAGAACCAGTAAAGCTCCCAGGTTCTGCAAAAAGTCCTCTCTCCCTCTACTCTAGTATAAGACTTTAGGAAAACAATCTGGTTTCATCCCAATGCTATCTGAGCTGCCCATTTCTAACAGTGCAGCACTTCCCAGAACTTCCCAAGAACTTCCCAGATTCCAGAACGGAATAACCTCTGAAAGAGACTGGCTTTCCCCCAGCTTGAACAGAAGCAAAGGAACCATGAGGCTGACTGGAATAACACACCTCAAGAACCAGGCCACCACCAGGCTTCTAGCTTGTGTCAGCACTGCAGGCTCCCTTTACAGTCAGAGACAAAACAGGCACAGTCGGGCTCCTGTGGGAGAATATTTTCCCACCTATTTTAGGAGGGGCTGAACTGCCGTCTGAAAATACCTGCTGTGTCCTGGACTGGCAAGTGAAGAAAGACAGACTACCAGTTTGGATCTGCAGCTTTCAGCCAGCCAGTGCTGTCTGCCCTTAGGTATAATAAGTTAGATGCCTCCAGTTAGTTGATGGGAATCTGGGCAAAATACCTTTTGTCAGCCTCAGAGAGGAGCTTCGCATTTTCTGAACTGAAACCCTTTAAAAAAGAATCAGAAAGAAATAGCAGAAGAGATAAATTCATATTGCAGACTACTTATTGGACACTTACATCTTCAAATTGAATCATCTGCAGCTATGTGACAGCAAAACAAGAGCAACCAGAAACAGCTGCAGTGATTTTTGCTGAAGGACTAAGCCTTCCAGCCGGGGCTGAGATCTTGCACACAGCCTGGTCACTCTGGCTAGTGCTAATCTCACCAGCATCTTGGAAGATCAGATGATAAGCTTGCACATCCAAATGGAATTTTCCGCAACAGCCACAGGCAAAAGTTATTTTCAGTGATCCAACCTCAAACTTCCTATCAAGGCATTTCAATTCCCGTATAACTGAAGAGAGAGCACAGCTGGCTACTGCTTTTGGGGCTAGTAAAACTGTATGGAAAATTGAGGTTGTAGATATAAAACACTCAAATAATTATAATTAAACTCAAGATGCTCTGCGTTCCGTGCCTGACTAGGAAGAATCATGTGTGAACAACTGAAAGAAAACCAAAGAAGCATTATACATTCTTTGCAATGCTATAAAGAAGCATTCCTGATTTCCTGAAAAATTATCAAGCTCAGCCCGTATCTGAAGATAGTGTCAGGCAAACTGAACTGACAGCCTGATCTGGTGCAGCAAATCCCACTTTGTTTTGATTTCAGCCCCCTTTTTTCCAGCAGCAATAGTTAATGTTTGATATGCAGGGCACAGGGATAATTATCGCCACATCTGTTTTCTCAGTTACAGACTGCATTTTTAGCCATGTAATCACTTACAATTGGATGGAGGATTCTCAGAGTATGTTTATCAGAGACGAGTATTGAGAGGCATCTGTTTCATTTAGTCTGGAATGAAAAAAAAGTCAAAATTGAATACTTACCCTGGAGCAATGCTGAAATTATGCTACACACTAAAGTCCAAGCTACTGCTCTATTAAATCAACTTTTAATGCCTCCTTGTTAAATCTACTAACCTTTCCTGCTCCAGACATGCCCAGATTTCATAAATATCTTTGCCAATACTAGGAAGCAACTGACGGTAACCAAGAATAGAATGCAGCAAAATTTAATTCCCAGAGTCAAATCATCTTGTATTTTCCACTGTGATAATAAGCAAACTCTAATTAAGTGTACTAAGCAAAGCCCTGGCTTGTGGAAGTTTTGCACAGACTGCAAAAGCTCTGAAGGGCAGGAGATGCTTTATTTGACAGCTTCTGCTAGAGAAAATAAAAAGAAATACTTACAAGGAACATTCACATAACCCCTTGCTCATTTCAGAGTCTGTGGTTTGCAGATCATTGCAGACAAACTGAAATTGCAGTGCTTGGCTAAGTGAATTCCCACATATCTGTCTCAAAGTCTTGTTCTTTGAAGACAGAGGAAGTTTCAAGTATTAAAATCATCTTTAAGATGTTTATGAGGAAGTGTGACAAGGTAGTTGGTGCTTGTAGGGAGATGAAAAACCAAAAATCTGTAAATTTTTTTGCAGCTATTCTTATGCTACTGGTAAAACACCCTGGCACATGGAGATACTCTCTTCTCACCATCTATTCTCCTCTCACCCCTCATCTCCCCTGCAGACCCTGGTAGCGTTGCTGGTAGAGAACCTCGGGCTGCAGAGCAGAGACATCCATTGTTTGAGAGCTGACACTTCACAGGTCGGTCGTGCCTCAGCTGTGCCCCACTCTACAGTGCTTAGTGGCCTGTAGAGGTCTTGAGGTCTCCAGATCCAGATCCTGAAGGATCAGGTGGGATAAGTTAAAAACCTCTCTTTCTCTAGGGAAGATTGGAAGGTGCTTTGAATGAGTTTTGTGTCTGCATTAAAACTCCTAGGTGTATGGTGACTTCCAACAGGATCTGGAACTATCCATCCATCCATCCATCCATCCATCCATCCATCCATCCATCCATCCATCCATCCACCCATCCACCCATCCATCCATCCATCCATCCATGGCTACCAGTGTTAGCGGGTGTTAATAAACCACTGCATAGTATTTCAGTATTTAGAACAGCCAGTAGTGAGAGGTCAGATTCACATAGAAGCACATGTTTCAAATTCAAAAAAATGACCACCAGAGGTTGACTTCATGTTAGTCTCTCAGCTGGCTGCTGTTAGTGTGATGAACTAAGCAATTCCATTTTTTAATGCCATGTAAATGATAGCGCTGTGTTGTGATACATCAATTAAGTTCTTTGAATAAATTAATCAGAAAATTCTGTAAGGATGCTTCTTTGCTTTCTAAAGGGAAAAAATAGTAAACCCAAACACATCCCCAGGCTTTGTGTTTATCTGGTGGTTTGTTTTCCTCTGGAGTTAATTCATGGGTTGAAATCTCCATGCATATATATTCACACATGTAAATAAGGAATGAAAGGCTTCACATTCTGTGTGAAAGGCCTCAAAACACTTCTCATAATTTAACTTAATAGATGCTAGCAACATGCCAACTAAATAAAGTGCCTTACGCACATTTAGATGAAGCATCAGTTTTGCAGCTGACTGACTACCGCTCCATTATTTCTACTAATTACATATTTATCTGCCTTAAGGAGCAGTTTTACTATTGATTCAACTAGAAACAGCTTGCACAAAGCCAAAAATAAAGCAGCATTATGAAGTCAGACTTTTAGATGCAAATACAGGACCCAGTTAGCAGGGTATAAAGCAGCAGAGTCATGTAACTTTAGGAAGAGCTGCACCACCTCGTGTGACAACCAAAATTGTTTCATCTCAGGTTTTAACATAAAAGCACAGAAGCTGGTTACAATTGGAGGAACTTAGAAATAACACAGTACATATGAATGTCTTGTGGTCAGTGTAAACACATCAGTGCTACACAAAAGAACAAGAGTCAGATTCATAAATGCTGAGTATTGCCCAACATGATTCGAAGAACTTGGGACCTTCAAAAGGGATCAATGCTGTGTTTTGAACAGACTCTATTTTTTCTTTACTCAAAGATTAATAGACTCTTCTTTTTGCTTAAGTATTCACAGAATGATTTGAAATCAAATCTTAGTTATGCTTGAGTTTTGCTGTAGTGTGACCTACGTTCAAACATTACAAGAGTCAACACTCTTCCTAGCTAAGTCTGGATTGCTGCATCAAACTTACATCTTTAGGTATAATTTAAATCCTGAATTACATTTATATAAATTAAGCCACGATTTCCAGTGCTTACAGCTTCTCAGGAGTGGCTCTGGCTATCTGAGGAAACGAGTGCAATGTTTATTTGTTGCACAGAACTCTCAGATGCTGATTTTGCTCACCCATCTCCAGGTATAATACACTTTCATTAACTCACAAAAGGTGCATCCTATCTTTTGTCTTCCCCAAACAACCATACAAACCAAAAAAGAATGGAAAAAAGCAAACATTATCATATGCCATGGATCCAAACGTCACCTGGCATGGGCCAAGACGCTGATGCTGAAAGTCTTTGGAGTTGCACTGATTTATACAAAGAGACTAGATACTGAACTGCTGCAGTTTCAAAATATGTCCCTGTAATGTTCTCCAAGACTCAAAGCCCATAAGCAAACATCACAGCCAGGTCAGGCTGTAAAAGCTGAGGTCTTGCTGGTGACAAGACTTTGGAAGGCTATCTTATAGTGCGGCCATCTTTTTCTTTCTTTCTTTCTTTCTTTCTTTCTTTCTTTCTTTCTTTCTTTCTTTCTTTCTTTCTTTCTTTCTTTCTTTCTTTCTTTCTTTCTTTCTTTCTTTCTTTCTTTCTTTCTTTCTTTCTTTCTTTCTTTCTTTCTTTCTTTCTTTCTTTCTTTCTTTCTTTCTTTCTTTCTTTCTTTCTTTCTTTCTTTCTTTCTTTCTTTCTTTCTTTCTTTCTTTCTTTCTTTCTTTCTTTCTTTCTTTCTTTCTTTCTTTCTTTCTTTCTTTCTTCCTTTCTTTCTTCCTTCCTTTCTTTCTTCCTTTCTTCCTTTCTTCCTTTCTTCCTTTCTCTCTTCCTTTCTTCCTTTCTCTCTTCCTTTCTTCCTTCCTTTCTTTTTACCTTCCTTCCTTTCTTTTTTCCTTCCTTCCTTTCTTCCTTTCTTTTTTCCTTCCTTCCTTTCTTTTTTTCCTTACTTCCTTTCTTCCTTCCTTTCTTCCTTTCTTCTTTTCTTCCTGCCTTTCCTTTTTTCTTTTTTTTTAAATGATTAATGTATGTGTTCAGGGATTTTGACATCTAGCATATGAAAGGTACGTATGTGATTACTGTATGCAAAAGGAGAAAAGGTGTATATTGTATATAATGCTGAAAGTGTATGCATGCGTGTGTAAATGTCCATACATGCTATGTGTGTTCAAGGGAACACAGGAGCGCTTCTTCTGGAATAACGAAGAGAGCAGTAAATGATTGGGGGGTGGAAAAGTCACCCCATCCCCTTGCAAAACCAAGCACCGCCTGTACCGCAGGCTGGCAAATAATAAGCATTAATGCCCTTAAACAATGTGTGCTTGAATAAAAAGGGATGGATGTGTTGAGGGAGGGGAGATTTGTAAATATTGCCCGCAAATCATTCAGTGCTGCTTTCACAGTGCAGCACTAAAGACAGACTAAATTAGCAGTCCACTTCCCCCGCTCTCCTTCCCACTCAAGTCATGTCTGTTTACCCTCAGTAATGACAAAACGTAGACAACTGTCTGCTAGGACTGTGGTGACATTGGCACACACATACCAGACAAGCAGAATGTTGTGGGAAACAGAGATTGAAGCATCTTGATATACGAGAAACAATTATCATGGGAATTGTTGTTTCTCAATGCAACAGCTATAATAAATAGTTGCCATATGCTAAGCACAGATGCCTCCTTGAAAAGCAGCCCTGTGATGGCACAGCCCATGTTCTCCGGAGTCTGGGGCTTTGACGAAATGACTGGATTTTTGCAAGAAGAACTGCTGCCCCAGAGAAAGGTATCTCAAGCCACTGAAGAGCTTAAGGGTAAAAAAAAAAAGGGCCAAGTGGCAGCTTTGCATTTTGAACGTGGATTTTGCAGTGGAATCTGAAGCTGATTCCTTCAGTCAGGTGAAGGAACTGGGATGCCTCTCAGTAATGTGATTTTCACCTCTGCTTGCTTCTCCGAAAACCTTTACTCTCTGATAACTCTCTGATAAAGAGAGAGGCACAGAAAACCTTTCTGAGGAAGAAGTACTGCCTGCAAGATGCACATATGAGAACGGCAAGAGGATTTTGTGCACAGCAGGGGTCTCAGGCTTTGTTTTATTTCAGGACTTACGGGTGCAGTGCTTCATATACATACATATATGCAGACACACACACACACGTGCACATATGCACACATGCACGTATGCGTGTATCTGCTCCCATGTACCACAAGACTCTTCTCCCAGTCTAGACAGGAAAAAGTTATTCTTGTAGCAGAGGAAGATAAAGAAGCAAAGGGAAGATGATGATGTTCTTCCACCTATTTCACTAATACATCACAGGAGATTTGTGCTGTTCAATACAGAAAGCAAAACAAACAAAAAACCCGAGCAGGTCAAAATAAACCAGGCAATCTGACTTGCACAATATCCTGCTGAGGCTGTCAGAACTGATGCTCTTTCATCACCACTCCCGATTTTGCTTTTTTCTAGATCCCAGGTTCTTTAAAACTGTATCTTCCTTGCATTCACAAACCCCTGCAGGCACATTCCCAGTCTTTCCCCCAGCACAATGCAAAAGCTAGATTGTTTAGGTGTCCAAGAAGAGCCCAGCCCTCTGGCCATTCAGTGTCTGAAGGCAGCTAGCTACCAGGTTATAGTGACACTTAGAAGGTTAGATTCTTCAGGGGAAAAAAAAATCTTATCTTTATAATTAGGCATCACAAACCTAAAATTAACCCCTGCCTCTGTATTCTTCAGGTTTTACAGCGCTCGGCACTGTCAACCCTCGCACTGTGCTACAAACAACTACTGAATAATTTCTATTTCTTCACTTGTGCCAAAATGGAATTACAGTCTCAATCTGGGCATCCAGGCATTATTGTAACAGAAACATCTGTTTAACACTTGGGTCTTCCCTGCCAGGACACACCAGACCTGACCCTCCAGCAGGTTCCACTAAGTGAGAAAATGGATGAAAATCTAAACCTGCCAGTGATGCAGGGTGTGTGTGTTTCCGTGCGTGTCACTTTAAGAACATGGCAAGGCATATATTTGGAAAGCCAGCTGTAAACCCCTTAGATAGGCTTTGGAAAAAGCCAAACCATCGTGCACAGCAGATGCTGGCTTCATAAATGTCACAGAAGGCAATGATGTAACCTGCTGTACTGTTTGGCTGACATAATTTATGTGTGCTATCATACAGAATGCTAAGAGTGTTTAAAATATATTTTTTAAAAGTGTCAACCAAACTGAGAAATGTGTTACAAAAATATCAGCGAGTTTTTAATTTCTCATATGATTAACACAACAGTGTTTTACAGCTATGAGGAATTTCCAATAACTTTTCACATTTTTCATTCATGCAGTCCCTTTTAATAAGAAACTTTCTTTTATCTGAATTCAGTTGTATGCTTTGCTAGGAACTGTTACATCAACAATACCAGGAACTTCCTTATTATTATCCTATTTATGCCAAGGATTCTGATTGCTACCCCCCACTCCCATCTCAAATTTAAAGGAAAATGGAAAACTGTTAAGGAAAATTAAACCCTGCCGAGTGGTTGCTATGCATTTTGAATAGCCCTTTTGTGCATGTATTATACATACATACATACTACATGAACCTTTTATTGGCTAAATTTGTATCTAGTGTATGTTTATTAAACAGCCAAAAAAAAAAAAAGGCACTGTGAAGAGGCTGCCTGTTTCCAGCTCTTACTGGATTTGCAACAACACAAGATAGCTGAATAAAGGACAAATGCTGAAGTGTTAAAGATCCTTTTTTTTAGCATATGAAGACTTTACACCTTCACACTTGGAGTTCTCAGAAGTGCCTCTGTTTCCAGGATCTTTTTGAGCTCTTACTTAACCTGTCAAACTTTTTTTTTTTTTTTTGAAGCTGACCTATGGGTCATTAAAAAACAACAACAACAACAACAAAATAAACACCAGGATTTTTCCCATCAGCCTTTCTATTACCCTACTGAAGATTTCATACAACAACGACAACATCCATGCACAGGCTATTTTAACTCTGTGAATTCCACAGCACTGCTTTGTGTGAGGGACATACAGACTCAGACCCCACGGCTGCACCTGGCTGGTGACACAGCAGCCTTTCCAGTCTCCCAGAGCTGAACAGAAGAAATTAAGTTCCATACTGGCACTAGAGTCTGCTTGACTTTAGACCTAGGGTTGGAGGCATTTTGCAGTCTTTACCTTAACCTTCTCTTCACAACATTTCTATGCAAAGGGAAGCACCAGTTGGAGTAAGAACCCCTTCGAATTCAGCCTGTAGGTAATGCTGTGCAAAACAAACTTCTTGCTGAAATGAGGCTGCCCTTGACAAGTGTGGCACAAGGAAGCAGTTCAGCTTATGAAGTGCTACCCAACCGTTCAGGGCAACACTTGCAAGAGAGAACTGAAACCATGTGAATAAGATGGAGAAGTTCAGTTACTCCAAATTTAGCTGGAATTTAGCTGCGATGAGCAAGTTGGCACTTGGCAGCTGTGAAAAGTAACAGAATAAAGAGCCAGGACGCTGGCTTTACAGTCTGTTTGAAGGAGAAGTTCAGGCACATCAAACAGTATCTATGGTACACCAACAGTGTTCGTAGAAGACAGGAAGCATTCCTCCTCTTTTAGCCCGTGCTCATTAAGGAGGGCAATTTCCTTCTGCTTCCTCTGGATGAGAAGGCTTGCCCTGGAGATATTTGCAAGTGAAAAATCTGACACTCAGATGAAGGGAAGGGTTAGAAAACCAGTAGCTGGTGGAGTTAATGACAAGAGGTATCTGCTCCTGAGTGTTGCATCGTGTTGTGCCTGAGAGGAGGGACACAAAGCACTCTGCAGAACAGATCCTGCTGAACGGAACGGCGCTCATCTGCTGAGTTACACATTTCACCAAGCCCTGCCAGCAGGAGCCCTGCCCCAGCCTCCCTGTACAGACCTCCCAGCTCAGCACACTGATGAATCGGCAACACGCAGTACTACCAATACATATCTTCAGGACCTAAGAGTTGGAAAATTTAGAAAATATACATCTCAGGTGGAAATATGTTTATAAGTAGTGTTATGGCACACTGCCTGCAAGGAAATCTCCAGGAATGCCCTGAGCTTGAACTCTAAATGTACAGCAGTGTCTCTACCATTCCTCAACCTCAGCAATGACTTGGAGCACACCCTGCTCCAAGTGTTCCCTGAGCTGCAGCAGCTGTGGGGCAAGAGGGCCATCACACCCGTGTCTCACCAGCCACTGGCTGCCATGAAAGGGATGAGTGTGAGTGGCATCAACATGTCCCACTATGGTCCAAATGCCACCACAATGGAAATATTGAGGGAACAAAGGGCTGAAAAAAGACAAGGGCAAAATGTTACTCTTCACTCCTGCCACAGTGCTTCTCTACAGCCAAACAATTTTGACATTTATTCCATCATCTCTAAGCACCTCAGATGATTTATTTCAGTTACATCTGTATTTTTTTGTGGCAGATCAGATCTCAAATGTTGTTGCACACCCTATAGCCAGCAGTTACCTCATAGCCCTTCTCTGAGTGGGGCTATCTTGGCAATTCCCAAGGGACACCTCCCACCCATGTTGCTCACTCGACTTGCAGGGCTCTCTTTCATTCACCTCCTCTGTCCCAGTGACTAATTTCTGACGGACAGTGAGGCCTCCAGGGAGCACGGCTCAGCCTGCTGGGCACAGTGGCTTTTGTTGGCTCTGCTTTCTGACACTTCTAATTCAGGGCAGTCTCTTAAGCTTTCGGCTGGAGTGTCAAGAGTTCCTGTAGTGGGATCTTCATTTAATCTCCTCTGGGATCGACTTAAATGCCTTGTTTTCCCTTTTCCTTTTGCTTGGGCATTGTTCTTTTTGGTTTGCATGTGGCTAAATTCTCAAGTTGACAGCAGTTACTGAGAGTGTGGAGGTAACTTCAATTACTTCTTTCGTGGTGAGAAATTCCTCCTATTTTCCTCAGCTCTGCTTTGCAAAGACTGAGTGGTTGCTTTGGCTTATTACCTTAATTGTTCTGCTCTAAGACAGATACAGTACCCGCGTTTGACTCTCAAGTTTTCCAAGGCATAGGGAAAAAAAGAGGCAAGAATGACCAATGGTTTCAAGCATGTGGAGCATGTTTGAAATAGAACAAAATCTCACATTTGGAGACCTATGTCTATGTTCATTGTACCTGCCTAAATTTTCAAAGGAAATAAGCTGTTAGAAAAAGTGACCTTCACATCAGATTCCTGAAGGGATACATCAGCAGATAAGAAATTGCCCAAAGCCTCAAGGATTCACAACTGCAACAAAGACACTAGGAGGATGGAATATTATTGCACAGAGATGAGAGCCTGATGTTTAACAACCATTTTAAGCCAAGTTTGCTAAAAAAATTTTTTTTCAATAATTTTTCTGCATGTTTGATTATCTTCATGTACACTCAACTCTCTTAATGTCCTTCAAGTTAACTGGCCACTCTCTACCAGGTTTGTTGGAAGTTGAAATTATACTACAAGTTATTAAATTCTTACAAATCTCATGTAAATAAATGCTTGGGTTGAGGAAGGTGGTCCTGTTTGTGGCCTCATTGAAGACAAGTACCTAGCACATGCTAAAACTTACTAGGCGCTGGGAATCTGTATGGGAGACATTACAAATTTCTCAGCCATGGGAAAAACCCTTGACTAGAGCCAACATTTTATTAAACATCAGAGTATACAAACACAAAGGAGAAATCCTGCAGACATCATGCTCCTCCAGTTCCCCTACTCTCGCCATGACTTTCCTGCCTTAAATTTTTAACTAATTTCCTTAGGTGGATGATTCTCAAGTTTCCCTACCTTGCTCATTGTGGGCCTTTTAAAACATCCAAATCAAAGCAAAAATACAAAGCATCATGCAGGCCGTCAATCCGCCTTATTAATCAGATTATTTAGTCTTGTATGTTTGTCCACTCATTAAACCTCCCATCCAAATGCAGGTGATCAAAGAAAGGTGAGTGGGAGAACTGTATTAACAGTGTTCTGCACAGGATGTTGCTTTCTGAGGGTAGTATTTATTTCATTTATGGCACTACCAAATACTGCTCTCCAGGCCTAATGAGGGCATTTGTAATGACGTAAATTTTTGCCAAATACATCGTTTTGTTAAAGATGAAATGCTTCCCAGGAACACATTCATTTCAACAATTTTCTGGTCCAGATCTGTCTAGTCACTTCTTATTACAGAGACAGTAAAGAATGAAGGGAAAAGTTTCAGTTTTCAAGAATATATATATTCGAAAATCCAGTAACAGGGGAGTTGTCTATCTGGTTCTAAAGGGGAGACGGAAAAGTAATACTAATATCAGAAATTTATGTGAGTTGAATAAAGCAAAGCGTTGAATGAAAGCAATTTGTTCCGATAGAAATCCATCTTTGCATTACTTCTCTTGTATCTTACTGAGTTGTCAAATACTGCATTTTTGCTAAAATTTCACACCCTCTGGTTAAGGTAAGTCAGTGATAGTGTAAAGAATATCTGTATTCCTCCTCCTATTCCTGTTTGAGTGTTCTCTGAGGTGGAAATAGAGCACTTTCCTTTTTAATCAATGACTCTGGTAACTAAGTGGTATAATTCAAAGGGTGAAATTTTGCGTTAGGATGGATTTATTATATTTTATTTTTATATGAATCATCAGACTTTTCATTATCTCTTTGTTTTCGGTGTTGTTACAGAACTTATCCACGTGTTTTAGCAGTTTGATGAAATTACTGCTGTCAATCTGGTTAGCTTTTCCAAGATGGCAGCCAAATAAATGAAAACTGAGTGCCACAATGTCAGTTTTCATCATACATGTGCTCATTCTGTTTATGTTTACATGATGGTGAACTTTGCTGCTGCCTCCTATACACATCTTTTATTGCAAATTTGTTACAATAGTGAAAGTCAGCAGTGGAGAGAGGAGGAGTCAATGTTTCTGAAACAACACAGAAAGCGCACACACTTCACACAGTTTTGGAATGCGAAGCTCCAAGCTAAAGTCACATTTGACTGTTCATTTGAAAATACTCTTCTGAAAGTTGCCAGAATCTGCAACCAGATTCTGTTTCAGGATGTTGCCTGAGGCTTGAACAAAAATGAAGCATCACGTATTTAGGATTATGAAAAGTATGAATAACCATGGCCAAAACCAGGTATTTTGGGGTATCATTGGGTCAAAGAGTTAAAGCAGCAATGGCTGCAAAGGGGGACACTTTTAGAAAAATAAACAACCAGGATCCAAGTAGTATGAATTTGTCTTCAATAAGAAGCACAAAACTTAAAAGCCCCCAAAACATTCTCCCAGCCCCAAATGCTAGACAAGACAGAGGATGAGCAATTGCCTGTATGATGAAATACACCATGTGATGATGCACACGGAAGGAACATTGCAAAGAACCAGGATCCTTGCCATTTTCAATAAAGAAACTCTGGCTGCAAGAGTTCACTAATTTCTTGTGGTGTTGCTATTTTACTTTCAAGCAAAGGCAACCAAAACAACAGCACTGAAAAATACCGAGTGGATAATCCAAGTTTTGAATATTTCACAGGAAAAAACCCTTTTGCGTACCAAGTGATCTTTGCATTTTTCAGAAAGTGTCTTTGTCAATCCAGATATGACAGCAACTTTTATCTCAAAACAAGAGTGCTTCTATTGAAAG
This sequence comes from Machaerirhynchus nigripectus, assembly GCA_013397975.1. NCBI lineage: Eukaryota > Metazoa > Chordata > Aves > Passeriformes > Dicruridae > Machaerirhynchus > Machaerirhynchus nigripectus. The sequence goes on from VZRQ01006258.1 coordinate 2,524,894, forward strand.
AGAAAAAATAGAAACCAGTAAATAATAGTTCAGCTGAGAAACAAAACCTTTGGAGCCTAAAGGACCAGGTCTGAAGGAGACACTAGGTGTGTATCAGCCAGGGTGACAAAGGGAAAACAAATCACATATCTAGACGACTTGTTGATGGATATGCTTGCCAAAGATAATTTAGTGCTGAACACAGAGCTGAAAGCAACCAAGTAAAAATCAATAGGCATCCAAGTGGTGCTGTGTGGAGCAGTTTTACAGAGGACAGCAGACATCAAAGTACGCAGTGAGAGTGAGCTGTGGCCTTTTCAGTCCTCAGAACTGAATTAAGTCGAACGCACATGGCTTCTTCATACAATGCTAACAGGATAGAAGGAAGACTTAAGCCCATCAGCAAGAACAGAGCAACGGATAAACCTCTTTGACTAAGACTTAGTTTATTTAGTCAGATGGGGAAAAAAAAGCAATCCACCAAAGCCCCCCTGAAACCATCACTATCCCATCTGTCTGTGTTATTAACAAAGACTTGTCCAAAGGCTGAGTGGTGTTAACAAGGCATCTCTGCTCATTTGAACTATACAAAGGTGCAGAAAGTCATAAAGTTAAAACATTGTTAGGCATTTACCAGACAATAACAACAAAAGGTGCTGAGAAATCCAAGAGGATCCACTACCCGCAAATATTTCAAGGACGCAACTGCAGGACATGAAATCCAAATTAGAGACAAATTTTCCTCCTGTCCCATCAGCAAGTCAAACCTCATGAAATTCTTTCTTTAAAGATGGGGCGCGTGTGTGTGTGTGTGTGTGTAAATCATGACAGTAAAGTACATCTCAATTCCACTGTGATCCTCTCTTTCTTCCTAGTCAGAGACCACCACAAGGAAACAGGAATTCTCAGAGAAGGAAGATGCGTGTTATACTGCACGCTCAAACAATGGGCAAAGCCCAGCAGAATTATAGATCTTGGCTAATGCATGAGAAAGTCAGAAAACAGACACAAAGCATCACTCACTGACAGTAATATAATAGCGAGCTCCCCCGGGACTGACGCATGCAGGGCACTGATTGGCCTGCACGTCTTCTGGGGATGCAGTGCTGTTGGTGTTTTTTTCAGACAAAGGAAAACTGGGAGCCCTAGAACTCATGCAAAGAAAATGCCATTATCAATACAACTTCTCAGTGTTTGGGCAACCCTGGGAGCTTTCATCAGGCTTCTTTCAGAAATTACAAGAATTCACATGCCATCTGTTTGTCCCTAAAAGTGCAACAACTGATGCCATTATCAATCCTTCCCTGCCAAAAGGGATGAAATCGACTCCAGCCAGCTTCCCCCATGCAAAGATTGCTTATTCCAGCATGAACTGCATGCAAACCATTAAGCAGGAATTCGGAGATGATTCCTGCAATGTGAACCCACTCCGCTGGATCCAGCAAGTTATGGCTGGACAACTGATGCCAAAGGGAATTTGGACATTCAGTAGATGCCTGAATCATCATCACCCAAAACTGTCTTGAAGCTTATGAAGTACAGATGTGTAATGTCCATTCCTGCCAAACTGATGAGTGCTTATGTATTACTAATGGATTCAAATGCACGGAGATATGCAAGTTCCAAGCTATACCAAGTAAAAGACCGATGGTGAAAAGAAACAGTTTGCAAGATCACTTCAGTGAAGATTGGCAGAGAAAGATAAAAAAAGTGAATAATCATGTTAGACAAGACCTGTGAAGCAAATATCTGGCATGATTCCACAGGGGGGAAGTATAGTGTAGTTTATTACGATACAGTTAAAATTATCAGTTCCCTACTTGTGTTCAGAGTGCCCTTTTTACCCAAGAACTATGTACTGTGATAAAGGTTGTCAGCAAAAACATGCTTAGCAGCACTGAACTACCCCACCGAGGAAGCTTTCACATCTAAACAAAGTCTAGAGGCAGCAACACCTGCAAGGAGCTTCAGAAGAATTTTGACCACAGGAACCATCAGCAAGAGGAATGCCTGACCTTGGCTCACCAGATGTCAGCTGGGCGAGACCCTTGTGCTTTGTAAGATCTCAACTATCTTCTTTTGAAAGGTGATCCAGCTGCTGAGAATGGGAAACTGTCCTTGTTAAATGGAAATCAAATAAGCTTCAGTGGAGACAATAAGATAGTGCTAACCCAGGGAAAAAATGGTCCTGCTCTCTCTGTGTCCTGGATATCACTGTCCATCCTGGTGGTACCTTCTCCTGCCTACTGAAACAAGGGCTTGTGTAGTCATGCAATGAATTAGACTGGGGAAAGTAGATTCAGGTACACCCTTGTCCTCTCCCAGTTCCAGCTGAATCTGCTCCAGTTCACCATTAGGCTAGTAAAAGTACTGTGAGGGGAAGAGAATAGCACAATGGTGAGAACAAGCAGTCAGAAGCAGAGAAAGTGTGGATCTACTGCTTTTATCAATACTGACAACTTATGCTGGCTTAAATTATTTGTCTGACTACAATCCTGAGATCTTCCAAATAGCTTGTCATTTCAGCTTATATATTACCACTCCATAATCCTGTCATCGCCATCTGAGGCTGGTCAAAACACTGCAAGGGAAGAGTTTTTTGGAAAAGAGAGTTTCTTTTTCAAAAACTAAGCTCAAGGCTTTCTTCATGTGTGAAAAGGACTGAATACCTGAAGACTACTCCTGCACATTTGGATCACCTCAAAATCCATCTTGTCTCATTGGCCATGACAATCACTGCTGCCAGATTACTGAGCACCGAAAGTTTAAAGCAGAGAACATCCTACTGTGAAGATGATTGAAGAGACTGAGGAAGAAAACCAAAAACCAAAAGCCAAAGCTGAATAAACTTCTCACACTCATTCAGAGACCAGCCTAACTTAGTTTCAGCACTTCTCTCCCAAGTTACGGAATCAAAACCATCCCCTCTTTTCTTGCATGCCACACACAGTTCCTTGTTGAGCTCTGATAGTGTGCAAACCCCATGAAGGTCTCTCATCTCCAGCGGGAAAAACAAGCATTCTTCACACAGCTCTGGCTCACTCATTTCCGTTCACTAACAGTGTCAGCAACAAGTGCCAGCCTGAAAGCTTTAGGTCAGGATTTTAAAGTAAAAGTCTTTCTGTCCATTAGAGCCCCCATCTCCAGAATGCTTTGATTTTTACAGTGCTATGCAAAAAAAAATCCTTATCATTTTAATTTTATTATTTTACCACAACTTCTTCGCTTCAATACACATGTTAATAAAGTAAACTGGCTTTTGTAATCAAATTATTTTAAACACATTTTAATAAATATTTTGCTTTGAAAACTTACCATAATCTGCCATATTTTATCACGAATTAATATACCTTTTAATATTGCATTTTTGATATTTTAAAATAAGGAGCATAAAGAAACTGACATGACTGAAATAGGAATTTCAGCCTTACTGTAATAAAAACATTCAATTAATCTGTGATTAATTAAAAAGTGGTTTATCTCTTCTTTGACCTAGCTAAACACTTTTTCCTTCCACACTGGTTCTGAAAATAAGCATCCGTGACATTCATGTCCCATGGACCCCCCACCCCTGCAGACCCTGGCTGTGTTGGCTGACTCAGTGGTACAGTGGCTGCTGCTGCATCTCCTTTGGACAAAGCAGACAGCTTCCAGTGCTCTCCCTGAGTTGCAGCTCACTGGTAACAACTTTATGGATATTTTTTTTGGTGAAATTGATTGTTAGGCTAAGCTTTTGCGTTCAGCACCTGCAGTCCTCTGATATCTGCATACTCATCTGCTTCACCTGAATCCAAAGCTGCTTTGAGATCAGGGTTTTTTATATGGAAAGCAAACTCAGGCAGAGTCAGATGATGATGTTAACCATCTCAGTGTTCAGGGGAAGAAAGAGGTCTCATTTCAATCTAATGATCCAAATCCACATTTGCCGCAGAAGCCTTCTCTCCCAGGCAGCCTGTAAGACCTTCTGGAAAACGCCTGGAGCTCCAAGAATCATTCTTTTTCCCTCATACCCCTCTCCAGGCACTTGCATCAGTGCTCAAAATAATACCAGAAACAACTAGAAATTCCTGCTGGAGGGAGGGATGGTGCGCCCAGGAGGGTGGCAGGTAACGCAGTTCCGTCCTTCTCCCCAGCAGATCCTCCCCTCAACGGGAGCGCACACGAGAGGTTTTATGAAGTGACATATGTCTAATTGGCTGAAAGGTAATATTCAAAGGCCCGCCGCTCCTCTCAGAGCTCAGGGACTGCAGCTGGCAGTGTTAAATCAGTTAACAGTTGGGCCCTTTACTGCGCTGCACCACTGCTGCTGCTGCTGCTGTTCCCGGGGCCGCTGCCCAGTTTGGCTCATTGAGCTCCCCAGTCAATGGAGAAGGCATCTCTATTGTGCACCTCAAAGCATGCTCACAGCCCCTGAAAGAGAAACAGGCCCCAAACTACTGGGGCAGATCGTATGACAGGATTACTTGCTTGTTGTTCCTCTTTCTTTCTTTTTTTCTTCTTTACAGGACTTCTATTGGACTACAGGAAGGAATTACGTGAGGGGGAGACCGTATTACATAGTGACAGCTGGAAAACTGGGGATTGCAGACTAGTAACGGAGCTGGGTTCCTTCTGTGCCGGCTGGACACCTACCTAAGGCATCTTTTAATTAATTTGTGCAGAGAGTTATCTCCAGAGCCCAGGCAGCGCAGAGCAAATCCTCGTGCGTCTGATATTGGTGGCAGCCTGCCCCCAGCACTGTGGTGAGCACAGGATTTTTTTCACAAAAGCACACACAACAGCTCCTCACTGCCAACCTTAGAGCACAGAAGTGCAAGCATTTATTGTTCTTACAGGATCCAGACATCCAAATTCAGGAAATGTGTTAAAGCTGTGATTAAGTAGAGTTCTGAATGCCTGACGCTTTGGCCACAGCAGAGATCAGGCTCTTGGCTGGCAAAAATCAGTATTTCTCTAATGGTGTCAAGAAACATTGCCCAGCTGATGAACTTCCCTGGCAGCCCAGCAGTGCTTCTGTAACTGGCTCTGATACACCTGCCTAAGCAACATCAGACAGGCAATTTATAACCAGCCCCTGCCTTCTGCAGGCTGAGGCTGTGTGTGCAACTCAGACCCCTGTACCCGTGCTTGCAGAAAGATGCCTACAATTTGCCTTCCAGTGCTGTAAACGGGCGCAGTACCAGGGACCTCCAGCATTGCTTAAGAGGAGGACAGTAATCATTCCATAGGTGCTTGTGATGGCAGCAAGGGAATCACTGTCTGGAGCTGCAACACGACCCTTGGCCACTACACTTCCCTAGAAATGCACAAACATTGCACATTTCTGGTAGAGCACATGTATATGCCTCATCTCGCCTTGTTAGTAGCACCTCAAGGCTTCAAAGCTCTTTAATTGACCATTCTCACTGTTCAAATAGCACTCAGTTAAGCCACAGCATAATCTATCTTCTCAGCACTTGTAGAAAGCAGTGCCACCATTTAATCTAGGCCTAAAAACTGCACAAAATGTGCAGTCCTGCCCTGGGTAAAAATAGCACTTAAAAAAAATAGTTGGGAACTATAAATCCTGCTGGGGGCTGGACTTAAAATGGCTTATAATATCAGTTTCCCTTCACATTTTTGACTCAGGGAAAATCAAGCTGTCCAATCTTGAAGAAAACTGTTAAATTCTGTGTTGTTTTGATTCAAAATGCAGAGTTGTCTAGGTCTGTAAAGATACCAAAACTCCTAAGCTCTGTGACATTCTTGGAGAGGATAAAAGATTGGCCCAATTTTCATCTACATGCTGGCACATTTGCACCATTCTGGCAACAAACAAGGACACCAAAGTGGATTTAAAAGCAGACTGGCATGAAACAAGTTGCCACAAGAGAGGGTTTGGACTTAGAGTTGTGGTAATTGTGATAAGCTGTAGATAACTGCTTTTATCATACCCACAATAAAGGCAAGGTAAGAGACCTGGCTTGCAGCTCGACACAAGCACGGGGCACTACCTCACATGTCCCACACAATAGGACCCAACACTCAGGCACTCACCACAAAGCAGATGAGGCAATGTAAATCCCCACCCTTGCTGGCTTTGTGGTAATTTGTTCATGTGCTTGTCCCTGGGGTGAGTAAAACCAGCCCGTTCTGCCAGATCATCCTGAAATAGCAACATTTCCTGAAATTGTACATTATTATTAACACCTAGGATTACATCAGAATGGATCATATCTTATCCAGCTCTAACATACGTCATGTAGTCTCTGAGCACACAACATTATTGTGCTATTGAGTCATTTAATTAAAACAATAATTGATGCATAGGATGAAAAAGAGCCTTTTTTTCTGAAAAAACTTACAACTTAGCCTTATAAAAAGATGGTATAGATACCTGTCAGGATGCATTCAGGAATGGGAAGAGGATTTTTGTGCTAGGAACAGAAGAAAAGAGGATTTTAGAAGCATGAGAGATAAGGGGAGCTGGTAGAAAGACCAGCCAGAGAAGAGCTGACTGGCCAGGCTACAGGAACAACTGGATTGAGGTAGAAAGCAGAAAGGATAGGCTGGATAAAAGACTAAAAAGTTTGCTTTTCCAAGCTGGGGGCTGCAAAGGGACAATACATCTGAGAAAAGATTTTCAGAAAACTGGAAAGAGGCAAGGCTGGGGGGAAGTGACATGAGAAAAATGAAAGGGTGATGGGATAGTCTTCAGTTCCAAAGTCAGGGCTGAGAGATCAGCTAAGTGGCTGCTGTCATCCAGGGAACCAAAGTCCCAGGGTCAGTGAGGAAAACACTGAGGAATACCAACACAGAAAGTGAAAGACCAAGACATGTCACAGCTTCAGAGCGTTTAACATTCCCAAGCATCCGGACTTCCTGTACTCGAATGGCTGTCACATTTCACCCTACCTATCGTGGTCAGCTTCACCAACAGCATTCATTTATCAGATGCTGCTCTATTCCCATCACATATAAGATAGAAGGAGCTACAGGACAGAGTCTTCTCAGTCCTCGTGTCTGGAATGCAGCTCCTCTTGGCACCATGGCAGAGCTGGGGCTCTTGGTGTGTAATGAAGGGCAGTCTGGTCTAGTGATCTCAGCAGGCGAGGCTGGGAGGTGGGCATGCCGCGCGTCTCCTGCCAGCTCTCACACTTGCTTCTCCCTCTGTAAAGTGGGAATACCACCTGCCAGCCTCACAGGCTTGTCATGAGGATTGATTAATGTTTGTAGACATTTTTAAGAGAGGGGGAAAGCTCACCAGACAGAGCTGCTAAAAGGCTTTGTGCGGGCAAATTGTTTTATCACCTCTATGGCTTAAACTGAGGCCCACACCATAAAAAAATTGTTACATCTGGATTCAATTATGTCCAAAAGATTTGTGGCTGTCAGGCACAACTCTGACATGCAGAAGTCTCAGAACAAGTGACTCTTAACCAAGGGGAATGTAGCCCATCCCTTGCCTTTTGCCTGGCTCCAAAAATCCCTCTGTCACCTTGCTTGTCTTCAGGGCTATGGGTGTTTCTGCACGATGCCAGTCACAGTCTCATCACAAAAACTTTCTAACCACTACCAGACATGCTCCCTCAACCCTGGGCTCCCCCTGGAAAGCATGCCTGCCCCTGTGTCCAAGCTGTAATGCCAACAGTTAATTCACAGGCACATTAGCCCTGCTGCAGCCTTTTAGTAGTTTGCCCCAAAACTTGCACCTTGAATTTTGACTGCGCTCCCTGCTCAGGTCGAGGGAAAATGCAGGGATGGGGTAACCCCTACCATGGCGGAGCTGCCATTCCAGAGCACAGATAAAAGTGAAACCTGAGCGGAAAATGTTTGCGGTGCCACTGGCAATCAAGGGCCGGGTTGTCCCAGCAACGGGAACACTTCATCAGCTCAGCTAACAGATGGTCAGTGAGCAACAGGCAGCATATGTTCCAATAAGCACTGACATCAGCACAGATGGAGGGTGGGCAGGAGGCTGGCCCTGAAACATAACCTGACATTTCCTTCTCATTTGGTGCTGCATTGTTATAACTCACACAGGAAGATTAGCAGGGAAAAGTGAATAGCATTAGGGAATCTGCTCAGGAACCGATTACTAACACTTCACTGCAGTTTTAGATTTTTACTTAACCAGAGTGCAACATTGTTAACAACATTCAGGGGCAGAAAAGGAAAATGCACTGCGTTTTAACGATGGGGCTTTATTTTCATCACAGACAGGTTTTCCCAAGAACACTAATTAACAGATTGCCACCTTCTAGGAGTCTAGATCTCCAGTTCCACTATTTCTACAGCTTTTTCTTTTACTCCTGCTATCCCTCCCCCAGCAAAATGCACCCAAATACCCCAGAGGATTAAATAAAGCTCCACAACATATTGTCACAAAGGGCATAACTTTCCTCAGCCCAAAATAAACTTTAATGCTTGCTACAAAAGACAGAAAAACAGCCACAAAAGGAAAAAAAAAAAACAAACCAAAAAACCATATTCCTGCTGCTGAACATTCATTAAAAAACAGGAATCAAAGGAGACTGTAGTCCTTGGAATCAACAACAGATTGATCTGGGACCCAGAGAATCAGTATGTAACAGGTTACAGACAAGTTATATATTTATAGACTCACATTGAGGATAATGGGCAAGCATGCTGCATGGCTCCAAAGTGCCTCTTTGTGACAGACAGCAAGATGTCACGTAGATACATCCAAATGATGTAAGTGTACAGCTGTATCACAGGCAGATATTAAAGAAAGGCAACATGTGCAGCCACAGCCTTCTGTTACCTCGTGAGATACCTTTAGAAGCCTTTTCCTGTGCTAGCGCGTGGGAAAGTTTAGCAGGCACCTCCCTTCAATGCTAATGGGACTTGTATGTACATCCATCTCTTGTGTCAGCAGAAGAACAGACCCTCCAGTGAAGCCTGTCTGCAGTCCTGGGGGACTGCCAAGCTGTTTTGGAAATGGCAAATGCTTCCATCTCTGCTTCTTGTGCCTTTCTTTGGAAAGCATGAATTTGGTCAGAGATTTGCAGTCTGGATAACGCCCCGTACATCCTCCTGTTTATTCACAGTTTCTTCTCTGGAACTTTACCCAGATGCTCTGCAGTTGTACAGCCCAGTTCGCACAAGGAACTCCTGCCCTTCTTCAAACTACAATCTCTCCGAGAGGTGAATACAGCTCTTTAGCAAAGAGCTGCCCAGGGAGTCAGCTGCTGATATTTTCAAGTGGCTCCTAGTTTTGCACAGCTCAGTATCTGGCCTCAGCACTACAGAGTTATTGGCGGAATATTCCACACATTTAGTGGCTACGCACTGCAGCAATCTCTTCCCATGTCTCTAAGCTTCCTGGAAACTTCTAAACATGTCAGGCTGTGCTCCAGCCGATGACAATGGGTGTCACAAGATTCTGGTATATCTTGAGCAAGGTCACAGAGTTAGTAAATCACAGATCTAGGGAGGTGCAGGGGAATCAATCAGGTTTCCTAACTCTGACCCACATCCTAATGATTAGACTGAATCCTCTTACAGCAGAACAAATTAGATACTCATCAACTCTGAAAACATGTGTTCAGTGAGAATTCCCAAATGAACAATGTGTGTCAGTGAGTGGACAGACACACACAAACTGCAGTTTGCTGCATAAGGAGCAAGGTGTCCCAAGTGTGTGCTCTTGTTGCTAACTTCCAGGGGCAAGCACTGCAACTCTAGCAAAGCCACTTAAGAACACATTTAACCTGAGGAGACTGAGCAGCTGAGCCATTTTTTATTAATTTAAAGCACAAGGATGCCAAACTGCTGAGAGATGACCATTTTATGTTCTGGGCTGTGTCATGGTTTATGCCATCAATGACTTTCAGTATCAAAAAGGTGATCTGCAAGTCTGGGACTGTGCTCTTGGAAGTCCACCTCTTTTAGTGCTGTTTGGGGAATGGTCTTCCAGTCATAGGGAATGCTTTGTTCCTTTCCTCCACTACATGTACAACCAAAGCTTGTGTATACTTACTAGTTTGGTGCGGCTTCACGGTCCCAGTTACACCAAAGCCTGTATTTTCATCATCACCATTTAGTCCTCTGGCAAATCTTCACCGAGGTGAAAGCAGTGCAGATCCTTTATGATGAATGGTCTTCTTATGTGGAAGTTGAAAACAGTCAATGATAGCCAAAGTCAAAATGAAAAATCCAAAGCATGTGTTTTAATTGCAGCAATAATGCTGACTGTTTGCAAAACAGCTGCAGGGTGAGCACATACAGCCAGTATCTGCCAGTTAAGAACATTTGGAATGACATTTAACAAATGAAGTCTTTCAGGATCCAGAAGGATTGGTTTGGTTTCGTATAATGTGCTTTTTATGAGTAAAAAATATTTTTTTCTGTATCTCTATTTGCACTACATATGTCCCAAAACATGAGGCAAGTGGGGCATTGGGATTATTTATCCAACAAAACAGGCCTTGAGTGTGCTATTTCTGGAGAGAGGTAGTTTTTCTAGGAAAACCAGCAGCCAAAGGCTGCTAACATTGCTTAGATCTCCAGAAGTGCCTGCCTCCATGTCCATCTGTTAAGGAATCAACCTGGCCAAGGTACCTGAGCGTTCCCTTCTAGTGAGTCCCTCAGTTCTCTGAAGCAGTATGGATAAGGACTTGAACAGATGGGTAATCTGAGCAAGGAACAGAAGAGGGGAGATTGCTTCCACCTCTCCTTCACTCACCAACTTCCTGATCCTCAGAATGAGCAGGACATTCATGTTTACTGAAATAAAAGTTCTCTCTCTCTCCTATCCCCTGCCTTCATTCTGACTCCCTGCAGCCATCACTCCTAATGTAAGGCACCTACTTGTCAAAAGTTAATCTGTATTGCTAATGACACTAAACTTGCTGGTGAGATGGACACGTCAGACAGGAGACACATCGTACAGAAAGACCTGGACAGAATGGAAAACTGGGATAGCAGAAAGAGTATGAAGTTTAACAAACAGAACAGCCAAGTCTTGCACCTGGGACAACACAACCGAAGTGTCCTGTACAGGCCAGGATCTGTGTGGCTGGGGAGCAGCCTTGCTGGAGGGGACCTGGGGGTCCTGGTGACAACAAGCTGAGCAGCCGTCAGTAGAACGCTGCAGCAGCAACAAAGGCAAATTGGATCCTGGGCTGCATCTGCAGGAGCACTGCTAGCAGAGATAGAGACGCAGTTACCCCACCCACACAGTGCTTGTCAGGCCACACCTAGAGTACTATGTCCAGTTCTGGTCCTCATAGCTCAAGAAAGAGAAATAAAAAGAGTCTTTCACTGAAAGACTGGAGAGGATCCAAAGGAATTCATGAAGTTCATCAAAAGGCTGGAAACCTGCACTAAGAGAAGAGGCTGAAGGAGTGAAGTCTTTCCTGTCTGGAGAAGAGAGAACCGAATCACAGTATTCCACAAATTAAAGGGCAGCTACAAAGAGGACAGAGGCTCTCTATTCACATAGACCCGTATGGGGAGAAGATAAGGGGTAAGGGGTACAAGTTGCATCAGGAAAGGTTTCATTTCAATATAGTAAATAACTTCTTTACAATGAGAACAATAATTCACTGGAACAACCTCTGCAGGGATGTGGTAGGGTCCTCATCACTGGAGGTTTCCAAGATGTGATCAGACAGGGTGCTAAATAATCTCATCTGGGCTCCTTCTCCCATGGAAGGCTGGGTCAGGTGATTTTACAAGGTCCCTTCAAACCTGGGCTGTTCTATGATTCTATATCTCCCACTGCTTAAAAAAAACCCAAACCCAAGTAAGTTTTACAAAATGCTTTTGGGAAGCGAGACTGGTTTCACCTTAATGTGGAGCAAGGTCCTGTGTTCCCTCACCTGCTTCCAGCTATCGGTGCCTGTCCCTTCTGTGTTCTGGCCACAACAGACAGATTAACCGATCAGAAACTAGTGTTTGTTGTTAGTTTCTTGGTGAGGTTAGCTCTCAGTCAAGCTGACTCCCTGACTTTGTAAACAAGGCATGAGCAAAGAGGGTCTGTGGACAGTAGTTTTCAATTTGCTATGAAAAAGTCCACTGGAAATTTTCAGGACAGACAAGAGTAATATTGTTTGACTTCAGCCTCTGTGGACACACGGCCACAAGCGTGTTCAAGCATTAAGTGACAGACACTGGTGGGTCATGTCTTCAATTCTAACCACCAAAGCTGCAAAGTACGACCACAGGCAGGACCTATAGTGGATGTGCTACACCCACAAGTAAAACCTCATTCAGGCAGAGAAATGAAACCAGGGCATTGCCAGTTCACTGGAGGCTCCCTGAACGTTTGCCTTGGGGGCACAGAGAGCAGGGGCCATAAAGTACAGAAGAGTCTTTACTGAGAGCATAACCTAGAGCATATCCTGAAAAAGCAGGGCAAATGGTGTAGCTTCTTCTCCTGACACCCCCACCAATATGAGGGCTCCAGTGACAGGTTAGAGAGCTGCAAATAGAGAGATCCCAGCAAAACGTGCTCTGAAGAAGCATAAACAGACCAGTTCCAACAAGGCTCGTGCAATGTTAGGAGCATATTTGTGCAGGGACTGGCAGTGTCTTACAAGCTATTGCAGGTGCCTGATCTTAATGCTAGCAACTGCTTCTTTTTGTCTGTACTGTAGCCAGGACTTGTGAGTGTGAGAGAGATTGAATGCTTTGTAATGAAGGTATATTGTAACATTTCTCTCCAGGTGGCACTTTGTTAACAACAATTAGATCCTGATTGATCTTTGAAGGGCTAATTCTTATGTGGTTTGCAAGGGTCCTACAAGGAGCAAGTGTTGAGTGGGGGCACTTTAAAAGTATTAGTGAGGGGGGAAAAAAAAAGAATAGTGCCATAAGAAATTTGCAATACAATGCCCAAGCCTCCTTTGCACCCCACAGTAATTTGTTCTTATTCCTGTTATTATCCCCTCGGGCACTAATGGTCACTTTATTAATTAGTTGAAAATTGCATTCTAGGTCAAATGGCAGCTTTTTTCCCTCCCATTGTTGCAAATTGCTAGTGGTATGGCCCAGTAAATGGCAGCGTTACTGCAAAATGGGAAAGATCCTTTGCTTTTCAAGATAAAGCCTATGGACCAGCTGCACTTTCCATGACATTTCTAAGCAGAGCATTTCCCCAGGCCTGCTTTTAAGCAGTTAGGAATTAAACAGAACTCACTGTCATTGTTAAGATTTCTAATCACAGGCTGTTACTGTATTTGCTCTCACTCTCCTCACCCTCCCCCCCCCATTTTAATTCTAACCCAGCCTGTTTTCTAAGGTGCATCTCTGCAGAGCTTAGCCCCATTTTCCAGCAAAGTGGGCAGTGTGTTTAGGTGCCTTCGTTTCTGGTGCTCTGATGGAAACACTTTAGAGACATCTGCTTTTGCAGGAGAGGACAGATGCTTAGCTTATTTCTGAGAAATAAGGCCATGTCTGTGGCCTCTGAAGTTAGAGACCCGAAAATTACAAATCAGTCTTGAAAATATTTGCTGGCCACTGAATATAGAAATAGAGCAAACCACAGTCTCAGAAAACAAAATGGAAATTACAGATTTTGTGAAAGTTTTTTCATAAAGAAAACTCCTACTGGGGACAATGGATGTTTAGCCTTTAAACCAGAGGATCAGCCCACCAGAAGTGAACATCAAAGCAGTCTATTTTCCATTAACTACTTTCTGCAGCCTACTGTGCTGGATGCAATCTGTCATGCCAGTTCGTAGTCCAGCAGTCAGGGAAACTACCAGAAGTCAGAAGGCCTGGGCTAGTTTCCCAGCACTGTCAGCCTAACACATCTAAAAGGATGCAGTTAATATGAAGTAAGTTGCACAAGCCATGTAAGACAAAGCATAGCCTTTAATTTCTGTTTTTTCGAGCAACCCTGGCCTCAAATCTGCTTAATTTTCTTCTGTAAAATTACTTTGGTAGGCCCAACTTAAAACCAACAGAATTCAGGAAAAAAAAGACCCTCCCTTCTGGCCCTTCAGGGATTTAACTGAAGTCATATAAAGAGCAAGAAAACTTTTTGTATGGGAGAAAAATGCTACAGGGTCTCTTACAGAAACTTCACACATGCTACCCTCACATACCTAAAAGTACAACTGTTTTGTGACTGAAACTATTTCCCCTCGAAGGATAGATTATATCCAGCACACAGAGAGGCATCTTATCCTCCAGCAGGCTGGACACTCATCCTCTCAAAATCTGAATGCTCGAGCTGGCACCAGCTGTAGCCCCTAGTGAGCATTACACAGAGCAGTTAACAACCCCCTGTATCATTCACTCCTGGATCATAAGGACAGAAGAAAAGCTTTATTTCCCTTTTTTCTTTTTGCCCTCTCCTCTCCTCCCTCCCTTCCTAATTTCTAATACCATAAACGATTAGCCTTGCTACGTTGGACTCTTTCTACAGGCAGATGGGGGTGTATACGAGGGAGAGGGATGGTGGAGTGATTCAGCAATAACACGTTGGTGTAAACAAATGCACAGTGACAAATTTGGGATTTTGTTCCTGCTCCCAACAAGGAAGTGTTAAGACATGCAAACTGGCTCCTGTTAGCCCTTAATATTTTTTCTTTGATGTTATTTTTTAACTTGCTGGGAGAAAAAGTTTCCTACAGCTCTATTTGTCACCAAGAATGAATATAGTAACCAGCAACGCAAAGAAGTAAAAGAATTCCCTCCTCAAAATAAAAGAAGGCTGAATTTGCAGGTTATTATTTCTTATGTTCAAAAACTTCATGAAATCATTCAAAATCTAATCTTTATTAAAAGCATAAACCACAACCAGTGCCTAGACGTGCATTGGTATCACACAGTTACAAAATGAGCCTAGATATGCAGGTGGTCAATAAAAACCACAAACAAATCTGCATTAAGTGTATTCCAAACCAGTATATGCTCAAGGCTTCTGATTTGTTTTTAAAACCTAGAAGTTTTGGTCTGGGTGCACTGGCCACCTTCTAAGTGCTCTCTGCTACTGTACATCAGCTGTGTAGCTGCTCTCCTTCTTTTGTTTAGAAATGCAATTTTGAAGTGGATTTGTTTGAAACTCTCCTATTTGCTCCTTTGTGAAATCCCCCCTCTGCATAGGGAAGGTGGAGTAGAAATTAAATCACACCTACAAAACGAAGGCTTTGTTGAAGAGAGAAGTATTGCAATTTGCTCAAAGATGGTGAAGATCTGGGGGCAGCCTTATCACCCTATTTAAATGTGGTGATCTTTCATATGCGTATTATGTAAGAAGAGGTCTGGCTTTGTCACCAGCACCCTGCCTCAGACCTCTGTAAACTTCACTGGAGCTGAAAACCCTCCAGCAGAACGCAGATCAGAAGGACTGAAGAACCTGATAGGCAATTAAACTAGGGGACAAAGATGATCATCAAAAGGCAGCACATTATACACTTATATCCCTTTTAGATGAGCTGCATCATGATCACAAGTAAAAATTAAAGTATTATCAGGAAGTAAATACAGAGCCTGCTGGTCTTCTGCTATTAACAATCAACCCCTTTCCTAAAAATAAAGCTGAAGGTGATGAAGGTAACTCCTTGATGAATGGTTACCTTGACCTAAATTTTCCAAATGCCATAATCCCATGCAAGTTTCTCATCACTTTTCTAAAAACTATGATTGCTTTCACTGAATAATGAATTTTTAAGCCACCTAAAGCATATTTAGGAAACACATCTGATATCAGAACAGCTCAGACAGTACACTTTAGCTCTGTAATAAGAGTCCAAAAGCCAGCTGCAGACTTGGCTACCTAATTTTTGAGACAGGGGGCAACATTTTCTATTAAAAAGCCTGCAGTTATCAAGCATTTTCAGTGAGCTAATATTCAGAATTAGTTTCTGTGCCTAGTATTTCTTGTGTCTTCTGGCATGAAAAAGAGAAGCTTAATACATTTGAAATATCAATGTATTCATATTAAAAAATCATGCCTAGATTAACTATGTTAACCATTAACATATCCACGTTTATCTCTGTGACCACTACTAATAAAAGGTCATTCGATAAGCAATCTAATGAGTAGCTGGGAAAATCAGAACCAACACAAAGAAAAAAGCCTTGAAATATTAAATGTTGTATGCACCCATCCCTTGCATTCTGTCTTGTCCTTGCTTCTCTAGTCTGTGTAACTTCCAGGTTTGTGATTGTATCTGATCACCAAATCAAGTCTCTCATCTCCAAAGGAATGGTAAACAGTAGTCACAAATATCATCACTGATGAGAGGAGAGTCTTTTGGTGATGCTTATTTGCAAGATACAATTTTGATATCAAATATGAACACCCAGTGCAGAATACAACACTGTGTGACTGAAATTCTGCACTCAGAACAGTTCTCAGCCCCAAAGAAATGACTATCTCCCTATTTCACAGCATCACACAGAATCACAGAATATGCCCAGCTGGATCATCGAGTCCAGCTCCTGGCCCTGCCCAGAATCATCCCCAAGTGTCACACCATGTTCCTGAGAGCATTGTCCAGGCTCTTCTTGAACACTGTCAGGCTTGGTGCCGTGTATTTGTATTTGTAGTTTTTAGAGATATGGGAGACAGCAGTTACAATTGCTACAGCTGATGTCCTCCCTGTGCTCCAATTTCAGGCGTATTAGTGAGTTTTAAGCTGTGCACTACCATCACTGTTACCCAGGCAATGAGCAGCACCCAGTACAGGATCAGGGTCAGTAACTGATTCCTTACGAACAAATATTCCAGACTGTAAGGTTGAGGGGTTTTAATACAATAAAGATGTATTTTCCCAGGTGGCACAAGCAAACCCAAACATTAGACCTTAATTTTGTAGTAAGATTAAATAAATTTCAGCTGGCGAGCACTCAGACAGAATACCCTGCCAGCTGCCCCTGTCTTTTACAGACAACTCTTCAACTCATCATGTGTTGTCTCAATGCCACACTTCTAGGTAAAAACTGCAGGCTAAACTTAATGCCTGACCACCAACCTAGGGCTCCAAAAGCACTATGAGCCTGAGAGCTCTATGAGGATCAGTGTCAAGAACGTACTCTTTAACACAGGCGCTTCCATGTTCTGAACCAGCTTCACATTCGTGGTGGGCACGGGCACTGCTGAAGCACAGTGCACCCACTGGCCTGGCCGTGGCTGAGAGAGGTCTGGGTGTCAGCTGCAAGGTCTAGGAAAGCAACGAACACAAGGCCCTAATTCTGTAGGGACACACAAAGACACTTGGCTGGTTTGTAGCCATTTTCAGTTTTTCCAGCTCTTTTCAAGCCCACAGGCCATATCTATTGTTCTGACACCATCCAATTACTGTGGTAGTTTCAGCCAAACTTTCTGACCCCCTGTGCTGTCAGGGTCTTAAAGCTGTCATGGAGCAGCAAGGGGGGCCTGCTCCACAAGGGAAGGCAAGCCAGCAGTGGAGGGGCAATGTTGGGCAGTGACCTGAGTGGTGAGGGTGCAGTCCCACAGTACCTAAAGAACAGCAGAGCAGGTCAGATGGTGGTAACCAGGTTCACACAACAGTCCTGTCACCACTGGACAAGTCCATGGGGATGTCCATGTCAAACAGGGAAGTCAAATCAAGGCAAAAGCAGAATCAGACAGGCTGGGCACAGGATTGAATTCCTGCAAAGTAGATTAGGCAAGCACTAAGGGCAAGGACCTGGGCTTAAATGCAGCTCTTGAGTCCAGGGTCTCATGACACTCCCACGAGACTTCGCACAGCTCTCTAACACAGGTCTTCCTCACTGACCAGCTGGATCCAAGGGCAGCCAGCTGCAGGTAGTCAAACCCCTCTGAGGACCAGGAGGAGAGCCTGGCAGTGCCTTCAGGCGTGGAGCTGTCAGTCACCTCTGCACCAGGGACACCAGGAAACACTGGTGCTTGTACACTCACCATCACTGAGCCCCATCCTGAGCAACCCCAGCCGTACTGAATGACCTACCCTGACGAGTTTACCAGGTCATCAGCATGAACCCAAGAGGGCAGCCTCACCAGACTCCCAAAACCTCATGGCATTCCTACGCTCTCAAGCATGATATGCCTGTATGGCATAAACATACCAAGGTTTCTGCTTATTTACTGGGCTGACCATGCTTCCATAGAACCTAAAGAGACTCTAAGAAAGAGGCTCTGCTCCACAGAGGAATATCCCATCAAACTTTGTGGTGAAGGAGCATATACTAGCCTGCCTCCCTGTTTAGCTGCCAATGGGAAGTCAGTGTTTAAATGTGAACATGTAAACTTTGGATCTTCCTCCCCAGCATTTAAATAAAGACCACCTTTGCAAAATAATACCATATGTCGGAGTATCCTTATAATTCTGCTCAGACAGCTTGGCACAAAAAGATCTGTAGAGCTTTAGCACTGCTGCTCCCCTTCATCTCAGCATAGCACTTGCTAAGATAGCAGAGAAATTAAAATTGTAGTCTCGTTTTATAAAAGAGGTGTAAACTGTATGTTTTGATACTTGCAGTGCCAGAGCATCCTAAGATTAACTCATTGTTTCAGTGTTTTCTTCAGCCCAGATTCAGATTCCCAGTGTGATGGTGTCAAAAATGAGCAAAGTAATTTAAGAGGAAGGATACATAAAGAGGAAGGTTGATGGATGTGTTCCTGTCAGTCACTCTCTCACAATGACCATGTCACACTTTCTGCTGAGTCACTGTTGACTAAGTTACTGATGTTACAGAATGTTCTCTGGATCCCCTTCCAGAAGGGGAACACATAAAGCTAATAAATCAATCCACAATTTCAGTGAACATTTGATGAAAGGCAGCCACCCAGTGCACAGGTTAGAGAAGACTAAGCAGTACAGCTGAACAACAATGCTTTCCTTCACAACCATATGTTCCTTCACTTCAAATCCACGTGTGTTTTTCCTCTCTTCTGTAACCATTCAAAACAACCCAGTAGCCGACACATTAAGGAAACCCTATTAAACTGGAACCTTTACGGTCATGTTCTCCTATATGATTTCCTTCTAGAGTCCATAAACTTTGTGGTACTGTAAACAATTCAAAGTTCAGTGAGGCAGGAAAGTAGCACCTCTACATTTCAACTTCATGCTTCTACTTTCCCTCTACTATTCCTGGTGGGGAAAAAAAATCTTTTGGCTTGGAAATAATAATAATAAGCAGCTTCTGCTTATGGTCTAACATTAGGAAGAAAAACAACCTCACAGAGACGCTATCAATTCTTCAGTAGTCAGGGTAATTATTACCAACAATTCATACCACAGCTAGCACAGCAAAACTCCCACTCTAATTGTATTTAACTTTCTTTATTGAGGACAACAGATATCTTTTCTCGTATCAAAGCCTGAAGAGGGAATTACCAACAAATTCTGGCACATAATCACATTCTTTTAAAATACACTATTATACATCATGAGATCCCTGAAACCGGAGAACTTTCCATAAAATTCAGACCACATTATTTCAAAAGGTTTGGAGGGCAGGGATAAAAATTATAGTAAAAAAAAAGATAGCACAATTAGAGTCAGTGGCAAATCGATTGAAAAAGGAAGCAGGGATGCCCCTATCATGACAGTACGTTTCCTGAAATGCAAATCAAGACACCGTGTTGTGTAAAAATGGTGTCTGTTCAAACTTTTAATAGAACTAGAAATGCTTACTGCTTATTTATTGTCAGATTGTTGCTATATACAGAACATGAAAAGATATATTTATTGGGTTACAAACAGAAAAATACATGGGAGAAAACTGAGTATGGAGTTCTGTATGTCTGACAACTCACTTTGACATAACATGGATACTAAACAGGAATGAAGTTCCACTGACAGTTGACTCAAAGGAGTTACCTGCACAAGGCCTAAGAAACAACATTAACTGAGTAATTAATCACAGAATCACAGAATGGGTCAGATTGGAAGGGATGACCCCACAGGGGGTCATCTGGTCCCACCTCCCTGTTCAGTCATGGTCATCCCAGAGCACCTGGCACAGGATTGTATCCAGATGGTTCTTGAACATCTCTGGTGAGGGAGACTCCACAACCTCTCTGGACAATCTGTTCCAGTGCTTGGTCAGCTGCACAGTGAAGTTCTTCTTCATATTCAAATGGAACTTCCTGTGCCTCAGTTTCTGCCCGTTGCTTCTTGTTCTATTGTTTGGCACCACCGAGAAGAGCCTGGCTCCTCTCTTGACACCCCCTTGATTTTAGGACTACACAAATATATATGTTACTGAAACTGAATCACAAAGTGAAACATATCAAATTTAAGAAATAATTTTGAAGTAAGTGTTTAAATCAGACTTCTGGACAGAGAAGAAATATTGAGTTCTCACATGTATTATTCGTTATAGAAGTAGAGCATGATAGATTCTTTCTCTCCTCAGTTGAAAAGGATACAAAAAGTTGCTTAACTAAAAATATTAAATATAAAAGCCATTTTTGTCCTTTTTAAGAAAGTGTTACATTTTACAAGAAGGTCATATTGTTTCACTGGCTAATGATGGTTACATCAGTGATGTCATGTTTCAAACTTTTCTGGGTTTCAGATATAACAATGGTATAACCCTTAAGATACAGATATTATCCACAATCAAGACACAAACCACAATATAGCATAGACATGACACATTATTAATGCTGAGGAAAGTCTTGGAATATAAATAACTATTACAAAAATATTCAAAAAGTATAGTTTAAGTCTTAAATTTGCACTCAGGAGTATCTCACAATGTTATAAAAAACAGTTCAGACTTTCCTTTGTCAAATGGACAAAATGTAGCCATACTGGGATGCTACTGTGCCTCAGGTACCTGTAACTTTAGTGATTCCGGTCTCATAACAAGCTTAGACCTAACATGATAAGTGATTAACAAGCTGAACAGCCTCAGCTTTGTGTGATTTCCTCCACAGTCACACAGTTCAGTTACTCTGCAAAGTTCATAAAAACAGGCTTTCATAAACAAAAATTATCCTAGTGGCAACTATTCCACCACCTGTTTGCCACTGTAGACATGAATTCTTTACCGAGGAGGAAGGTGATACCTCCTCCAGTGTGGATGTCCCGATCCTCTACCTGGAGACAGCAAGAGAGGAATTAAACACATTCAATTTACATCGAAGCAGGAAAACAAGGGCTTATTAAGATAGCCTGCAAGAAAAGTTACATTTATACATATCTTTCAAAAGTACATGTCCCTGTCCAGTTGGTGTGTAATTATGGCTGGTATTCTGAAATGCTGGAGGATAAAGTCCACGGTGGCTCTTCTTAAAACTCTTGGGTGACTGTAACTTTTAAACCTAGTCCAATTAACAGGTTGGGATAGTGAATCTCATCTGTGGCTGGTAGATCTGACTGTATGAATTCAGGAAAGGAAAATATGCTGTTTAGAACCATACGTAAGCTTTATTTACAAGTATTTTCATACTGGTTTAAGTGTGCCTGTGCACAATACTGCTTAATTAGAGAGTCCTAATAGCAAAGCAGTACTCACAATGTAAATTAGATCTTTTTTCAGCACTGAAATTCTACCAGGTCCCATCTGCATTACAGTTCTACCAAAATCCTATTAATCAGAAACACGCTTGCCTGCAACACCAGTGTGGAAGACCTGACTAAGTATCTTGCAAATGAGAGGCTGCTTCTATTATCAGCAGTTACGTGTTTTACAGTGTGCTAAGACTGAAGTGAATGTACCTTTTTGATGCAATTACATTCTGTGATTTCCATAGTTCTTAATGCTCTGTTTATTTTTAGGTTCTTATAGTATGAGTTAACATTGTGACGTGAAACAATGTATTAGTGGTCTTAACTTCTAATGAATGATGTTTGTCTACCAATAGGGTATATGGGCTGTGGTGTGGTGTTGCAGCCACAAGCCTAAAATCCAAAAATCATCAAACAAGAAATACTAAGGGAAATTCTACCTTCCTGTAAGGCTTAGATGTCCTGCTCTGAGTAACATGGATGTGCTCTTATCCATTTGTAACACACAGCCAAGAAATTTATGGAGTAAATTGTAATTGGAGTAAAATCATGGAATAATGAAAAAAATCAAACAAAAACATCCCCAACCCTCCCAAAATGCAAAAAACCCTACATCTGAATTCCCTACACTCAAAATACTCAGAGGATGAGCTGCTTATTACAGCAGCTGGGTGGTTACTATTGACCATATAATGAAGGATGCCTAAGTCCAGTTCTTGTTCTGCCTGAGGGGATCCAAGCCGTCCTCTTAGAGAAATAGCAGTGCTTCTCAGCTTGATGCTTTCGTGGTGGAGGCACTCTTTCCTCCACTGGTGAAGTTGAGACATTGTCACAGAATTCTTAAACATTAACTGATAAGAGAGAGCAACGGCTGCCTAATCATTATGTACACTCCTGACACAGAAGATATGGATCCCATGGTTACTGTTCCATTACTTTATTGCATTTAATCCAATGATTTATATATTTTATGCAACAGCAGGAGCCATAGCAGTGTACCATGGAAAGGTACATAGAGGATGGGATAGACAGGTATCAGTAATATTACTAGGAAGTTTTATCACATAAGCTACCATGAACAGAAAATGGCTACTTCTTTTGGGTTTTTTTCTCTCTCTTTGAGACAACACCTACACAAAGAAGCAACCCAAATACCTGTGCTAATATTAGCAAAACTTAGGAAAATCATTTTGCCAAAATGAGTCATGTTGGCAGATCAGTTTAAAAAGAGCTCTAAAACATTGCACGGCTCTTTTATAAGGACAGATGTATTTTTCCAATAAGCCTGCTTTACTTATAACACAGGCAATTTAACTGCAGTTATGGGATCGTGTTTTAAGAGTGTCCTGAGGGTAAGAAATAGAGCTAGTGTAAAAGAAGCCAAGATGTTTAAATAATGCTACTGAAAGACATTTATAACACAGCAGCACAGTTACTGTGGAACGTACTCTGTGGCATACACCTAGCCTAAGATCTCTGGAGCTGGTCAGAGATGATCCAATCCCCAAATATCAGGTTTCTTCAGATGGTCAAGAACTGGTAACAATGACCAATTTTGGTTTTGCTAATGGTCAGCATACACAGTCTATATTTTAGCTTCGTGTTTTACATACAGGGTCAAAGAATATTATTTGTGAATCAAATAATATTATCTTAATCTCAGGCATTCAACAGTGGCAGCTGAAACACATTAAAGACTTCACTGTATCTATTTATTATTTATCTTCCCTAAACACATCCTCAATCTTCTTTGAAAACCTCACCTGGAAACATAAAAGAAATTCAGGCTCTGCAGAATGAATAAAATAATTGATGTTTCTTAGATACTTCTCTTCCTTTTGCTTGTTTTCTTTAATCTATGTATATGTGCTTCAACTCACAGTAACGAGGAAGTAAAACAGACTTAAGTCAGCTCAACAGTGTTATCCACAGTGGCGTTTCACTGAAATGCCTGTTCTTTTCAAGAAGTGAGACTGGTGAAAGACTTAAGATTAATGCCAAGGCAAGACAGAACTTGCATTTGTATCACTTAGGCAGTGACCTGGAAGTGGAGACCTTGGTCTAGAAAACCACTTAAGAATGTGTTTAACTTTATTCATATGCTTGAGTGTTTTGTTGAAGTATGAACGAAGATCTGCAGCTAAAGACTTCAGACACATTTCTGTGCAGCTGTGCCAATTTGTTTTAGAACTATTACAATTTTAAACACAGTTCAGCTGAGACCAAGCATGAAAATTATAAATACCACATGAAAGCTTTTTTCCCAGAACACTGTGAGTAGGAGATGACTGCAGATTACAATGCTACACTCCACCTCACCCTGCAAAGTTAGTTTTTGCAAGTGGCAGTACACAACTGTGTAACTTGTATAACTGATGCAAGTTTTGTTGCTGACTGCTCTAGGCACAGGGTAACTGCACACATAAACATGAACTGCAGATAGAACAGAGCTGTTATACTGTTGATAGGGACAATTCCAAACCCACAAACATGTACCCATTTTTTACCTTGTGACTGCGGATGTCTTTGTGTGAACCCCCTCATCTGGTTATGATATGGAGAAACAACATGACTTCTGTGTGGTTGTTGGAACCTGGGATTAAAATCTCTTTGTTCTCTTCCTGAAAAACAGTATTCACTAAGCAACTCTGACAGCATGTAAGATTTAAATGAAGAAAAAAAGAGACAGTGTATTCTTTTTCAGGAAACAGTATTAGTTTCGTGCCAAAATACTCATGCACAATTATAATCTTTCCAAACTAAAGTCAGCCTAACAAGCATGGTTCTTGTCCTCATTTCCATCTATGCACATCATGATTACAAGCTGTTAACAAGTGTATTTAGAAACCAGATCAAAATTTTATGACACAGATTTGGAGACTGCAGTCATTAAAACAAACAGAAATCTCTGTCCAAATTGGAATCACAAATCATAATTAAAATGGTTAAATATAGCACTCAAGGAAAAGCAGATGCTACCAAGGTCTGGTATTATAAATCACCAACAGATATCCTCAATTCTGAGTGTCCAGCATGAGCATGTTGTAGTGCCACATCAGAAGTATTGCTGCCACACAATGCAAAGTACTGAACGAGCAGAAAATCATTCTGTCTGTTGTAATTTGCTCAAGGAATTCTGAAAGGGTAACTTTTATCCTCACAGACATTATAACTGATCAGGTATTAAGCAAGTAACAAATATAATGTGAGCATAAAGACTGAGATTCGGCATAAATTATTTCGAAGTCTCAGAAGCCCCAACATTCAGGCTGATCTGTGTTTGATGTTAAAAACCTTTTAGATTTTTTTTTTCCCCCAAAAGTCAGGCAGATCAGGTAGGGAAAACAAATTAGCAAACTGAGTTCTTTAGCAAACTAAGCCATAAAGTTGGGGCAAAGAAGCAAGATCTCAAACAAAAAAGCACAGTTCTTCAAATTGCCCAAAAGCTCTCTTCTATTTTGAAATATGTCAGCGAGTCCAATAAGAAGTATTTCATCTTCAATGCCTCACTCAGACCTTCAACTATCAATGTTAAAATACCTCCCCTGAGGGAATGAAAGAAAAAGCTCTGAGTCATTTAATTTCTCCTATAAAAATATCTTTAGTAACTGAATAAATAGTGATGTTCCTGTCAATGAATGATTATTGCGTATATCTCACTATGTACCTAGATGGAAATATTATGCTATGTAAACTTGAGTAATCAAATTCACATAAATTGCTAAAGAGGGAAATATTTTCTTAGATCTCTTCATTTACTTCTTGGAGCAAGAACTTACAAATTACTTAGCTTGATGGGCTGCCTATGTAATTGCTGCTGCTGTTGAAGGATAATTTAGCTCATCAATATATGAACTTTACTGAGAAAATTCACACAATGCCAACCTGTGTTAAATCCGTTCCCTTTTGGTCTGCTCTGTATCATTCTGTTCTTTGCCATGCAAACCCTGCAAATGAGAGACTTCAGATTCTGGAAGGGTGTATACAAAGACTCCTGCAGAAAACACAGTTAAAAATCAGTGACTCTTCTGCTCTTCTTTCTTCAGGTGTAGCACAAATTAAACACATACACAACAACTACAGGAAATAAAGTTCGAACATTCAATATTAAATGTGGATACTTGGAGGGATGAGTAGGGGTGCAGAAGAAATATTTTCCCCTCTCTCAGTGAAGTTTTCTTTCCCTTCTCTGCTCACAGCTGTAAATCCCTTGCTGTCCTACTCTATTACCTTGCACCTGTAGATATACTTAACTAGACTTCCATCAGCAATATCTCAGGCAGAGCTGGTTAAAGCCTGCAGATAAGGACTGATGAACTAATGGAAAATACACCAGTTAAAACCAGTCTCTTAATCTCATACTTTAGAAACAAAACTTAACCCAACAGTAATACATCTGCCCCAACTCCTGACTGATAAAACATCACTAAGTCTAAAAAGAAATGGGGGAATTAAATTCAAGTATTTACCTTGTGGTGTGATGAAAAATTCTACTGTCAAAAGGACAAGGTGAAGCTATTTAAGGATGCAGTACTGAGAGATGTGACACATCCTTAACTTTCCCTGATTTCTGTGAGCTTTGAAAAAGTGACAGATCTTAGAATGTATTTCTTTTTTTCGTGATGGGTACCGGACATGTGGGATTTAGTACACAATGAAGAGAACTAGGAAAAGTAAGATTTTAGAACAATAGCATAATTTGTGATTTTCATAAAATTGAACTGATTTTCACAGGATGAAAATTCCTTTGTTAGGAGCAGGAAGGAGAGAAGATGACAGGATAAGCTAAAAACTCCAATAGGTAGCAAGACTGCAGTAACTAGAGAGGTTTCTTAAATTTAGATTCGTAAATTAGATCTGACTCCCTCAAGATGGCTCTGAACTTTCCTAATACATTTTTTGGGTTAACAAACCTCTTTATAAAGATTCAAATAAAACCCATCGATTTTTAAAAAATTTTATTTTAGCACCAAACTGGGTCCAGTCTGTGAAGAACACCCTCTAATGAGAAAAACCTTTCATTTTATTCTTGGGAGAATAAATTCAGAATGTACGGAGGTCGGATGAAAAGCAAGATCAGAAAAGAACAAAACATCATTTATGCTGACCCCATGATGTAATTTGGTTTTAATTTTACAAAACTGATCATGAACATACTCATTAGTGAGAAGCACAATAAAAAGGCTAATAAAGTGATAATATCATTGCCTCACTTCTTTATGAGACTATTACAGCCAATTTTCTGTGTGGATAAACAAACTAACATGATTACAGTTTTGAAAAACAGAGAACTAGTATAAGATGAGCTTAGCATAATTTTTTTAAAAACAAGATGGCTCTATTTTTATTCTTACCAGAAGCTGTCCATTTTTTATCTTTAGCAGCTGTTAGGCTACAAAGAGCTGAGCTACTCAGAAACTTGCCCACAGAAACATCAACTGTATTTAATATATACATTTTCTTCTTTTGGTATAAAAACCTGTAGGAAGCAAACCCTAAAATTTCTGCTATACATGTAAATATTTAACCAGGATTGTATTTCCACTGTAATTTTCAGAAAACTATGGACTGTATTTAAGCCTGTCATATTCAAAACAACATTGATTCTGAGATTGCCTCAAGTCCTTGAAGTAATGCAACTGTTCAGAAAATAGAGAAGGGACCCTAGGAGTTAGGAAACAAGCACTGAACAACCAAAGGAGTAACTTTTTCCAGTTGTTTTTCTTTTCTATAACAAAACATCCCATGCAGAATAACTTTTTTCTGAATACAATGCTGTCTCTATCACCAGATTAGATTTATGGTGCTCAAGGTTAGGCTGTTAACAAACAAGTGCTGAAAGATCTTGGCTTCCAGCAGTACATTAAGCTCTGCCAGGACCTAAGCACCATTTTTATTTATTAAAGTTGAATTTATAATAATAGGAAAACCCAATCACATATACTTGTTGCCCTGCCAGTGTTCCCAGCTAAACTGGCATCTCTTGGCAATTCTCCCCAAAACAGATTCTTGCCTCAAACTGATAAGCTGGAAAGCTATTTTATTAGTCTGGGTACATATCTCTGCCATATATGTACCATAAAATTGTACCTAAAAAAGAAAAAGATATTTAAACGACTCTAAAAGTTCACATAGCTAGAGATTTTTCCTCACAACAGAACAGTTTATCTGGGGTTTTTTTAAAACAGAGCATCAGGCTTTTAAAAACCCTAACCTAGATATTTCAGTTGACCAAGCATATTTTTAACTCTGTTCTAGAAAGTATGATCTTTCTTCATCTTCGTTATAAAACAGAATAAAATAGAACTCTAACATTAACACATGAAGATTTTAAAACGTTAGCTAAAACATAACACATTTAAAAATACCTATATCAATTAATATAAATGTTGTACAGATTTAAATATGTATTGTCAAAGTTATCCACTAACCTGAATTCTACTCAAACGGAAAACAAGTATCAATTTCGCACATATCCGGATACTTTTACATTTTCCCATTTATTCTTTAAACCCTCTATTGTTTTGCAAAAGTCCTGCATGAAATTCCTGGATGAACCATTAGCCCAATCTAAATCTAATGAAATCAACAGACCAATTAATAGGAACCACAGGATTTGGATAGAGGTTATGGTCCTAATAATATAATTGAATACATATGGAAAGGATTATTCTCCTCCTTCATGCTAAAAACATGTTCATTCCACCCACCCACAGGAGCTGCACTCCTCACTCCAGACCAGAATGGTATGTAACTGGACACAAAATCACAAAAGAAAATGAGTTATACAAAAACAACTGGCATTGAATGCATGAGATTAAAATAAATCAAAACTGAAACCTTTTTTCTCTGTAATTACTTCACTTTAACCTCAAGTGATACATTCAAAACACAACATTTCAAAGGTATGATTTTCAAAAACAATTAAATGATACAGGCTTTTCAGTTCCACATTGAAAAGAGACACATTATTGAAGGTCTTTAGAGCTACCTTCCCAGATGGCTACAGCTCCACCCAAGCATCTCTCCACATATTCTGTGCTGGTGGGGCATGAGGCAGGTCTGGTTTGAGGCTTCACCAGTCTTGCAGCCAGTCTAGCAAGCCCTGCCTCTGAGCCCGGACATGATGCCACCCCAATGCACTGTGCTCAGCGGGACTTGGTACTTCCCTGCCCACACATGCTTGAAATCATACTGGTCTTTCAGTAACATAGCATGCAAATCTTACAACTCCTCAGATTTGTAAGATAAAATGGGACTGAGAACTAAATAAATACTTAGAACTACAGGAAGGTACTTGGTGAGATTCTAAAAGAAATACCTGGATATATACCTTCTTTTGTTTTCCAGTTCCTCTTTGAATCTGCCAAACATTCATCTCAAAATTTAGGTTCCTTAATGCCTTTAAAAATACCACTCTTAAACATTTTAAAAAACAGGGCTACCTAGTATGTTTTTTTTAAAGGTTCTTAATATGTTGCTTAAAATCTTATGGGGAAAAGATCTCATTAGTGTATCAGTACTAGAAAACTATTATGGGCATTTTCATTTTTGAAATTGACAACTATTTTCCTTATATTACTTTCTGAGTAGTGGGAACAAAAATAAAGGTAAAATTACAGCTTCCTTCATAGGCTTAGTATTTCTACTTTTTTTTATTATTATTTTTTGTGGAGAGAATGAAAAAGGAATAAGAAAGAGAAGAAAAATACGAAGAAAGGGGAACAGTGTAAACGTGAATATTAAAACAACAAACAAAATGGACAGGTACATTTTTACAAAGAACGCAGAACTAAAAGGAAGTGATTACTTACATTGCCTTCCAAAAGTTCTTCCATAGAGCAACCTCGGTGCGACTGCTGGTATTTTTCTTGAAAAAGTTTTCCATCAAACACTGCCCAAGGCATCAGATCATCCATTCTGAATGGAAAGCCACAGGCACTGTTGGCCATGAGCAAAGTTGTAAGGCCACGGATAAGGACAGCACCCAGATGTACAGCCCTGGAGTCTACTTGTGCCAGCTGTAAACACACACAAACACAAAGGCAGGTCTCACAAATCAGGAGTGTGAGCAATCTCGCCATCACATCTAAACATGCAAACAGCAGAGAAAACTATAAATGTACTGATGCTGTGACAATGATGGGCCTCTACTCCACAGCAGAATTTGTCTCAGAGTTCTGTACCTAGTTTTATTCAATAAAGTGAAAGAAGTCAAATTTAACAAATACAGCATCTCACTCAAGTTTTTAAAACAAATACATTCAAAATGTAAAGGGAAAACCAAAATAAATGGCTCTTCTCCATAGGATTTTTCAAGCATTAGCAGTTTGGCAGGAAAAAAAGTTCTGTTAGTGGAATGCAAAACATGAACGGGGAGTACAAATTGATGTGTACAGTGATCCAGTGACCCTCCAGTTTGCTTACCCCGGAAATGTTACAGTGTTTAGAGATCATTTAAATTACGGCATTTGACAGAACAAAGTTTATTGTATCCAAGCTTTTATTTTAAACACTTTAGAATTTCCTTTGACTGTAATCTGAAAGTCAAATTATTTCACTTCAACCTGCATGTCTCCAGAAGAAATACTGGAATCATGTGACAACATTTAGAAAATGCAAAATGAGAAACTCAACAAGACAATTAAAACTCTGAGCCAAAATAAACTACATGGGTGAATGTAACATCCTGTTGTGGCAGAGCATAGCAAAATATAAAAACCTTGAATCCAGTATGAGGAAAATTGTGATTTTAAGCATTGTTTAAACAATACAAAGCTCCTCAGTGGGCGATGCCTTTTCCAGTCTGTACCAAAGCAGTCTTAGGATCAGGAGAGATTTGTAACAGTGTGGCCATCAATACTGTAATCCATGGTAGCTGTTTTACCCTTATAGTGTAAACTATACCAGGAATGGAATAGTATCCAAAACAGTCCAGCACAGAAAGGGCAAAAAGTGACTCAAATTTTCTTAGCCCTAGCTCCTGGAGAGCTGTGAACTGTTTGTCTGAAATGCAATGGAAAGGGTTGGCCATTATTACTACATCTTACATCTTGAAAGATCTCCAAAAGACTTAAAGGTATGGACATACAGCATCAGTGCCTTTTTTTTAAAAAATGACAAACAGTAGCAAAATCCAGGAAATGTAGTACTAATGAATCAGAATTTTTCCTTCCTAAGGTCCACATAACAAAATCAGGAAACCTTTGCTAGCAACAAAGAGCTACAAATCTTCTTCCAAAAACATAAATCACAAATCATTTGGAGAACAGAGACAGACCCTGTTGAAGGAGTTAGGTTTTCTGCACTATTACGCAATGAGCTGAATTCTGTTGCATAATTTGACTAGGTGAAGCTGACTTCTGTGATGGGATTCCCCCTAACCACAGACAAAGGGCAGTAGGGTTCTGTTAAGCTGACTTGAAGACACGAGGTGCATCTCCATGGGCTGTTTTCTGTACAGTGCAAAAGCAAAAGAGGACCCAGCTATGAAGATGCAGGCAGGGAGGTGCCAGGCAGGAAGGTTCAGAGCCCTCTGGGAAGAACTTTTACTGTCTCTAGTGATTCCTGGAAAGGCATCAAGCTGGCCACCAGGGCACTGACCCAACATGACAGTCAGTAGTTGAAATTCAGCCAGTGCAGACAACTGGAGACAACCACTGACATCCAGACAAATGCAGAAGACACAACCTCATTTCACAGAATCATAGAATGGTTTGGGTTGAAAGGGACCTTAAAGGTTATCTAGTTTCAAGCCTCATGCCATGGGCAGGGACACCTCCCACTTGAATTTGGGCAGTCATTTAGAAAATGAAAGGTCTACATTTTTCTGCTCATGACACTTCATACTTGAGTAAGGAGACTCTCTTCTACCCTCCCTTTAAAATAAACGCGTTTTCAGTAGGGGATCAGGCCAATGAGTTTCAGGAAGTTATTGCCTCCAGATGTCAGCTACCATTTTGCCAGCTGAGACTAGTAACTACATGCACCCTCATAACTCTCTTGCTCTGGCAAATAAAGCAGGGGTTTGCAAACTGTTTAACAGTGCTGAAGGGTACTTGAAAGAGGAATGTGGTTTAAGAGAACCAGCAGTATTTGTACTAAAGTAAACTGCAAGAGTGCACACAGTCACTTACCATGTTGCAGCTGAGAGATTCTTACATTGCATTTACAAGATTGTTTCTGCTCACCAGATCAAATCTTAAGACCTGCTAAGGAAGTGTGTCCACATCATTTACAACCCTAGCTGTGCTCTTTTGAATTACACTTGAGACATATTGATCAAAAAGATAAAATAATGTTGCTGGTGACAGGCTTTACAGGTAGAAGACTTCATTGTCTAGGATATCAGTCCAGAACTTTCCTGAAGCACTGTAGTACTGGGGGGTTGGAGGGTGTGTGCGTGTTTGTGTGTGAGGGATATCAGGTAAGGCTTGGTGTTTTAATGGAAATTAGTATGAGCAAGACCAAAGCAAGAGCTATCAACAGTGATTTCTTTATTTTAATAGGACAGGAAATACATTAACTAAAGGGTAGTTTCTGTTTTCCATGTCTGGCAATGAAAACCAAAGAAAATGAAAGCACAGTGAATCTGTAACAATGAGGCTGTGCACATGGCAAACCACAGAGCTGCCTTGCCATGGGAATGCTCACAACTGCTTGGTGTCTGCAATGTTAAGACGTCATGATGAGAAGTGGAAAATTCCAAAAGAAAAGAAGTCTTGTCTTGCAGGGCATTACACCCTAGAGATTACTTCCTTTCGGAAATTGTGTCCATTCTTTTTACTGTTTCTATAAACTCAGGACCCCAGTGAACCCTGTGAGATACACCCCTGTGATCTCGCTGCTGCTACTCCTACCACCAGCTGATGACATTTCTGTGAGAGACACAAGGAATGTGTGAGAACTGCTCCTCCTGCACCAGCTGCCTGTGCTGTGACCCTGCTGCTGTGCCTACCAATGGCAGCTCCCCACCCTCCCAGCACTTGGAGAAAAAGATCACTTTTCCTATTTGCCAGCATCAACTGAAGACTGAGAACTCAAAACTTCACAGTCCTCTAGCACTATTGCAGCAGAGGTTACTGATAGCAGAGGCTTGATCTGAACTGGGTAAGCTACTTGGAAAGAGCAACAGAAGTGCTACAGCATCCACAACACTACGTATAAAGTTTTCTTCTAAAAACCTAAGAAATCTCTTTGCTAGAAGAGCTGTCATCATAGACT
The DNA here is from genome assembly GCA_013397975.1 of Machaerirhynchus nigripectus. Lineage (NCBI taxonomy): Eukaryota > Metazoa > Chordata > Aves > Passeriformes > Dicruridae > Machaerirhynchus > Machaerirhynchus nigripectus. The sequence goes on from VZRQ01006258.1 coordinate 2,557,503, forward strand.
TATATCACTGAGTTCAGGCCCATCTCTGTGGCCATGTGCATGTGCATTGGCGACAGAAAGAGGCTTTGCAGGGGGGAAGGTGTTTGCTCGCAGGAGCACTTTGCAAATCTAGACCGAGAGACTGCATATCCTGCTGAACAGTTTTAACTTACAGGAAGAGAAAATTCATGGGTCTTGTATATGAAATGCAGATTTCCAGTTCAAATTTCATCTAATGAAATAACGCTTAAAAAATAACCAGGACGTAAAAATACTTTTATATTTTAAGGAAATACTATTAGTTCTCTGACTCTTCTTTGTGGATTCATAAGGGATTTTTTGATAGAGGTGTAAACCTTACACTATGCATTTTGAAAGCTGCACAAACTATTTCCAGGAGCATACTAAAAAAAACTTTTGCCCCTCAACTTTAATTGGAATTTAAAGGGATCAAATTCTGTCAAAATGATAAATATGTTCTATGACAGTTGAAATGTGAGGGCGAATATCTGAACATGCCAGTTGTCAGCAGACACAAAGGAAGGCCAGAACAACACACACCAGCAAAGCCATCTCACTGTGAATTTCTAGAAACCAAGGAGAAAAGAGATGATGATAATTTTACAGTTCTTTACTTGTGCTAAATGTCCTCTGTATCTAAATGTACTATATATGACATTTCACTTAAAAGCTGGTTCCTTTAGTAGGATTTTCAACAACATTCTGGGCACACTCTTCTTCAATGTAAAAACTCTGTACTATTAATTGTTACTTAGGTTAAAGTTTACTTTTTTCCTAATCTGTTGCCTTCTTCCTGTGGTGAAGTTGAAAACAGAAGATATGACTACGGCAACATTTTGAGATATATATTTGAAGAGAATAAGGCATTTCTCCCACTCCTCCCTTCCCCACCTTTCCCACCCACAAAAGAATATAAATATATTTTTGTGATAAAAGGGAAAACACAAAACTCAAGGACAGGTTAGTATTTGATGATTTCTAGTTAAAATTAATCAATTCAATAACAATAGTTACAAATCAATGTAATTTGTCCCATGCAATAAACTGCTGGAATTCAAGTGGTAGGGATCAAAATCTGTGTACTTGTCTAGTTTAACCAGTTCCTTTTAGATCCATTTGAACACAGCTGGCATATTATCAGTATGCTGCTTCTTACATTAACTCCCCCAGCAGCCACCTGTATCTTAAATGATCAAATATTTAAGCACGGGCAATTTACACTTGAGCAATAAAGGCAGCAGGTAGATCCTATCTCAGGAACGTGTCATTAAAACAGTTAAGGCTTAGCTTTGCCTGAGAGCAGTAAGGCACACTGTGTTCTAAATACAGAGAGATGAATGCTCGGCTGATGACAACATAAGTTAAAGTCTCTGCATTAGAAAGCATCACTAAACAACCTCAGCCCAAAGACTGAGACCAGACCATCCTGCCTTCAGCTATTAATATAAATTCCCTGGAGCTGGCAAAGGATGCTAAAGCCCCTGCACACTGGAGCTCTAGTCTCTGTTCTTGAGAGAAAGATAACCTAAATTGGTGCAATGTTGGTAAATTTAAGGAGTGTCACCCTAGAGAGGTGGGCTGGTGAAACAGTGCATTTACTAGGCATCAGTCAGCTTTAAACAATAAGCTGCTGGGACCTGTCAAATTGAGGGGGGAGAGGAGCACCAGTATTTTGAAAACAGACTAAGGTTTATTCTGATAAAAGATTACAGCTTAAAGTAAGCTCTTCCTGCTTAAACAAGGTGTGTGCAAAGGAAAAGGGGGATTGAAAAGAGATCCTATGAGAGCATCGGCAGCAACAGAAACTAGAAAAACCAGTTTTTAAACACCTCTAAGACGTTGCAGTAAATATTTAGCTGTAAACAACCCAATTGTTTAGTATTTATATGTTCAGGAAAGTTTATTTACTGGGTTTTATCAGGACTTTGATGTAAAATGATACCTCTCTGTGGAACAACACTCTTATTTACATTAAGCCAAAACCACCACTGAAGTAAACTTTAAAAAAAATTAAAAATTGCTTTTACCATTAAGCACTCTACAAATAATAACACAAAAGTACTACTGCTAGCAAATTTGCAACTAGAAAATAATCTCCTTCAGTTCCAAAAAGATTACATCTCATTTCTTGTTTAATTTTCAGAAACAGTTGCCTTATCAGAACTCCTAATCATATACACAACAAACCCCAGCATAAGGGGCACTTCCGTGATAATGAATTTCACAGTTAAAAAGTTTAGTCCTCTCAGCTTATTTATTCAGTTCTGCAATGGACAGCACATTAACACCTGCAGAAAGATTGAAATAACATTACTTCTCTTCTTTTAGCCACAATTACTCAACTCTGATCAAAGTGCTAGAGACAGTCCACCATATTTATGACATCTACAAAATGATCACATCAATTTTGAATTATAGTCATCGGGCTAACCATCTGACTGTAGCCCAGCCAGCAGCCATGTCTCTTCTACAAAAATGAATGGATTCATCTGGATTTTAATTTTTACTGTCTTAAATATTTGCTCATGTTTTTGGTGACATACTTATCCTCGAAGTTCCTCACCTTTCCATCACATAGATAATATTGAATTTAGTTGGTAGGAAAAGATATTTTATTTGTTTGGGACTCTGAAAACTTTTGTAGACTAATTTTTTTCTGTTTTTTATCATACAATACTTAAATGTTGTGGAATTATGAGAAGGCTCATATTTGTAGCTCCATCTGCCCTGAAACTAATAAAATTTGTCCCCCTGTTGGGTGACAAACTGCCAGCAGACTCGTGGTACATCTGCACCCTGAACTGATGAGCTCCTGAATGTGCTGTGTCACTGGCATCTGAAGTGGTTCAGTAATTATTTGAATTTTCTTCCCTGTGCCTGTTGCGATGTTTCCCTCTCACACGGATGCCCTAATAAAGTGATGCCATGCTAAAATTTCCTCCTGTTGGGCAACTTAGAGTGCCTTCTCCATCTTCCCTTTCCTATTGAAAACAACCAGCAGTAAGTATTGCTCTCCCAGACTCCGACATCTCTGTCAAATGCAGCTGAAATTGGCCAACACATTCAAACGTTATTAGAGGACACAGAGAAAAAATTTAAAAAGCATGCAAAAGGTCACTTCTCTCCCAGTAACTTTCCACTGTAAGCCTTCAAACATCAAATTTTTTCCACTCCTTTACTTTCTGACACTCACTATCTATTTCTGTATTCTACTCTACACTGTCCAGCTCCGTTACCAAAATCTTCAAAATGAGGGACTTCATTTGCTGCTACCTCATGCTGACCATACTCCTGATGTAAAATCCACACCTTAATCCAGCACTAGCCCTTTGTTTATTCACAGGACTGGTCCATGGAATGAAGTTTTAGGAGTAAAAATTCTGCCACCAACAGAACCACTCAGCAGAGTGTGCTTGGCTGCCTTTGCTCATGCAGGATGTCCTTCCACAGTCAGACTCTATCAGCAAGTGACAGCTGGTTAGGCCTGCAACTGCTCAGTTCACTGCTACAGTTGTCCCAGGCTTAATTAGCCAAGCTTTAAAAATTACTTTTCTTTTTTTTCCTCCCTAGATTCAGAGTAGAAGTTCAAGATTTGTTCAGTTGTCCTAATGTAGGACCACCCCCACACTTAAGCTGTTTGAGTTTACACTTAAGGGCCTGATTTATTTCCCACTGAAACCAACAGAAAGATCAGTGAATTTCAGCAGAATTAGATTAGGCAAAATTTAGCATGTCTGAAGCACTGCAGCTTCCAGAAACATTATCACGACTGTTATTCATGTCATAAGCACTTCAAATAAAACTGTCATTGAACCGAGATACTTAATGTAGAGAATTCCAGTAGAACAAATGTTGTTTGCCAGTGCAATAGAGGTTTTGCTGCAGTTTTTTCCCCCTTGGGTTTCTTTGTATTGCAAAGCAGCTGCACAATAAGATTGTTGATACTGCGGTTCACCCTTTGAAGTGATATGGTCCGTGGTAAACAGTTCTGGATAAGGAATTTTCTAGGTGTTAAGTCCACAGGTTGAAGAAGAAAAGAAGAACTTGTCTGCTTCTATTTCATGACAATCCCAAGGTCCAAGACAAATCAAATGAGTCATGCAGCAGCATTTCAGATGACCTGTGAAAGGAACTGATAAACTGTAACCTGTGATCAGGTATGTTCAAGATATCAGGAATTCATTTGTAACTAAGCTGCAATAGAGTATCCACTTCCAGAACACCTATTCCTTCTGAAATGGAAAACTGCCATACACAGATGGAAAGTTGTTGCCTTTTGGCACAAGAATGCCAACCCTGTGCTACGGTTTAGATGAATACATAGAGAGAAATTAGAGAATCCTTGTTTGGTGCACACAGCTCTTGCATTAAGATGGTCTTCTGAGCTATTCAAAAACTGACTAAAAATACAGGTTTTAAAGAAAAAAAAATACTTACATGTAGTATTCTACATTTTTTTGTAGGGGCACTATGTCAGAGCAAATTAAAAATAAACAGGGAAAGGGTTTATGTGAGAGTAACTTGGCCATTTTTAAAGACGTATTGAACAGAGAGAAGAATGCTGTTTTAAAGAAAATGCATACTCTGTAATAAGCCAAACTTTGGGATCGCAGCCCTTCAGCCAGCACTGGACTCTGCAGCCACTTCACTGATAACATTTCAGCCTCAGGAACTGATCCCACAAAGGGTACCTTTTCTTTTTTTTTTTTTTTTTTATGCAGAAGGTGCTGTGCCAAAATAAACTTCCTGCAGAACACCACTATGCTTTCAGCCTCCTGTAATTGGAAAATACTACTTACCATTGCTCCTAGCCTAAACTATTCCTCTCTTGCACTGAAGCCTCAGGGTACAAATACAACATACAACTGTATGATTTTGCTAGAAAGTTAAAAGCATTGAGCAGGTTGAGGGATGGATTTTTAAAAGTGTACTGGCATAGCTCTGCTATTATTACTTTCAAAAGTAAAGCTCTCATTGAGGAACTTACAGAACTTAAGTCCTAACATAGACACATTTTCTGCCAAGATGTGTTTGTGTATTTTATACAGAAAGTATATAGAAAACTATTGCTAAATAGGAAAACATACTGAGGTATGCATTATCTGTCCTTGCTAAAACCAATACCTATATAGCTTTGTATTTGGCAAGGAACTGAATGTCTCTTCTTTTAAATCTATCAGGGTAATATACAGCAGCCTAGATGAATGTAATACACCTCTTTAGTTAATGTGCATAGTGCTGGTGTGACACTAGGCATCCTGACGAGATTACTAAACAATAAACTAAATCTCTCCATAAATCACTAATTTTCTTTGGAGGTAAGTCACAACTACCTTTATACATTTGGTGTTTATTGTCCCTGTGTGTTCTTTCCTCACGTGTAACACGGGGATTAGAATGTCTTAACAAGTGATGATGTCTTGAGATGCTAAAAAATAATGCTGGTAAGGGATATTCTAATGTACTTTTATCGCTTTTCTCTTAACATGGCTCCATTTCTTTATAAAAAGTTCCTTCAACTATATCTCAGCTGTTTCTCAGTGAACATCAAATGAAATAACCCCAAAACAAATACGAAGGGGAGGAGAATATATGTGTGACATCAATATGAATGTTAACGTATTAGAAGTTCACATTTAAATAGCACTTTTGGCTAAAAAGCTTTTATTATCGAGACTACCGGTGCATGACTGTCAGAAGCAAGAACTAAAATACATGAAAGAACTGAGCAATTTGACCAAGGTCATAGAAGAAGCAACAGATAGGAACTGGACACTATCTTGACTTTTAACCCCTGGACAATGACCATTTCAATCAAGAATACACTTGAAAAGAAAGGGAACAAATCAGCTCTTGGTTGGCCTTGCTGTTCCTGATATCTTCCAGATGAACATTTCTACTACAGTAATTTGAAAACCTCCAGTACATCCACCAAAGCACTGCAACCATATGCCTATAAATGCATCCACCTCCAAGCGGCTCATTTCAGAAAACATTTTGCTTCTCTGAAGTTACACGCAGCCATCTGTTTCTGCAGGGAAAGCCAGGACAGATGTGCAGCCTGCGCTCCTGCTCGGGCGTGACAGAGGCGCGCAGGCAGGTGCAGGCAGCCCCGAGCAGATGACGGGCAGGTGCACGCGTGCCACCGCTTCCCGACGGCACGCTCCATTCCCTCCCTGCTCCAGCCCCTGCACGTCACCTGCCCTGGGGGGACACAGGTCAGCCCTTAAAGGCAGCGGGGAGCAACCCCACCTACGCCAGGCAAACACCACTTCAACCCTCACGGGCTGCTCGCTCCTTCTAGCACACAATATGCAAGGAAGTGAAAACTATAAAATTCAGGAGTAAACGTACACTTTGACCAACACAAACTTGGGAGGAAAATGTCAGTTGATACCAGAAATATTTATTTTCCCCTCTCTGTAATAAGTTATCTCTGACTTTTTCAAAGCTGTCAGTTTACTTGATATTTTGGGAGAGCTTTATTACCCTCACTCCTAATAACTATGTTTCACTTCCTGTAATATTATTTGGCATGGATTAAAAATTAACAGTAATTTTGTTATCTGAAATTCCAGAATGTCTTTTAACTTAAGCATCCTGAAATAGTCTTTAAGCTATAAAAAATCTAAAAGCAATTTATAACTAAAGCATTGCTGCTATTTCCATGTTGTTGAAACCTTGCTAATAACGAGCTACAGGACAGTAAAGAGGAAAACTCCCAGAAATGCACAGCAAATGTACACAGTTATGCAGAAAAATGCAAGACCATCTTCCACAAAAGAATAAAAATCCTCTTTTTAAGACCCTTACACAAAATCATGCTCAAGTTTTTCTCCCTGGGCAAACCGAATCTATCTAAACGAATGAAGTTTTTTCACAAGGTAGAAGAGATGACCTACAACTCAACTCTCTACAACTACCTGAAAGGAGGCTGTGGTGAGGTTGGGGTTGGTCTCTTCTGCCATGTCTCAAGTGAAAGGATGAGAGAAAGATGGCCTTAAGCTGCACCAGGAGAGATACAGATTAGATAACAGAAAATTTTTTTCGCTGCGAGACTGGTTAGGCACTGGAGTAAGTTGCCCAGGGAGCTGGAGAAGTCTCCTTCTCTGGAAGTGTTCAAAGAGCATCTGAAGGTGGCACTTGGAGATGTTGTTCAGGGGTGAATATGGTGGTGCTGGGTTGATGGTTGGACTAGATGATCTTGGAGATCTCTTCCAAACCTGGCAATTCTGTGATCTAGTTATGCTGTGGTTTGTATTTGTGCCAGTGATATATAATAGAATTCCCACAGCTATGTGAATTCTGATACTGGAGCTTATGTCAACTGCAAAAAATGTTCAGGGAAATAGACTCTAATAATACTAATAAATACAGCAAATTTTGTCAAGAAGAAAATGGGGAGAGCGGAGCAGAAGACCAAGCTTGTCTGCAAGTTGAATAGGTTCGTTTAGCCTAAGATTTCTTTTTAACATGCTTATGAACCAATAGCAGCAAAAAAGGTAGAGCCAGTTGTCAGCGGACTAAGAAAACTTTCTTTAGAACTTCAAAAGACGCTTATGAAAATAGCCACAGATTTAGAGATGGGTCTTTGGAAAGTGCTGTAAGCAGTGAGTAACCTCAGCTCCTGACACGTAATTGTATTTGCACTAATGCTTGACCCATGTAAGCAGACTGGAACTGTTCTATTTGGTTCAGTTAAGACTATCTTGAGTATATGAGAAGAATATTTCTAATTTTGAACAGGGACTGAACCGATCCCAACTTGAAGTCACATCCCATACTGCTGCACTTTAGTTCCAGATTAGCCCAGAACACTGAGAAAACCTAAAGACCACAGATGAGAAAATGGGCTGGGAAGCAATGCCAAGATCAGCAAATCACCTCAATCCCCCCCTGTTCTCCACCACCTGCCAGTTACAATCTCGCCTATAATTTTTAAAACACTTTCGACAGATGCAAATTTTGAGGGAATATAAACCCTGATTCAGTAAAGCATCTGGGAATGCACTCAAATTCCATTTTAGTTAATAGTAATGCACATCACAGATGCAGGTCCTTTGTATACAAGAAGGGTTTATCCGTAAGATCTTTACAATATTCTTACTTGCATTTTATGTTCTACTCAATCCAATTAAACTTCAAGCAAATATTAATTAGGAAACAGTCACACAGACACAATAAACATACACTTCCTGGAGGGGGGAAGGATTTTTTTCAACAATCATATTTTGAAAAATACATACACCTCACAAAGGTTGTTTGGGGTCTGTTTGAAAAATATCACATGCAATGGTGTTGACAAACATAGCTTGGCTTGCCAAATAGATCAGGAGATTGAAATTATTGAATATTCAGAATCTGTGTATTATTTATGCTTTTCTGCCTGCATGGCATAGAAAAAAAATACAGAATAGATGTAGCAATGTCCTTTTTTAAATCTGAGGGATCCTAACCAAGACACCTACACTATTACCCACGACTCGAAAACATACTGCTGTTTTAAATGGATGTGGCTAAGTATCCCTCAGGAAAATATTCAGAGAAAAATACCTTGTGTAATATTGGTATAGCACCAAGGTAAACCAAGGTACAAAACCAAGGTAATTTTGCTTCTATGACACTGTACAATGAAAAATACTCAAAAGTTCTGTGCAACTAAAATTCTTGCTAAAGCTATTTCCAGCCTTCAAACTAGTTAATTAGTTTGCTGAGTACTTATTATTGTTCCAAAAAGCTAATTAAACAATACCTAATACATATTGTGTGAAAGTTCATTTGCAATCAAGTTGCAAAGATTCTCTGAATCTTATATTTCAGATATAAAATGAGTGTGCTCATTTCATATCAGTAATAATTTTAAGCAAGAAAAAGCTCTTAAAAATTTGAAGGAACGTACTTCAGTGCTTGACTGTCTCACACCTCAGATGCAGCCGAACTGCTCCTTTTACAAGTGGTACAAAAGATGTAATTACTCTTAAGCAGATATTCTGGCATAATAGGACATTTTAGAGCAAAGCTATAAAGGGTTTGCAAATGCCCTAAATTCCAGCAGTGATGTGTATGCCCACCCACGTACCTGCTATTAACTTGGATTTCCTATTTTCTGACATACATTTCACTTTTAAAATCATTTACCAGGACCCAAAATTCACCTACCGGTTTCCATTTTGCACTTCCTTTTTAACCAAATTTTTCCATCTCATCTTTGGTCACAACTTTCAGAAAAGATGTGATTCACAGCTCTACACCCCTAACACAAATTTTGCATATGGTAACATATTTAGAGAGATCTTAGATGTAGTTGTAGATGTAATCGTGTTTATAAGTCATTACAGGTTTTCCTGTTTGGGCAGTATTTTACGTGCATTACTGGTGAAAGCCAACCTGTAATTGCCCTTGTAAACAATCAGGGCCAGCACAATATAAGAAACAAGACTGGAAGCATGACTGCTGGTGCCTGTTTTTCTCTGCAATGGCCTCCAAGTTAGACTGATGGCTCTCTGGGCTTTTTGCCAACACCACACACCAGATTAAAATAGAAAGAAGGGAAATAGACAACCTGGGGTCCAAAATTTAATTCTGACCTTATGTATAAGCTCTATGGGAGGCTTGGGCAAAGCAGAATGCTAATCTACCATATAAGGGGGGCAGCACAAGAAAACTAGAAAAAATCTAACCAGAAAAATGTCTTTTCTATGGTGTGCACATTTTGGTATTTTGAAACCATCGATCTTGAAAAATAATCAAATCTTCATGTATAAACATTATGTTATTCTCAGAAAGTAATATTTAATGTACAGTGTAGTTACATGTCCACAGCCCACTTTCTTTCAGCATGAGATAAACTGTATTTTTTATGGCTTTAACCCACTTTATTCAAACCATAGACATTTCTGTTTCATAGACTTGTGGGTTTATGGATCCAATTAACTATGAAATATGGACAGCATATTAGAAAGTAGATTTGAAAGTGAAGGCTGAAAGGCTCTCTTCATTCCATCAGAACAGGCTCTATTTATATTTTCTCTCATATTTCATAGTTAAGGAAGTTAAGTATTCTTCTGCATGAATATATTTGCTAATGGACTTCTTTACAGAAAGCATTTTTTAATCAAATTAGTGTTCTTTGAAGAATTGATTACAAGAAATAAACATTTTTTCTACATTCAAATAATTCTATAATGTCAAGTCCAAAATGGCAAATGAGAAAATACCTTCAAAAATTTTGCAGATGCTGATTAATTTCACCATAACTTCCTTGAAAGCTCTCTGATTAAGTTCTTTCTAGGGATCACTTTTAACTTTTCAGTGGAATATGCAAAGTACGGTAAACAGATTAAAACCTGTTCCTGACTTCCTACTATAAACTCAATTTATTAATTAACTACGTACTAGTGTACAACATTGCACTTGGATCCTTTGATTTTAAACACAAATATATAGAAAATTAAGCTGCTAAATATCTATTGATACCCATTCACTCACTATTAAAATAACTCAATAACTCTATTGAGCATAACTCAATTTTGTAAAATGACTAAATAAACACAGTAATGAGTAAGAACAGTTTAAGCTATTCTGAGATGGGATCTTGAAAACTAGATGCTTGAATGATAATTCTCAGAAAGACTGCTTTACTGATCGTTATTCTTAGAATATTTGTATAAGATATTCTATTTATTTAGTCTCCTGCCCTTTCAAGAGGAAATTCCCAGGACATTATTAAGTTCTCTGTTCTTGATACAGCTTGACAAGACACAGATACACACACAACTGAGAAACAGCAACTTTTTTCACAGGGAAATTCAGGTCATCAAAACACAGGAAAAAAGGTTAATTTGAAGGCAATGAGGGAAAGTTTTGAAACTCTTATTTATGTATTCACAACCTCAGAAGAGAAAGAGACCAAGATCCTTCCTCACTATTCCCTTCAGCAGGATTTACTCTGGCTCAAACTATTACCAAAGGCACTATCGTGAATTTTGATAGAATAAGACAAGGAGCTGATCTACAGAAGTAGCCTGATACAAAAGATTTCAGCTACGTTACAAGAATCTTTTGCTGGTTTCTAGCACAGCAGAAGGCATTGTGGGACAGTGCATGAAGTGCTTATATAAGCACTAGGGTGACAGCTTTGGAAGGGACTTGCCAATGGCACACAGAAGTCAATTCCAGCAACACTTCGTCCATTTCATAGAGTGATACATGACACAGTGCAAGACCAGCTTCACACTTCCTGTACTTTTGTGTGCACAACTGATCTGCCATAAGCTTTGTGGGTAAGGAACGAAATTTTGTCCACAACTTTGAATCAGTACAATGCTGATAGTAGCATACATTGATTAGTATTACGAGTTTGGATGCAGATTTATATTTTCAAAGAGCCACAACACAAATGAATCACACAAAGACCTCTAATTCAAGCAGAATAAACTTCGAAGCACTTTAGAAAGTTATGTAACAATCCCTGTAAGTGCATCTATAAACAAGTTGTTTCAACACTTCCTGCTTAGGCTTGATTTCCTTTATGCTTTTGCTGAATGACTGCCAGGCAGACTTGATGAAGCACTGATCCTCCCAATGCTGAGTGCAATACTGTGTGCAGAAATGTATCTGACAGAGATAAATCCTACATTTCTGCTTTTTTCCATAATGCCTTCAATTCATTGCTTCTCTTTTGTTACACAGATCTAATACTTCTACATCTGGATTCTAGAGCTAATCTACAGCTACAAAACAAATTTGTGACGAGTTTGAAAAAACTTATAGGAGCCTGGACTTCACCTGTTATAAGGAATCAAATAATGGAACTGGAGTCACACCGGTTTTGTTATTTTGGTACTTTGGTATTTTTGCATGAGAAACAAATGGATAGTAACAGGAGTGCTACCTTGAGATCAACAAAAAGTACTTTCAAGATTGTCTCATGGACTGTTCAAAGAAACAGGGAATTCATTAGAAATATAAGCAAGATTTACAGAATAAAGACATGTTAAGGTTCTAACCACTTCTAATCCTTTCCCACTTAGTTTACATAAACCCACAACTCAAATAGCCATTGGCATGTGGGGTCTGTGCTGTACACTGCCAATACTTCAATTACAATTTCAGGCTATGAAACTGAAAATACTCTTACATAATTTCATATGCAGGAAGAACTATTTAAATGGTTCTTTGCAATAACCATCTTTAATCTACATGTGGAAAGGCAGAAGATAAGAAAGGAAAAAACAGATTTGCATGGAGTATACATAAAATATATAAAAGAACTTCTGAGGAGTTACAGAACAGTGTAATCCAAATGGTTTTCACTGCAGTGAGTCACATTAGGTAACTTTTTTCTGGTTAGGTTTATACTGTTTATATTCTCCCTAAAGCAGTAATACCAAAATTTCATTTAATCTACTGATTTTCATACAATCTATGTCCAAAACCAAAATCCTCCTCAGTAAAAAAAAATCAAGCAATGTTGTAAGACAGGATTCACCATTGCCAATTTTTCATCAGATGGAAGTTTGGAAGCTAAGGAAGGAAAAAATATGAGACTAATTTGCTCGCTCTAGGACTGCAACCACTAGAAAATGTCCCTTCCATTTAAATTTTTTGTGTGATCAATAAATACAAGTATTCACATGAAATGTAGAACATTAAAAGCCTATAAATTTTCCATGACCCCTAGCTCCTCTAGCTGTAAAAAAATTAATGTAGAATGATTTACCCCCAAAATATTTATCATAATGTTACCATGAGTATTTTATGCTACACAATTATTCCAGTCCATACCTGCAGGCCTGTCAGTTGAGCTGCCGACTTCCCTTTGAGGCAAAGAATGAGTGCCAGAAACGCATTTAAGTCCTCCAGGGAGAGGCTACTGACCTAAAACAGATGAAAAAATAACATATTATCTGAAGGCTCTGAAGAGGAGCTTTCTGAAAATTGAATCCTCTTGCTCAAGCACGTCCATCTTAGAACAGTGACCTCATGTAATGATGACCACCATGAATGCATCATCTAGGAAAACACACAGGGAACAAAACACTTTCTTTCACAGCTTGAATGAAGTGCATACCCCAACACTTGTGTATAGTGTTTACACATGGATTTCCACACACCAAACAAAATGCCCACCCTTCATTTATTCCCTTCTCCACTTCCCTTGGAGTTTCTTAATAACAGGAAATTTCTCTCTCTCTGTAACATCAAGCATAGTTAACAAAAAAGGAGATTTTGAAAAAAATTGCTTTATAATCAGGACACAGGATAAAAACCACCTCAATGAGCCACATTCACGATGACCATTAGAATTTTTTAAAAATGCTTACACATTTATCTGTTGGAAATTTCAAAAATATTCTAAAATATTTCAATTACCTATTTTAACCTAAATTTCAGGATTTATCAAAACATATTTGTTTTCTTTCAGATTTTAAGGCTACATACGGAAGCAATGAAAACTCAAAACTCAAATCTAAAATGTTCAAGCGGGGAAACGGAAATGACAATTCTAAATTCATGTAACAGTTCACTACTATCAGTAAAGGGGGAATGGGTGCTTTGTCTGCTGTGCAAACGTGTTCTGAGATTTTGCAGAGGCACATGATCAGCTCAGAAGAAAGACAGCACCTTGAGACCAGCTGGGATGATTCCATGACAGTACCAGTCGAGTTCTAATCCTTTCCTTCCTCTACAAAACACTATAGATTATACAAGTGCACCAAGACCACGTATCTGTTACAGCTGTTGAGGATATACAGAGAGCTCCAAAGTGAGATCCATAAAGTGTTACAATTCCTTATCAACTGGAACTTGAGGAAAGGTTTCTCTTGCAAAATGTGGAAATGTGCATTGTGGGCTTACAGAACACTTAAGAGGCTGCCTAAAACTCTGCATGGCCTTTCTTTTAACAGCTTGATTGTGGGGGAATATTGGTATATTCCATTTCAATCCAGTAAGAGTTTCTATTTAGTGACAGATAAAATGGAGAGAAAAAAATTTTTTAAAGTATTGATGTAAATCAACAGGGAAAAAAATCCACTAAGAGGCCATCTATAATTATGTCATTCATTTTTTTTTGCTTAGAAGGAGTGACCCATTCTTTCCTCCTCAGGATAAAAATCATTCAACCACTATTCAGAAATATTTTTTTTACATCAGGCCTTACCACTTGTCCCACTGTAAAATATTTTCCCTTCTATGATGCTGTTAAATCTTGCATAAACCACAAGAATGTGAGGGATATCAGAAACACTTTAAGCTTTGAAAATGCTCCTTGGTATTCATTAACTCCACCTGTCTGCTAAGATCTGATAATGGCCCTACTTTACCCTGTAATTCAAGTCAGGTGTCACCTTTGTGTAGTTGGCAACAAGAGAGGTTTACTAAACTTGCACATTTTATACACTGAAGTAACAGAAAAAGTGACTTTTATCTACGAAACAATTCTTAATACTTGCACACTTTTGTCCTAAGAAACGGAAATCAAAGATTGATTGCAAGTACAACAGCAAGAAAATGCCCCTAACTGTTAGAGATTGAAAGAGAAATTTCCCCTTTGTCTAGAAGCTTCACAGTTTGATTTGAACCCATTCCCTCCTTTTCCAATTTTAAAGACAGACCTAATATTTTGTAATTTTTTCACTATTTTTGTTTTTAATTTGCAGCATATTTGAAAGGTACCATTGAAAAAAATATTTTTCATATAAACACTTTTTTACATAGTGTTTGTTTATTGGAAATTTTTTCTTACTTTAAAAAGAATGCATCTGAAGTTTTCATTAAATACTTGCATGTACATTCTGAGGAAGCCAGATGGGTTGGTCAGTATGCTGGTTCCTGCAAAACCCTCATTTTTAGCTTCGATTAAATGATAAGTATGACATTTTTAAGAAGTTTATTCTCCCTCACACAAGCTGAAGGAAGACTTGAGGCCTGCTTCAAGGCAACCTACCATTTTCTCAACCTAAGTAATTTCTGAGGGAACAATTCACCTTCCTTCTCTAATAAAAATTTAAGACTAAAGTGTAAAGACAAGAGTCAGATCACAGTTAGACAAGCTTTGTTTTCTCAGCTATAAAACAAATGGAAGCAATATGGCCAGCTCAAAGCACGGCTACTGGCACTCCTGTCCTCACGTTTTCCTCTCAAACATCCCAAGAGAACAAACAGACAATATCAGAGAAATAACCAAAGTTTAAAGTAACTCAGCAAGGAAAAACATTTTACTCCAAATCGATTCCCTAGTCTGGTTCACAGGGTAGATTGCACCAGTGCAACTCAGAGGGCAGAAGAGAATCAGGAAAAAGGGGCAGTTCTTGAGAAACTGGCACTGCCATGAAAAACCTTCCATCAAACTGAGCCCTTTGCATGATGTCTCTGCTGTTATTCCTATTGAAAGCAAGAGCTGTAAATCTGGTTTCATCTCTGTTTTTAACAGTAGCCATTGGATAATAAGTTCTGAAAACCATTCTCCTGACAAGCTTTTTTTTTCTATTTTATTAATATCCTGTGATCAAGGTTCAGTAAATCCACATTTCTGTAGGTGTTCCATCCTGTTACTCTTCTTAATCCCACTAAAGAAACCCTTCTCAAATAATTCAGTTATCATGCTATGAAAGGGTGCACAGAATAACTAAATAAATAAGTGAAATAATGATAAATGAAACTGCATTTTTATATCCAAATAGGAAAAACACTTCAAGTATGTTAAAAGGTAGGTACATGATATATGTTTTGCTGACTTGAAACTGCAAGGCATGAAACGATGTTTAGTAAGTATTATCTTCGAAAAATTTTCAATTTGTATTGTTATACAAAAATTAAAGAAAAAGAAAAGACCTATATGGATCAGTTGTGTAGTTCCCATATGTACTTCCTCAATATGTCATCTAAGTTTGAGGAAACACATGAAGGGAAATGAAAGAAAACGTCAGGGAGAACTTGTTTTCATGTATCACACACCAGTACAAATCTGTTATTGAGGAAAGTGAAGTCTAAAATAGCAAAACAAAAGACAAAATGCAGTTCAGTTTAAGTACAAGTGAAGCTGAGCTTATCAGATTAGATAAAAGCACAGTTTGCTCATCCTCAGAGAGGAAAATCTGCTTGTGAGATCACCATTTGAAATGTGGCAAGTACAGACAATATATTAAATACCTAAGAGAAAAGTAAATAATGAAGCAATATTGTATTTAATCTTGTGTCCCTTTTTATTACAAGTAAGGTAGGCTGCCAAGTATTTGGAATTATAACTGAAATGCTACCTAATGATCCCCTATTACTCAGAATTTAATGAGAAGAGCCATATCCTCAATTCTGGCTTGAAAATTAGTAGACTGACAAGATGCCATGAAAAAGTAGTGAGAGCTGACTAAATACTTATACTGTCTGTTTGCACAGCCTGCATAGTCACCTGAGGGAATGTCTCCTTTTGATGACACGAAGGAAACACAAAAGGAGCAACTTTAATTTGCAAACAGGTCCCAAAGAGCAGGGGAAATCCCTCAGTTTATACTCTCTCTCTTAGACTGCCCAAGGGGTTTTGTCATGGGTATGTGAGAGTTATGATTAGCTACTAAAAACCCCAAGTATTTCTTGAACAGGATGGTGCACGTTAAGTGGAGTAATTAAAAATACTGTAATGCAGTACTATTATATTTGATCAGCCATGCCTACAGTAAGGATTAAGAGAAATGTCCAGCACAGGCTAGCAAAAACCAGTTTATTTGTCCTTTGTATCTATCAGGGCTGACAGCTGAGGAAAAAACAACTGTCCCTCTTACCTGCATCATCAGATAGGCCAGCAAGCAGCAGAATCCTGCAACAGGTGCTTCCAGAGCTTGCAGTTCTTCCATCTCATCTTGAAGGTGAAAGCATGCCAGAAATGTACTATACCGTTGCTTTTCCACATCAGGCCCTTTGGCAAACCACAGTGTTTTCAAATTAGGTGTTCCACCTACAAAAGAAATCCATTATTTTATTTTGGCAGCAACAAGATAAAACATGTCAACCTCATTACAATCTGAAAGGAAATGACTGATCTGCTCTTGGCACTTGCAAGGAACACAGAGTCAAAAATAAAATGTATTTGACAAAACTTGCATTTGAAAGAAAAAAACTAACAAAAAAAAAGGGCCTGTAATTTCAATAAAATGTATTGAATACAGGCATGTTTAAGCAGAGTGGACTGAACTCAATTCTTACAATAACACAGACAGCCTTGAGACAGCAGGCATTTAACCTATGCAAGAGCAAAGTTTGCCTGCAAGTGTGTCTTTCCCTTGGGGATCCACAGCATTAAATGAGGCTCGCTTCATCGTAAAAGAGTGACTCGGCAGAGAACAACCAGATCTGTTTCTTCTCTCTCTACTAGACGTCACATATGGGGGTCCCCGAAGGACCCTCACACGGTCTCCCTCATGGTCACCTGTTTCCATGAACACACTGGTCACCTGTGCCACTCAACAGGGAACACGCCTTCTCCACGTGGCACTGTGTAGCTGTAACTCCTCTGCAGCACGTTCCCGTTTGGGAACAAAAACCACTGAGATCTGGTATTTTTCACTTCCTAGGCTACTGTATGAAACACTGTTGCAAACACACACAAAAGAACTGTCATCAGTTATGAATAATGTGTCTTTCCAGACTTTCTCTAGTCTCATTCACGCTTGTCTCTAAATCCTTAACATTTACCCCATGCTGCCATCTCCCAGCTTGTGACACGTGTGGGCTAATGCAAAATTTGCTCCTCATTTAAATTACATTTAATCTGTTATCAAAATAAACACTAATGCACGTGAAATAACAGAACAGCTAACTGGTTATGCCTGAGAATCTCAATAAAAGACAGAATCGTGCCATAAAGTACGGCTGCTTCTGTAGTTAAATAAAACAAGGTGTGAATTTTAAATGTAGACTAATTAAGCTACATTTGGTAACACCTTTTCCTTTTTTATGTGACATGCGGCAGCTGCAGACCAGTTAGGAACACTTGGTGATAATAAATGGTTAAAGTGACAAGGTGCTGAAATCTACATAGATGATGTTTATTTAGCCAGGAAAGCCCATTAACCAAATGGTACTAATTCTTTGGAGAGGGGGAAACTAGAAGAAAAGTTAGTATTTTCTTTCTTTATCTCTCTGATGGATGTCTCCTTTACTATTTTTAAGACTAACTCTCCTGTCAAAAGTTTTAAGCATAAAAAGAACTACTATCATACAATCTGTAAGTTTCTAACCTCATTTCTAAGGGAAATGTATTATTAAGAAAAAATACCAGGTGCTTGATTGGAGGTAGAAATGCAGGTAAGAGATAACACAAAGACTGGCAGTGAGTGGGGTAGTACAGACAGCACAGGGAGACTCACATTACTGGGTTTGATATTGGTTGATTGCTGCCTTAAGGAAAAAAAAAGAGCAGCAGAGACTGACCTCCAGAAAGAAAATCAAGTATAACATGTATGAAACCAAAACAGCCAACTTTTCCTACCAAGGCTAAGCAACGCTGATGTGTGAGACCATCTGTACATGGGCAAACTCAAATAGTTTTGATGGTTTCTGCACACGAAGAGACACACCAAGAATCAGTTAAAAGGAAAATTCTCTTTTGCATCCAGGGCCATACCTATTAATAGAAATCCTTCTTTCTTCAGTGTAAAACCAGTAACTCAATATTCAACATTATAGATCTATATTAAGAGAGCTCAACAAAAAATTCAAGACATCTCTTCCACAAACAGTTTCTTACACTTTCAGAAGCATCTACTTGGGCCTGGGAAAAAGAGGTACTGATAAATTATGAGTTATTTTCTCTGGGAAAGGAAACTTGATGCTGTCTCCTTTTGGAACACACCAACGAAAGCCACTTTTTTTCTGAAAGGATCTCTTCTTCACATAATAAGTACCCATGTACTACTATTGGGTACTACCATGTAGTACCCAATACTAATCTATAATATCAAATGAAAGATAAGTAAAACAAAGAAACAAATATCCTTAATGACTCTCCCACCATACATGCAGTCCACAGCAGATCTAAGATTTATCTACACTAGAACCTCAAACTGTTCTCTGCTTTAGGTACACCCTCGCTACATAATTTAAAGTAATTAGAAAACATTTCTGAATTAGAAATTTATTTGGGTAGGCAGGAGAAATATTTGGCTTTCTGAACACATCTATATATTTACTACATTAACCTAAAAAACAACCAAAACTGAGTAACAAAAGGAAAACACACCAAAACATGCTTATATGTATCTAATTGAAACATCTTTACTATAAAGATCAGTAATGATAAAATTATCTGTTGGAGTTGTAGGAACCAGAATTTCCCATGAATTACTCAAACACATGCAAACAATTATTCTCAACATGTGCAAAACTGTGTGAAAACTATATTCAACACTATGTGAACTGCAGTCCTCAGGAACCTCAGCAAGAGGAGTTTTACCAAAACCTCCATGAAGGTGAGATACTACTTGCCTAAACACAAAAACAGACAATGCACAAGTTAAAAAAAAAGTTTAAAAAAGATGGACCAAATCACCTCTTCCCTTTTTACATTATACTCAGACATTTAATGCCATTGTCATATAGAAAGCAGCATGAGAAACAAAAGCACTTCAAGGAACTACATATACACTTCTTTCATCTGTTTGAATTTCAATAATCAATTTATGGATATGTAATATATGCAAAAGTTGTGAAATGCCTTAATTCTATGATATTTAACTCAACACTTAAACAAAGGCGATTCTCAAATTTGTACCAACTTTAAACTCATCATTACTGTCCAAACAGATATAAATGTATAATAATTACTGTTCATCTATATTTGAGGCAATGACTACTGAAATTTTATTTTATAACACCAGTAATAGAACTTTACTACTTCTTCATTTTTACACACTCATGTAAATACCAAACAATAAAAATAAGTTTATAAAAATATACTTGCTAGGAACACTCAACAGTAAGTCCTCAACGACTGTGGCCAATAACCTCAAATACCAATTAAATGTGACCATTAAAGACAGAGACAGCATTTTGAACTTAAACATATTCATGGCATATTCATGGAACATTAGAATTAGAATACTGAAACATTAGATTAGAATACTGAAGTACATCCAAACTCTGTGGTATGAAGCTACAATATCCTATACATTTTCAGAAAAAAAAAATTAACAGGATAATCTATACATTTCCAGCAAAGACTTTAGAACTTTTTCTGTTCCATATAAACTGCACACCTATCAAGTATATCTGCTATGTTCACAAGATATGGATGTTAAACAGTATTTTCCTGGATCATGGATCTTCTAACAAAATCGATTTGCCAGTGACACTTTTTATCAATATAAGTGCTGCTCTGTCAATGTGTGTAAATAATGATCATATTCATTCAACTGAAAAGAAGCATTCCAGAAGGAAGAAAGACACAGACAATGCAAGCAAGCACAGATGCTAATTCAGAAGACTATCTCTCAAAAAAAACCAAAAAAAAAAACCAAACTACCAAAGTAATACAAACCAAAGTAATACATACTATATTTTAAATATGTTTTAAGTTATCATCTTACTTACCACCCTGCCTTTAGGATTCAATATTTCATTTCTAAAAAAAAGCTAACATTCAATCTATCACCTGCAACCTTTCCAGATGCAAAGCACTTCTGCTGTTTTATACACACACAAGAAGTTAGCAGGAATTCTACTTATTTTTTAAAGATCAATGCAATATCTAAAATATTTATCACTATGGACACTACAGTTCATAGTTCATAGTCTCTTTAGACTTTTTAATCTAAATCAAATTGGAAAGACTCAGGATTTTCCATACATTCTCAGTACAGCTCTAAAGTACTTTTGATGATTAGGTTATCACTTTTTTCAAAAAAGATAAAACAAAGAGCCTTCCCAAATTAATTGCACTTTTGATGTTTCAAATACATTTTTAGTAAAAGTATTTTGTCTTTTTGAGTAACCTGATCTTGATTGACAACCTTGAACTCTAACTTCTTAAAACAACTTTAAATTTAGCTCTAAATATGATCCCTGTCTGAAAAATGTGATGTGCTGTTGAGAACCTTATTTGGTGAATTAGAAAGTCATGCTGTGGAAAATCAAAGATGCATGAGTGAATGTAAGGCATACAAATATGGACTGCAAAAATTGTAGAAAAATATTTTTCTGCTGAAGGAATGACAACAGAGCACTAAAAATAAACACTAAAAGTCCTCCTCCCGTTTTTTAATAGTCTGCTTGAACAGCCTTTCATTACTGAGCTAGTAAAGATTGTATCTGAAAAGATTCTGGTTTTATAAACTCCACTTATGTGGTTGCTACAAACAAACACACTTAAAGTCCTGTTTATTGTCAACATGAAGGTGGGTTCTGTGTGTTGCATGTTTGCAGAGTAATAGAACCAGAGTACAGGAGATTAAGTGGACTCCTCTCCAGAAAGGGAGGAAGTAAGTATACTATCTGGGATGGAAAATTTCACAACAATAAATACAGTGTATTTGCCAGACAATTTGAAATGTAACTACATAGGTACAGTTTATACTTTGTTGAGTTTTATTTCCTTGCTTTGCAACATGTTGCCAGACCACTGTATGCTGAAATAAAACAGTTGCACAGTACGGACTTCTCAATTTTTACTCTGCATATTCATATTCCATTTGGAAAATTTCACAGCAATTTCATGTTATCGTAAAGCAAATTAGATAACCACTCCCCTAGTATTGTGTCAGGGGTACTGGACAGTGAAACTACTGTATATCAAATGAAAACTCATTTGTACTTTATCTATATAACTTATTTCTTTCCAAACAATCCTTTAAAAAGGATTTTGAACAGGCCGGTATCTAAACAGCAACTGGTTTTCCTTCATCTTTGAATTCAAAACCTCTCATTAAATAGATGAGTTTCAAATTTGAAGGTACATGTGCAATCTTTGGATACCTAAAAAGAACATTTACTATAAATTTATAAAAATGTGCCTGCATTTCAGCTTCTGAATTCAGATTTAGACCAGATCAGCACAAGGACTACTACAGAAGGCTCTGGATGCTGAGGGAAGATCCACTGGTAATTACTCTCCAAAAGTTGAGTAGATAGTAACTTTTCTTAATATCAGTGGTATTGTATTTCAGTGGAACATTTCATGTGAAAGACTAGAAAAACCTCTGAGCTGCTGATCCATTTGATAGCAGATGACAGAGAGAGAAACCTGTGAGAACAAGGATGACTACAACATCATGGGCAAATGAACACCTAGAACAATTTTCCCCCTGAGAAAGCATAAATTATTTACTTCCCATCCTAAACTTACATTGCATGATACAATTGTGTATATATATACATATACATATATACACAATTATATATATACAGCACTCAATCTTTTCACTGAAATGATACTTCCTCATAAATGTAACACATTTCTCATAACTCTAATTTCACTAAGAGTGTTCATTAATGTGTTTTTTACCAAAGGGAAGAAGACAAAAACACACAAAATACTTAAGGCTTAAGAGAGTAGAAACAGCTTCACACAAACAGATAGCCTACTTATTTTTCTTTATTGAAAGCTGGAATCTCTTTCTGGGTTGTCAGAGATGATCTAAAAGTGACTGTTTTTTACATTCTCCACTATTCTCATTAACATGTTCTGTCAAACAGCTTAATGAACAAGTTTGAATATGGTCCTACACACCTCTTACCCTGGCAGTATTTAGAACCTCTAAGAAATTGTTTGCATTTTAGAACTGATGTTTCAACTAGCACTGGGTTTAACAAGACACAGCAATAACATGTATCACAAAGCTGAATCCTTTTATAATTACAAAGGGTAATTAAAAGCAATTACAAGCATGCAGCTCTTTAGCTCCTTGTTCTCCACAGTCATCCTGGATTCTGTATCAAACATGTGATGGATTGCTTAATCTCATTTTAGTGAGGTCATCCTTTCAGTTTAGATTTAAACACATTTTTATTCTACCTGTAACAGAAGGCTGCACAGGTTCTATCAGCTCTGGCTGCTTGAGAGGATTTCCAAAATAGACGAACCACTCTTTTACCAAAGGATAGGCTCCACCTAAAAAAGACAGAATTGGATCAGTAAGTCAAATGAAAGTACTGACACTAGTGTAACAGCTGGAATCAGCTGTGATCAGGATTCTAAAGTAAGAGAAGGCACTTCATGATGACTTGTTTGCTCAGCTTTAGAAACAAACCAAGAAAAAATACTTTTAGTATCTTTATGACAAATCATCAGAACAAATAAAGAGAATTTCAATTATGTAGTATAAACATGAGTTTGGAGTGGGGAACTGCAACCAAAAATGTAAGTACAAGAGTCTGTGGAAAACATCCTCAAACAGGCTTAGACCTTCCCACTACAAGCCAGCTCAGGAAGCTCTGGAGGCACGTGCCATAGCTTAGGGACCTGCATGACCTACCTCAGTCTCTCAGCACTGTCACACTGCCACATACCCAGGCAGTGCTTAATATGATTCACCTCCCAACTTGCCCTGACATTTCCTGTCTCAGGGTTTGAGCCAAAATCTTTATAGGGAGGCCTTGATGGCTATTTGAAAGCTGACAGCAGTAGAGTCATCCTACCATCAGATGAAGAGCTTTTACAGCCCATTGTTCCAGACCTTTTACCTAGCATAAAGGAATTGTTTATACATAATAGTTCAAGTGGCTTTCCTAGTCCCTAACATCAACCCTGCTCAGCCCCCCTAAAGATGCCCCTTAAATTAAATTTTTCACTACAGGAATTGTGCATTTAACTACTTGACGCTTAAAAAAAAACCCAAATAAACCAACCCTCAGGAAAAAAATCATTTAAGAGTTTTTGAAATGCAATATCCAATTTGCAATAGTCAGCTCAAAATCTTTCCAATGCAAGTCTTCATTAAAAAAAACCAAACAAACATAGAATCAGTGTTACTGTCAATGGTGTTTTGCATTCTGTCCAGATTTTTGCTTGTGGTAGCCATGTCATAGTGCCCTAAATTTCCACTCTCTGTAGTCTGGTAAACAGTATGAATTAAAGAGGGCAGGACACTTGGAGTAGTATTTTCAAATATTTTCCCTTTTTCTTTCCCCTGTCCCTTTCCAGATTCACAGAATGGCATCTCTAATTTCTTCAAGCTCTCAACCAGTACTGAAGCCATTATTCTTAAAAATTCCTGCCTTTTATCACCAATTCCAGTCTCCCTGAAATTTACGGCACAAGTATTTCTGACACCACGTTGCAAACCCTAATCAAAAACTTCCCCTAGATTAAAACAAACCAAACAAATCTTTCCAACACTGTCCTTCTCCGCCCAAAAGGGTTTTGTCACACTGACTTTAGCTCAGTGCTGAAGATAACTGTTGGCATGAATGAACAAGTAGTGTGCATCGGTGCAAGGGCAGAAATTCCTCAGATACATTTCTAGTGTCGGGGTAAGAGAAGGGAAAAAGAACACTACAAAATCTGTTTCACAACCCTGTTTCTTCCTTTCTTCCTTCCCCATGGACCTGCAGCACAAATTCCCAATAAAGGTGACAGACTGAAGAACAAACACATGGACTGTGAGGGACAGCATTACACCTGGCTTGCCATGCTTCACTGTTCAAAACCTGATGACATTAAAAATAAAACTAAAAATGCCTACACTAGGGGGAAAAAAGGCCTTAAACTGTACATTCCAGCAGCTGAATAGTCTCATGTTTCAGTAGCTGAATAGTCTCACGTCTTGATTATAAATCATTGTCTATGATAATGCTATTCCATAAACAAAACCCTCCAACTAAATAACCCAAAGTCATTTTCAGAAACATTCTGATGTTTTAGCATTTGGTTTTAAGATTTAGTGTGTATATTACTCTGCTTTATTCAATTTATTCAGCTCACTCAGACTCCTAAATTTTAGCCTGGTTTCTTAAGGAGGCAAACCTAATACAATTAGGACATCTGTCTTATAATTAATTCATGGATGCACTGCTCTGTTTCAACTAAATCTGACAAAGGAGAAGTGATTTCAAATGGATTAAAGTCCTAAACATTTTGTGAAACTGGAGACTCAGCTGACAGAGGGATCCTATTAGGGCACCAACTGAATGAAAGGCAGGAAAGTCAACTTACCTGTTGTATCCAAACAGACTGAATGGCAAATCAATACACAAATAGCTGTAGAAGAGCTAGAGCTGAGAAAAAAGGTAGATGGGATTTGGGAAGGGCAGGAGGCAATAGGGAACATGCTTAGGAACACCATCGATTGCAGGAGGGAGTTGATGTTAAGATGGTAGAAAGATGCATGGAAATAGAAAAGCTTTGCTGGGGGAAGCTGGTGGAGAGCATTGCTCTTTGTGAGTTCCACAACTCACAGAAAAACTTAATCAAAATGTGTCTTGATTCTAAATACCAGTGAGAGATTATTTTTTTACATCAACCATTGAACTCAGGCACAGTAAAAAGAGAAGTCAATAGGCAGTCTACAGTTTCATTCTTTAAATGTTTGTGAATGTAGGTACAGGACATAGCACCACATCAGCTAAGTGCTTTTCACTACTATAGTCCATTAGTAACAAAAGTATATTACTGTTCACATAACCAGCCACATAAATACAGCTGAAAGCAAGGTCCTGCAAACCGACAGCACATTAACATACCAAGAACAAAATGGAGATATGATTATTAGATGTCAGCCCTGTCTGCATGGAAATGTCTTGGGGAAAAAAACCCACTGATTTTTCAAACTTTTTCCCCCACAATGCATATAAAGAATATCACCAATGAAATGAAAAAAATAGCAGTTCCTTTGTTTAAACAGATTCTGAATGACCCGTGAAAGCACTGCTTAGGCAGCCTAAGGAAAGCTTCAACTATCTGCAAGTCACAAGACAGTGAGAAAATGTTGTTGTGTGTGTTCCTCTACACCTGTAACAATGCCAGCTCTCCTGAGCGGTCACTGGTGATAAATGGCAAAAATTCTGCTAATGGACTGTTTTTGATGGTGTCAGAACGAGGATCAGTCTGGCCTGCTAATGTTAGAACTGGGAGTGATGCCAGGACTTCGAGGAGCTGGCCACAGGCTCAGGCTACATTACATAACCTCCTAATTGGCAGCGGCCATGCAGGTGCAGGTATTTCCATGGACTGCACCAGTGCCAAAACCCGCTGGCTTTGTTCTGAACTCTTTGCACACATAAGAAAGAGCTTGGCTGGCCTATCAGGGTGTATTATTTACTGTCATTTTCTCTTCCTACTTGAATTTTTCCAAAAGTACTTTTTCTCGGAAAGATGCTAAAGCGTTGACAATTTATATTGCACTGTGTGCAATATTTCACATATTGATCAGAAATAGCTCAATTAATTATAAATGTACTTTTGAAATACACAGGCAACAAATGCCAGGTTATCAGAATCACCACCAGCCCTCTATTTATTTCTGTAGGGTTAAAAATAAGGCTGCGATTCTCCAACATTTCCATGAGTAAAGGTACACACATGCTTACCATACACCAAACTATACCAAAGGCAGTGTTATATAAGCAACTCTTTCAGCAGCACTGCTATCTTTTATAGGCAGGCACTGATTTGCGCATTCCCACTCCCTGCCATTCCCTCGGGGTGTTTCACCACAGCTGTTTGTGGCTACACGGAGCTAGACAGGGAAACAGAACCACGTTAGTTACCTGGCTACAAGAAAGGCAGGGAAGAGAGACAAAAGCTATTTTCAGTTTCTCAAGCTAGGCCACCACACAGCTGCACAAACAGCTGCACCAGCACAACTAAGACGATGCACAGGGACTGAAACGAGTGGCTGTGCAAGAGAATTATTTAAAGTGGCACTGATAGCAAAAGAAACACTTATCCCACTATGGCTTCAGGCAAAGTGGCATGGTATGGGCTGATGGTTTCAAAGGATATGACATCCTGCTCCTATGGGTTTGTGGGTCTCTTAAGCACCCTTGGAAAACTCAGCCTAGACATTCAAAACTAACAGTTTCTTGTTTCAGAGTAGAGGAAACAGTTTACATTAGCTTTAGCCTGCTCTTACTAAAACTGTAACCACTGCTTTTAGTAAATGTTGGCAGCTTTGCCAATTAACAATAAATAAGCAGATCTGCAAGCTGCAAAGAAGTCTGTTTCCACCATATTTTAACTGACGATATTAAGGAGTAAAAAAGAGGATCACTAGCACATACATCACCCCCGCAAACTGGAACATTGTGTAGAGTTAGTCGAGTTAGCTTCAAATGTGCTATATCAGCAGCTGTATAATGGCAGCAGACCCCACATGGACTAATTTAATTGGTTGTCTTGTTTCAGTAAGCTCTTCTTTAATGCTAATCCAAAGTGATCCAACATTATACTACAACCTACATATAGTGTAGACTACTTCTTCCCATCCTATCCCCTATCAAATTACAAAAACCAGTCAACTTGACCTCATCTGAAGGAAACTGGCAAAGGATTCTACTTACTTTGTAAAGAACAAAACTTCCTTGTAGGTCTAGCAGTGAATCCATAAAAAAATAATGCTTACATGTACTTAGGCATTCCAATACAGACTGTGACTAATGATCTACACTCTTGATTTAGAAGCAACAATACATCGGAATGGAAACCCAACCCATTAACTACTAGGAAGTGACATGGTTAAAGCAGTTAGAGGTAGATACATGCACCAAAAATGCAGATTTAATACAGGCACCCATGCAGACACAATCTACCTACCTTTCTGGAAGGGTTAAGGATTGAGGGTGTACTATGATTTACTTTAGAAAATTATCTCTGGACTTGGAAGCCTGAACTGAGAATAAGTAACACATGCTATCTGTGGTTTTATTCTAAAATCACTTTCTTAAATGAAGACAACTTTCACATTAAAATTTCATTTTCGGTATCTCTCTAAGTAAGTGTTTCTGTATTTCAATTTTAATCTTCTTTGAGCACTAAGAACACTGTAACTGTAAATGCAAAGGTTCCTATTACCCTGCCATCTTGCAGCAACAATTGTTAATTAGGAATTTTGGTCTGGGTGTTTCTGAAAACATCAGTGAATATCCTGCTGCTTAGATGAATAAGTAAAACCCAACCAAATTATAATTATATACAAAATTTAGAGGCAGTACACCAAAAAATGAAAAATGACAGATGTGCATGATTACTGCTGAGATTTTTGTTATTCTCTCCAAATTGCTATGTAAACTCTGATTCAGTTTTTCCTATTATGGCACAACTTCAACCTCTGGCTGCTGAAGGAAGTAATGTACTTAATTACCTTTTTGTGCCTTTCTAAGCAAATAGTTTGAATATTAGGTTTGGTGGCGGTGCACTTTCATCAATAAAACGTAAAGCGATTACCACGGAGAAATCAACACATTCAAAAGAATTAAAGTTCAATACACTTTTAATTTTCAACTCGCTGGCTGAAAGACACTGTAAAGATAACACTTAACTAATGGAAGTCTTAAGAACATGAAATTGGTCCAAGGATGTGAATAAAGAACTCTCTGTCTTCAAGGAGATGAATGCAAGCACAGATATAAGTACCTGCTACTGAATCTGTTTATTCCACTGGATAAGGAAATCGTATTTTCTTGCACTTGGATGAAAGAACTAATAATTGCTGGCATGACTACTTGCATTTGTATTATTACAGTAACTACATTTGACTGTTCTGAAAATTGCAGACTTAGAATCAACAGAAGGTAAAACTTTAACAGTGCATTATTGTTCTGTAAAAGTGTATTACAACTCACTAATTCATCCAGAGCCACACTTATGCAAGCAACATTAGGTTTCATATACTCTCAAACTTCTGAAAATCTCCTAAAGACCATTGTTTTGCTCAATCTTTTTATCATTAACAACTTTCACAACTTCCCATTTAGCAAGGAAAAAACCTCAAATTTTAAAAAATCACGTTAAATTTACTGAAATGAAACAGCATATAGAAAAAGCCCCACAATTTCACTCTCACATTTTCTCTCACTTCCATAAGAAGTACATTTCAGCTGCTCAGAGTTTTTATCCTAAATGCTGATGTAGCCACTGAAGCAATTAATTCAAGATTTCATCTTTCAAAATGGAAAGTATACTTGAATAACGGCGTAAGTAGTTTAATCCTTACCTTTTCCAGATTCCAACAAGATAGAATAAATATGCTGACGAGCAGGGCGGTAGATAAGTGCCTGTCCAGGAATCTCTGTATCATAGTCGTCTTCCAAGGAGTTGCTGCACTCAATCTCTCCATTACTCAGGATATTGAAGATTGAATAATTTTCAGATTGGATATGCTGTTCTTTAGCTAACTGTTTGTTCAAAGAAGGAAGAAGGCATTATCTCCAAAATTAAGAAAAATCAAAAAGTAACAAAATGCATTCACTGTTTGAGGAAATACATCTTTCTCTATCAGTAGAAATGGATGGAACAGCCAGGGAGGGAACAAGTGCTTTTTCAAGTAACACCAGTATAGTACATTTTCAGACATCCATCTTTGTGGACAGGAATCCCCAGGAAAACCATCATTGCCTTTCTTAACCCCTCCTTTAGTTCTTAAGACTTGGGAGCTTGAACAACAGTTTTCTAGAGAGTAATTATTCTTAAAATGAATTCTGAATTCATTCTGAATTCATTCTATGTTCATTCTGAACACAGCTGCCCTCCTTTGGTCACCTGAAAATGGATCTTCTTTAAAAAGTGAGTTGAAGACATGACAGAATGCAAACTTTTAATATTATTGCAAGATGAACTATATAAGATAGCTGTATTTCTTTCCTGACTTGACTTGGTGTAGTTTACATTCTGGTAAAATTAGAATACTTAACTTCATCATACTTTCACTTTGCAATAGCTCTTCACTGTGAATAGAAATACAATCTACTCTAGTGAGGAAAACCAGGTCTGCAGGCATGTTGCTGAAAAGCAGAATTAACAGCATCACCCAGGCTGCACATTGAACACGCACTGGATGCAGATGCATCGGGCTACAGCAGCTGGCTACAAGCAGCCTCAGTACCAACAGGATCTGCTGGTCTGGAACAGCCTAGATGAGAAAGCAACAAAGATCCTCTCAGGCAGTGCAGAATTCCAACCAGTAACACTGGCAGTCTGGACTGGCCAAGTGCAGAGCCAGACAGACTTTCTACTTCACAACACCAGACCAAAACTCTGGGGGTGTTCAAACAGCTGAGCGGAGTGAATTATTTCCACGGGGTGCCACTAATGAATTCTCCAGGACCTGTGCCATATGGTAAGCAGGCACTGACATTTCTCTGCTCTGCATTCCCTGTATGTGTCATACTATCTGTGCTATTTGGGTTCTGCCATCCACACAGCTACCACAGACTCTTTCACTGTGAGTTACTGGACCACTGGCCAGAACCAAATTCACCATTTCTGCAGGATTCCAGTATCTGCAAACCTGGGAACTCAGCAGGTGAAAGCTGCAGTCAGTTACTGGGTCATTACTGATCAAAACTAATTCTACTAAAATGTCATACTTTCTGTGTACAGTGACAATCAACAGAGCACTTATGCAATAAATCAATGGTTTTCCTGCAAGAAATACTTTAGTATTCCTAATATATGTAAACAACGTAATCCCCCAAGTATACTTTTGTATAAAATACCAACAGAGTGTCGAGTATTTCTAAGCATGATTGAAATGAAGCACTAAAGTATTTCACAGAAAGCAGTCAGAGATATGAGATCATCAACAACACTAGTTTATTGCAATTTGCTGATAATCTGTACATCCTTATGTACTGAAAAAACTACAAGCTGATTTCAAAACTATTGCTGTATTCAATGTCCGTATGTTGAAAAATACTTCTGATTCATACCTACAATCAGCTAGAAAGTTATGTTCTTCTGGGAGAAGCAGCACCATGAGGCTACGTCCTCACGGCTGGAATTGAGCTTTGTGTGTCATTTACGTGCAGTTCAGACAATGTGCAAGGTAAGCAGAACTACACGTGGGTTTCAAGATATGAAGCAAAGCACACACATTACATATACAAATATTGGAACACTTGCAACAAAAAAAAAAAAAGAAAGAAGTTAACATGTCTAACATTTTGACTGTAATTTCCTTGGCTTCATGTAGGATTCATGCAACAGTAAGGCATTCTTCAATGCAGTTTCTAAACATTATTATTTTATTAGAGCAGTAGCTCAGCATGATGCTTCAGAACTTCAACCCTTCAAATTAAAGACCAAGCCACGAAATAATGACCACTTGTCGTAATGACTGCATGGTACCTTCTCTTAAGGAATAAGGATATTGCCACTGCTGTCCTGGCCATAATCCAACCTAGATAGTTGCATTCTGGCTATTTTTTCCTTGCACTTCAAGCATAAAATAGTATTTTTCAGCACCTTATTATGATGTATGGCTGCTGATTTTTTTAAATATCTTCTATTTAACTACACCAGTCGAAAGTGATATTTATTGTATCTACGTGTGGTTAACATACCATCAGATATATCTAAAGTTTAGCTGAAATGAGCATTGCATAGGTTACAACGTAGTTATAAAATGTTTTACAGTCTTTTTAGAAAGGAAAATATAAATTATATGATTACTTTAGAGTAATATGAGGAAACAGAAAAATAGTTTAAAAGAAAATGCTCAAGATAAGCAAGAGAAAGAAAAAAAGTTTCTGTGTTTGAAGTCTATATGGACCTAATAAAGTAGGGAGTAACAGATGGCTAATATAGGGTCTAAAATACACTTCCTTGTATAGATTTTTTAAAAAAATCCCAATATGTTATCTTAATTGCCATGAATTTACAGAACTGTACTCTAGACTTACTAGTATTCCATAAACTCTGATGCAAGGTAGGCCATTTTCTATTAGCCAGGTAGGCCACCCTAAGCTAATATATCCAATTTCCCGGAGTGACTCAACCTGACATACCGTATCTCACCCCAACACCAGTGCATCCCTGTCCATGTGGGAAGCCATAAGTAAAACTTGCTACTGCAGACCTGCCCTTTGGGGATTAATAAACCCATTGAAGTGCTTTTGGGTCATTCAGGGACAATGAAAACAAGGGTAATTTAACCTGAACCAAACATCACAAAATACAGACTTACAGCATTTAACAGTGTCCTGCACAACATCCTTGTCCCTCAGCTGGAGAGGCATGGATTTGACAGATGGACCTCTTGGTGTATGAGGGATTGGTTGGACGGTCGCACTGCAAGAGTTGTGGTAATGGCTCAATGTGCAAGGGGAGACCAGTGACAAGTGGTGTCCTCAAGGGTTGGTACTGGGACCAGCACTGTTTAACATCTTTGTCAGCAACACGGACAGTGGGATTGAGTGCTCCTTCAGCAAGTCTGAAGTGACAAGTGGTGACACCAGGCTGTGTGGTGCCATCAACATGCAGGAGGGAAGGGATCCATCCAGAGGAATCTGGACAGGCTTGTGAGGGGGGCCTATGCAAACCTCATCAATTTCAACAGGGCCAAGTACAAGATTCCGCACTTGGGCTGGGGCAATCCCAAGCATAAATACAGGCTGGATGGAGAATGGATTGAGAGCAGCTCTAAGAAGGGTTTTAGGGTGTTGCTGAATAAACAGCTTGACCTGAGCTGGCATTGTGTGCTCACAGCCCAGAAAGCCCGCTGCACCCTGGGCTGCATCCAAAGCAGCACAACCAACAGGGTGAGGGAAGGGATTCTCCCTCTCTACTCTGCTCTGGTGAGACCCTACCTGGAGTGCTGTGTCCAGCTCTGAGGTCCCCAGCATAGGAAAGGCTTTGACCTGTTGGAGTGAGTCCAGAGGAAGGCTGCAAAGATGATTGAGGGTTGGAGCACCTCTGCTATGAAGACAGGCTGAGAGAGCTGGGCTTGTATAACTGGAGAAGGCTCTGGAGACACCTGGGAGCAGCTTTCAAATAGCTAAAGGGGGCTACAAAAGAGCTGGAGAGGAACCTCTCACAAGGGTGTGTAGTAACAGTATGAGGGGAAATGGCTTTAAACTGTCAGAGAGTAGCTTTAGATTAGATATTAGGAAGAAGCCCTTTGCTGTGAAGGTGGTAAGGCACTGGCCCAGGCTGCCCAGAGAGGAGCTGGATCACCACTGGAAGTATTCAAGGCCAGGCTGGATGGGGCTCTGAGCAACCTGGTCTAGTGGAAGTCTCCCTGCTCAGGGCAGGGGTTTGGAACTAGGTGATCCTTAAGGCCCCTTCCAACCCCAACCATTCTATGATTCTGTGACATGATTCTGTAGGAGTTTCCACATCTCCACCACAAGAGCAATTTCAGCTTCTGCATTCTTAGCACAGCTACCTTTGATACCTCAACTGCATGTGCCAGGCACAGCCAAGCAGACCGCTGACCAGCTTATGGCTGACCTGTGGGTACTCAAAGCAAAAAGCAAGTCAATACACAAATCATACAGACATGGGAAATCATGTAATACTTGGGAAGTACATTTCCGTGCCCAGCTGCTGGCCTATACAGGAGCTGCTCCCCATTATTTGACCTAATTGACACTTCAGAAAGAGAGAAACCACTTTTTATTAGATTTTTGAAGAAGCAAATTTAAATCAATAGGATTGATGTATTCATTACTAACTTCCACTAAGTGGTCATGGCAATAAAGTGATCATTAAGCTTTAAAATGCAAGTTACCTGAAAGATTTCTTTATCTTGACAGAGAGCTGATTGTTGTTGAAGGGATGACATCTGACAATTTATTACATTGGGAGGAATCCATGGAGACTGCTGCCCAGGCAAAAGATATGAGTTCACTCCTCTGTAAAGCAATGACTTGTCTGATCCCAGAGGTAGCATCTCTTCCAAGTGTTTCAGGCTGCTGTACGAGCATGGAATTTTTGAGATGTAATTTGCTACAGATAGCAGTATATTTGTTCTTCTGTTGTAGCTCTTATTCCTGTGGGGACTGGTGGTTAAACATTTGTGCCAAAAGCCTTCTAACAGGCTTTCTGGAACAACGTCATTGCCAAGCAAGCATGCAAAGAGAGGAAGGTGTGTCAAACTAATACCCAGTACGTGGCAAAGAACTTCTCGAGAGTACATAACAGTGACCAGTCTGTCCAAATGGAGGTTCTCAATGGAAAAGTAGGGACATGTATTATAGATAAGGTAGTCACTATCTTGCCCCAGAATTCCTATACAGTTGTGCTGCAAACCATATGCAGCCACCTCAAAGTCTGCCTCTTGCAACGTGCAGACTGTTTTCTGACCAAGCGATTTCAGGGCAAAACGAGTAAAAGTAGGCAGAGCTGAAGGAAGAACAAACATTTCTCTCCCTGGCTGTTTCCTGTGAGTCTTGATAAACCGAAATAACATGGCTATTTCCTCAGTATTCTTCATCCTCCGTTTGATCCACTCCTCTCTCTTTTTCTCTTCTACCACCCCATCAAAGTAAAACACCAACTTGATACCAGCTGCCATAAAAGCATTGATAAAATCCTCTAAAATGGCAAGGTACTCCCGCCACTGGCCACCACACACCCAGGATTCTGGTGTGTACCAGCGTCTAACGCAACTCATGGCATCTACTACGATAACAGGTGGGGAATCAGGATGATCAGTGCGATGCTTTTCTGCCATTTCTCTCAGATCTACCGTTTTGCAAGCATCAGGGCAAACTCTTGCCACAAATCCCTGCAAGCCTCTAACACCCATGGCTGATCTCCGCAACTCACAGCAGTCTGAAAGAAGAAAAATAAATACAATGTTCTAAAATGCAATACTGAGAAACAATTAAATTCTACAATAATAATAAAAGAAGCTGCTTGAAAACAGAACTGGGTTTTTCTGCTGCTTTTGCTGATAGCTCATTGTCTTATCCTGGCTTTTAACATTTTGAAATGGTTTACTTCTCATCAGCAAAACAAACGTAAGCACTCAATCATTTCCCGTTCCACTTCTGGTTTTTCTATCAATGAGAAATAAAAATATCAAAAGATTCTCATAAATATGACCAAACAAATAGACTCATTGAACCAGCAGGGTTGGAGGGAACCACAGGGTCCAACCTCCCTGCTTCAGCAAGGTCATCCTAGAGCACATGGCACAGGATAGCGTTCGGACGGTTCTTGAGTACCTCCAGTGAGGGAGTTAACAGCATATAGAAAAGTACACAATACTACAAAAACAAGGATAGATTTTTTTTTTTTAATTAAAAAATACACATGCTTATGGTATTCAAAAGTGAAAGAAAGGAAGGTGAGTTTACAAAGTATTGTGAATAGACAATTCTTTTAAAAGCATTCCCGAATCCTATCAGTTAAAGACAGAGTTCTGAATACCACCCTCTTTGATCACGGTTGGGTTTGGAAGGGCCCTTTAAGGACCTCGCAAGGTGCGGGGGCCGCTGCGCGCAGCCCCGTCAGGGCCGAGCCCCATGCCCCGGGGTCCGTGCGGCGCCCGGGCAGCGCTGCCTGCGCACATCGGGACTGTGGCTGTGACCACCCCGCCCCGCCCTGGGGAGCCCCCAGGCCCGGGCCCCGACCCCGGCCCCACCGCCCCGCCCGGCACTGACCCGAGGCCG
>VZRQ01006258.1:2603032-2632966 GCA_013397975.1 Machaerirhynchus nigripectus
AGGAGGGAGGAAGAACTTTAGACTTATTTATTTGAATAAGAAAAAAAAAGTTTTTTTGCAGCGAAATCACGCGCGTGCCATAGATTAGCTGTGGGCAGGGATAGGCTGCCCGGTCGCCGGCCGCCGGCCCCATTGGCTCCGGGGCCGGGGTATTGTTGCAGTGGGGCAGCTGCTGGGAGAGAATAGACAATAGAGCAGCTGTCTTGCACTGGCACCCTGCACACCAGCTGTCCACTCTTATCTGCACACACACTTTCGGGGGATATTAAGAGGTGGAGCTGTGTGCATAGAATTGGAAAAAAGGACTTCTGACCCTCACTGGGAAGGGAAGGGGGGGGAGGGGCTGTGGGGAAGGGAGCAATTGTGAGCCCTCTTTTGTCTGTGTGCAACTGTATTAAGAAGAATGCTCATCCCCGGTGATAAGTAAAGTGCCCAGTTACGGGGCAAGATCAATACTCCTGCAGACTCCAGAGATTAATTCAGCTGCGCTTAACTGCCCCGACCTAGTAAAAGGAACTCACTCCCCACCCGCAAGGTGCTCTCACAATCAGACTTGTAAAAGAAAGTTGTTTTGGCACCTGTGCTGATGTCTTTCCCTGTTTGTTTTGTTTACAGCGATTTGTTTGCCTGGATGTGATGAGCAACATGGCTTTTGCGAAAAGCCTGGGGAATGCAAGTAAGTTTTCCACTCCCTTCCTGCTTCCTTCTTTGTCTTTCAGTGTCGATGCTCTGGTGTTAAATAAGCCATTGCACATTTGAAGGGTTGGTTTAAAGGCCTTTCTTCATATTAGAGGGAAATTTGAGAAATCCACGTGATGCCAGATCAAAGTATTATTCTATAAGTCAAACATCAGTGCCATTAATATTAACCTAATGGGTTTACAGTGCTGTGTGTAAGGTTTGGCTCTTTGTTATTAGAGTAAACAAATTAACTATCTGGAACCATGGATCTATCTAAGGAAGTGGAAGAAATAGCTAGGATCGATGAAAGCTGATGCTACGGTTGGACTTGGTGACTTTCTCACATGAAGGATCACCGAGGGCTTTTAGGAAACTTGATCCCTGGCATCAGTGTGTTTGCAGGATTTGTGACAGGGTTTCCAACCGTGAGAAGTCTAAATCTGATGAGACTTTGTTGTCATCTTTGTTTTCAGATGCAGAGTGGGCTGGCAGGGGCGATATTGTGATGAGTGCATCCGATACCCAGGCTGCCTTCATGGTACCTGCCAGCAGCCGTGGCAGTGCAACTGCCAGGAAGGCTGGGGTGGTCTTTTCTGCAACCAGGGTGAGTTCTCAGTCCTTGCCTGAGCATCTGTTTTAAAATGCAGAAAGCAGGCAACTC
This sequence comes from Machaerirhynchus nigripectus, assembly GCA_013397975.1. Lineage (NCBI taxonomy): Eukaryota > Metazoa > Chordata > Aves > Passeriformes > Dicruridae > Machaerirhynchus > Machaerirhynchus nigripectus. The sequence goes on from VZRQ01006258.1 coordinate 2,604,375, forward strand.
TTTTCAGCTCACCCACCCTGTGCTAGCCTTGCAAAGTAGCAAGCATCTTGGCTGCTCTCTTTATAAAAAAGAAAACATATCTTTTACAGACCTGAACTACTGCACCCACCACAAGCCCTGCAAGAATGGTGCCACATGCACCAATACGGGCCAGGGGAGCTACACTTGTTCATGCCGGCCCGGGTACACAGGCTCCAACTGTGAGATTGAAATCAATGAATGTGACGCCAACCCTTGCAAGAACGGTGGAAGCTGCACTGTAAGTTCAAATTGTTTGTGTCATCTGGAACTCCAAGGGAGGAGTTAATGTCAGTTTTACTAATTTAAAAAATCCCTTTTTGGATTTCAGAGCAAGCTCAGACAAATATTTTGATAATTTCTCTTTTCTTCCCCCAGGATCTTGAGAACAGCTATTCCTGTACCTGCCCCCCAGGCTTCTATGGGAAAAACTGTGAGCTGAGCGCCATGACTTGTGCTGATGGACCATGCTTCAATGGTGGGCGATGCACCGACAACCCTGATGGGGGTTACAGCTGCCGCTGCCCACTGGGTTATTCTGGGTTCAACTGTGAGAAGAAAATTGATTACTGCAGTTCCAGCCCTTGTGCTAATGGTAAGGCCAAACCTGCTACAGGGGTCTTCTGAGAGGAGGCCATACACTTACTTTGCTTCTGGTCTGGAGTTCATAACAAGGCACTCTGATCAAGGCACACTGATCAATCAGAGAATCATAGAATGGTCTGGGTTGGAAGCGACCTTAAAGGTCGTCTAGTTGCAAACCCCTGCCATGGGCAAGGACACCTTTCAACACCAGGTTGTTCAAAGCCCCATCCAACCTGGCCTTGAACACTGCCAGGGATGGGACATCCACCACTTCTCTGGGCAACTTGTTCCCTCACAGTAAAGAATTTTTTCTTAATATCTAATCTAAACCTGCTCCCTTTCAGTTTAAAGCCATTCCCCTTTGCCCTCTCACTACATCCTCTTGTAAAAAGGTCCTTGCCATGTCAATAGTTGACTTGGTGGAGGATCTGTACTAAGAAAGCAAAGGCGTGGCTTGGGTCACTGATGCAGATTGCATTTTCTGATGGGGTGGCTGTGTCCAAGTAATTTGGTCTGAAGCTTCATGCATGAAGACATGGAAGATTATACTTGCCAATCCTTTGCAAAGAGTCTTAGAGGTCTGTGGATGCACACGCCGCACGAGTGCTAAACATTATTACTTGTAACATGGTAATTAAATCTTCCTGTTTTGATTCAACTAGTGAAGACTTTCTTTACTGTAGTTCTCCTTTATTCATTGCCACTCAAACCTCTGTAACATGAGATGTGGTGATAACCTGACCTGGACTAGTGTTCTGGTCTGAGCTGAGTGAAATGTTAGAAAAGGAATGAAAAATTAATCTGCTTAACACAAATCTTTCTTAAAAACATGTACGTTTTATGTTGGATCAGACTTGGCAAAGGTTGAGCTAACCTCTCAAAAAGAAAGCTTTCCTCAGCTGCTGGTTGTGCCAGTTGCCCCGAGAGCAGCGAGTGGGAGACTGTTGTGTCTGGCTGCCCACCACTCAGCTCTTCCCCGTTCATGTCTTGCAGGAGCTCAGTGCGTCGATCTGGGGAACTCCTACATATGCCAGTGCCAGGCTGGCTTCACTGGGAGACACTGTGATGATAACGTGGACGACTGCGCCTCCTTCCCCTGTGTCAACGGAGGGACCTGCCAGGATGGCATCAATGACTATTCCTGCACCTGCCCCCCAGGATACAACGGGAAGAACTGCAGCACCCCGGTGAGCAGATGCGAACACAACCCTTGCCACAATGGGGCCACCTGCCACGAAAGGAACAACCGCTATGTCTGTGAGTGTGCCCGGGGGTACGGTGGGCTCAACTGCCAGTTTCTGCTCCCTGAGCCACCTCAGGGACCCGTCATCGTTGACTTCACTGAAAAGTACACAGAAGGCCAGAACTCCCAGTTCCCCTGGATCGCTGTCTGCGCTGGGATTATTCTGGTCCTCATGCTGCTGCTGGGGTGTGCTGCTGTGGTCGTCTGCGTCAGGCTCAGAGTGCAGAAGAGGCACCACCAGCCTGATGCCTGCAGGAGTGAGACTGAGACTATGAATAACCTGGCAAACTGCCAGCGCGAGAAGGACATTTCCATAAGTGTCATTGGTGCCACTCAGATTAAAAACACAAATAAAAAAGTAGACTTTCACAGCGATAACTCTGATAAAAATGGCTACAAAGTCAGATACCCATCAGTGGATTACAATTTGGTGCATGAACTCAAGAATGAGGACTCAGTTAAGGAGGAGCACAGCAAATGTGAAGCCAAGTGTGAAACGTATGATTCAGAGGCAGAGGAGAAAAGTGCAGTACAACTAAAGAGGTATCTCACATCTGAGTGCAGGGGGCAGCTTCACTTTGAAGGGGGAGCGTATATCTCATAGGTAGCGTTAAGCAACAGCCATCTGACCTGTTCTTTCTCTTTTTGCCTTCAATAGTGATACTTCTGAAAGAAAGCGACCAGATTCAGTATATTCCACTTCAAAGGACACAAAGTACCAGTCGGTGTATGTCATATCAGAAGAGAAAGACGAGTGCATCATAGCAACTGAGGTTAGTAGGGCTGGAACAGCAGAGAAAAGTCTTGGTCCGCAGCTCTCATCCAATACACGCCAGGGCAGATAAACTCCTTTCCATGATGCCATGGTGGTTTGTACCTGTTGAAATCCAGCCAGCTTGGGTTTGTGATGCTGTGGATGTTGCAAAGACAAGCTCAGTGACCTGATGCTGTGGATGTTGTGGGTTTGACAAGTTTTGTACACTAGGGTACACTGGTAGTGTGGCTGAGGTGTGCTGACCCACCCCCTGGTGTGCTTCCTGCAGAGTCCTGACCCTCTGCAGCTTTACAGCCCTCTTCATATGCTTCATTCACCTCTCCTGATCTCTGCTTGTGTTTTCTCTTACCAGGTGTAAACCAGAGGTGATATGGCAAGGTGGTTGTTCAGAACAATTTCAGAGGAGACGTGCCCCGATGAATGCTGCTGAAAGAGGAATGGGAGATAGATTCCTTCACTGACTGCTGCTGAGAAACTAAATTCAGGCTTGAGCTGGTTCTCTACTGAAGTTAGCAAAGTGACTGCAAAATAAAGAAACAAGATGGACACCAGGCAAGGGTCTGTGTTCAAGGATTACTGTTGCACTGCCTTTTATGAATTTTATCATTGCACTATGGTCAGTTGCTTTTCTATATATATTTAAATGAATGGACTTAATTACTACATAAGAAGCATGCACTGCCTGAAGTGTATATTTTGGATTATTATGAGCCAGTCTTTTCTTGAATTAGAGACACAAACACTGCCTTTATTGTCTTTTTTGATACTAAAATATGTTTTTACTAGGTGAGAAAAAGTGTGTTATTTTTTTGAATCTGTAAAAATATTTTCATGATAACTGTAAAGCTTGAGTATTTTGTGATGTTCATTTTTTTATAATTTAAATTTTTTGGTAAATATGTACAAAGGCACTTCGGGTCTATGTGACTATATTTTTTTGTATATAAATGTATTTATGGAATATTGTGCAAATGTTATTTGATTTTTTTTACCGTTTTGTTAATGAAGAAATTCATTTTTAAAATATTTTTCCAAAATAAATATTATTAATGATAACCAGAGTGCTATGTTTATTCCATATCTGATGATGAACCTACTGAACTTTGCAACCAGGCATCTGACAGGCTTCTGTGGACTCATGGGTGCACTGAGAAGGACTGACACTTATTACAAAGACTGGGGAACAACTTGTTGTGTGTAGACCCTCCACCCTTCCCCTCCTAATCTTCTGACCTGTTGATCCCATGGTTGTGCTCAGTCTTACCTCAAAGGCAAATGGCAAAACCTTGAGTAATATTTGCCCAGTCATGTTGGGCTGTGTGCTTCTATAATATAAACACACACGGAGTCACTTCCTGAGGAAGAGCAAGAGTTGAGTGCACTCCATTGCAATCCAGACATGGGGTTTGTCATGACTCAACTCCTCATTTCTTGCAAGCTCAAACACTTGCCTGGAGTCCAGGTGAGTTTAGGACACACCAGCAAGGGAGGGCCCCTACCTCAGGTCCATGATGTGCACCCATGGGCTGTGAGCTCCCCCAGACTTCCCTCTCCAGGAAATGGTAACAGTGTACTGACACGTGGTCACAGCTCTCCTGGCTATGACACCTGTCTGAAGTACCAGTTGTGTCTTTGGTTTCTGCTCTGACCCTGGTGCCTGCTGCCTTCATAATGGGACAGACTGTGATCCCATCCCTTGGCTTGGCTCTGAATGCTCAGGCAATTTCCCCAATTTAGTTTGCTCTAATGAGCTCGCCTTCATGTTGTGCTTCATGTTAATCAGCAGAGACCCTTCAGAAACAGGCAAAGGGTTCTTCCATTTCAGGAAAATAAGGAGAATCTAAGGAATAATCTCATTTTTACTGCATTAAAGCTGAACCCCAAACATTGTGGGCCACCTTCTGCAGCTTTGCAAAAACGGTGAAAATCCTCTGTCCCCACTCACTTCAGGGGAGGGGAATGCTGTCCCAAACACAAGGAGTGGGATAACAAATAAAATAAAGCAATTATTGCTGCTGGTGATCTCTATGTATTCCCCTTGTTTCAGTGTGCTTAAGTACAAAAACCACTGGAACTCTATTTTGGTGTGAGGTCAGTGGAAAACACACTGACTGCAGAGGCTTGTCTGTTTATAAGCTTAGCTTTTTGCTAAGCAAAACCTTAGACAAGCCATACAGACTCACTTCTCAAGAAATGACCTGACACGGTTATCTTCTTCATCTATCCCAAAGTGTCCTTTTAAGGAAAGTTTTCCTAAGGAGAGTGATGTGAGGTATTGAAAACGAGCCTGTCAGTGATGCACTGAACAGCAGTTTCAATTTGAGCAGTAACATAACAACCTGTCAATAACCAGTCAATGCATCATATATTAAATGAGGCATGATGGTGTGTATGGCAGCAGGTGCTCAGTGCAACATAATCTCACAGATTGGCCAGAAAAGCACGCCTTGGAAGGTGTTATTTCTATCTTTGTTGCTCTTTTTTTTTTTCAACCTTGTCCAAATCACTTTATTTCTCTATATTTCCCCTTCTTCCCAAGCTTTATGGAGCAGGCTCATCTCTTAAAACGTACTGCACTTTGCACAGTCAGTGTAATGGTCTTGGCTAGGCCTTCTTAATGCTGCCTCTGTAGAAATAGCAGTAACAAAAGGAAGGCCATCAGTGGCTGAGTACCTCTGTAACATCAGGTCTTCGGTGCTACAGTGAGATCTGCTTTAAATTACTGTCAGGTAAAGGTCTGGAAAAGCACACAGCTCCTTGCTCTTGTGAAGATGCACAGCATTGGCATCTACCTATCTTCGCCTAAAAATAAAACACCTTTGGAAAGCTAAGTTCGTCCAAGTGTGCTAAGTATCAGCAGTGCTGAGCTTGGTGAGTGACAGAAAACTGTAGGCAAAGGGAAGGGCATGGTCCTGTCCTGAAGCACTTCCTGAAAGGATGGCTACACAGATCAGCCCAACAGCTTCTTCTGTTTCTGTCTTCAGCAGGGTTGGGGCTACAGTCACACACAGGATTTATTTCTTCTACTGGATTACCAATTCCCCCAGCCCTGAGTATGTGTGTACAGTGGCTCTCAGTGACCAGAGTGGATTGAGGTATGCAATGTGGAGCACTGGTTCCATGCTCCTCACCTGTAGCACTTGGGCCTTACTGGGATAAAAAAATGGATGATCTGGGCAGGGGGTGGAAGTGGTGCATGTCTTTGCTTGAGAGAGAGGGTGGCAGACGCAGGTGTGGAGCTGTGTGTGCAGGTGGTGCACACTGTGGCCAAGGGGCAGTGATAGGGCTGTGCTCGCTCCAGGGTGGCAGCTCTGCTGCCAAAGAATGGCAGGAACCTCCTGGTCAGCAGGGTCTCCGAAAGGCCTCCTCATTCTAAAACGAGAGGAGAGCCTGCCTGGGGAGTCCATTTAGCTGGGACAGCTGAGAATTCAGGGCCTGATCCAAAGCCCATTAAATTAATGGAAAAGTTCCAGCAAACTGCAGGGACACATGGCACCGTGCCCCTCCTGACATAGCACATCTCCATCTCTCTCCAGGGAAGCAGCACGTACTGATGCAATGCATGGCCCTTCGAGTGGTGGATATCAAAGATTGTGGCTGGCCTAGCCAGGTCTGTCCCTTGGGCACTCATCTCCCTGGTGTCAGCCCACGCATTGTGCCAGGACTTTGGAGGCCTGGGGTTCCCTCCTCAGGCTGTCACCATGGCACTCTTTATTCGTGTCCGTACCTCGACCTGCAACGTCTCCTTCTCTCCATCCTGCAGCAGCCAGGGAGGACTTGGCCTCCTTTTTTGGGGCCAGTTCTCAACAGGGTGGCCAGAGAGGGCACCCCTCTGTCCACACCTCTGCCAGCAAACCTGTGTCTCTGTGACAAGTGGCATTTGCATTGTTGGCACAGACAGGACATGCCAGGAAATTAGAAGCACTGAAGAAGCAGGAGAGGTTAGTTGCTGGGGAGTATTAGCTGCCCTGGTTGTGGATGGGGATTTCTTAAGAGTGTCACATCTTTCAATACATAGAAAACTTTAAGTTCAGACAGCAGTCTTAGGTTTAATTGCAAGACACAGCTTTATAAACTGATTTAAATTTATATTTGTGCTTACTTTGTACACAGTGCAGGACAGTTTGTGTGTCAGGAAACTTGGGTGCTATTCCTGGCTCCACCACAGACCTGATGTGTAACCTTGGGAGAGGAAGGATGGTCTTGTGGTCAAGGCACTGCAGAGGGACTCAGGAGGGCCCCCTTCTATTTCCAGCACTCCCTCCAGACTTCCTGTGCAACCTTGGACCTGTGTCACTTAATCTTTCCAGGACCTTAGGAAAATGGGGCCCTCCTGGTTGTTCTAATAGGGAGAAGGTCATTTGTGCTTGTGAGAGGATACCGTGGTGGTGGGGAATGTTAAAACACCCTTCGAGGCAAGTAAGGCTACTTCCTATTTCTGTACATCAGACTGCCTGTCTGTGAGGTGGTGAGCTATTTTTGCATAGCGCTTTGAGATGCTTGCATGGAATAGAGACCACTATCACAATTGAAACATCCATCATCTCAGAGAGGATATGCAAACCCTGCACTGGCAGCAAGGAGACAAACTGGGAGGGGGAGGGAGGCAACTGTGGTGGTATAAGTGTGTGCACAGTGTGTGCAGGGGGAATGTGATACAGCTGTGTGTCCATGGCCCAGAAAGGATGTCACACACCACAGTGTTGACATGGATGGCCACAGTGCCATCAGCCTCCTCTGGCAGATCAGCATCTGCAGTCAAGGTCTGTAGTCATCTCTGCTGTGATAGGCTCTCTTACAGCAAAACAATTTTGCAGATTAAACTCAGCTTGGAACTATGAGGGTCAAGGAGGAAAGCTGCAGAAACGATACAGATGGGAATTTATTACTGACATACCCTGGGAAACTTCTCTATTGTTACAGCCTAACATCCAAAGTCAGGTACTTCAAATAAAATTACCTGAGAACTATTCCTAGGCCAAATCCCAACCTCAGAAGCAGTCTCTTCTGACACCTGACATCTACTTGTGTTGGAAGAATGAGGAGACTCTCTTTTCCCTTCTCTCCTTGGGAGGTGCATTGTTCACCTAGCTGTTAAGACCTGGCTTTCTGCCTGTTTCTGTGTTACCTGCTATGCAAATCAGAGAAATCAAGAGCCTGGCCGGAAAAGATCCAACATGTACTGTGAGACAGATTTGCAGATGAAACCTGGAGCCTGCTGTTGTGACAACATGACAGCTGATCCTGCTGCTCTCGGCGAAGCAGAGGTGGATGACAGTCCCACTGCTGTGTGGGGGCTTGCTGTATGGGCAGGGCAGGATGGGAGGTGGGGCTGGAGGTCACAGCATCCTGGTGACAGGTTGGCCTTTTTCTTAGGAAGAAACATCCTTAGTCTTTTCTCCTGCTGCTGCAGCCTCATGTCCTGCACCAATAAATTCAGCACTACTGGGGCTGCTCTCTGGCCCTGTAGCCAGTCAGTATGGATCAGTCTGCACCCACAGTGTTAAACTGCCTTACTCCACCAAATCAATCGGTTACATCCATGCTGCCTGTGAGGGATGGCTCCTGTTTTGTGCCAAGGAACAGCCTGGGACTCTGATAACTGTGGGGGAAAAAGCTTGGCAGGGACCACCACAGCAATGCAACCCTACAAATGAGTGCATTTTAGAGATCAGGAGCTGCTTAGTTTTCCAGGACAGGTATATCCAGAGTATCTTAGTGACACGTTCAGGAATGCCTTACTCCTTGGCACAGATGAGGAATGGTGTGTGTCAGCTGTAGGAGTAACTCTGAGGGTCAGTGCAGATCCATTTTACTTGATAGGGCAACTATATAAACTGGCATTGCTTACTTTAAAGCCTGCTTTATGCATGTGTTACATATGAACGGGGCAATTTTTTTAATGGCATAAAACTATACCATTTGAATGGCCAGTGTGGATGAAGCTGTATTGAAAAAAAGTCACGTACATCAGTGCAGATTCCTACCCTTCCCTTGTTTATTTATGTGAAGTGTGCTAGTAAAAGCAAATTTGTACCATTGTGTTCTCCAGAGCATGGCTGTGCAGCTATAAAGAAGAAAGTATCATTCAAAAAATACATGGCTGTTCGGACAAGGTTTGAGTGCTTACTCAAACCTTGCTTGAGTGTGTGTATCTCCACATGGTAATTTCCCAGGGTGCTGAAGGCTGAAAAGGAGAAAGGATCAGAACTGGGCTGACCTGTGTTCTTTTTCGTAACATGAAAATGGAACTTTGTGAGGACAGCATTGTCTGTGGGAAAGAACACAAAAGACAGACAAATCTGACCGTCCCTTATTGCAGGGAGGACGTGCTGCAGAGCCATTTCTGCTCCCACCATTGCCAAGATATTCATGCTGGAGGCAGCTGATGGTAATTTCTAATCAGAATTTTTATGTACCAGAAAACTATGTTTTTCCATAACACTTACAAGCCAATGTTTTTACAAAGAAGATTTTCAGTGGGGAAATTGTTTTTCAGCTATGGTAAACTGAAATGCCCTCTTGAAAACCTCTTATGAGTTTCATTTTCTTCATGAAGCAAGATAGCAAAATGACAACTGTTTCCCAGCAAACAACAAATTATCTGGAAACTTCCTTTTTCTTTTTTTTTCCCCTCAAAAATAGAACTGATCTGGTAATTTTGTCTCATTCAAAAGTTGTATATTTTACTTTTGATTTTGCTTTAGAATGTGAGCATCTTTAAAGATAAGTTCTCCCTCTTATCCCATTTTCTGGCCCTAAGTAGCACTTCAGTGTACTGAGGAGGGTTGTACTTAGTATAAGCAAACTGCATTTTTGGCCATATATCAGAAAATACTTTTAATGGTAGCCTGGATAAGGAAAAACTGGTATTCACAAGAACAACTAATTACATGAGGCAAAAAGTGTTATGAGGCATGAACTTCAGCATAATACTTTACCATTAGTCTAAATAATTCAGGAAATTTTCAACAGGCACAAAGTGAAAATACCTCATCTACATTTAAGATAAAAATTGTATGGAGGAGAATCAGGCCTTCTGCTTGATCCAAGTCCTGCAACCAAGATAATTTGGCTGTTAGTTGTGCGCTTTCCTTTTAAAGGCACTAAAGGATTTTCTTTTACAAGGTTTTCCATACATACAAACCGGGGTGTTTACCAAGGCCACCTGTCTGAAAAATGTAAGCCTCTCACTTCAGTCTGGTTTTACCTTAGCGTGAATCAAAGGGCCCATGGAATTCTCCATTGCCCTGCAGTGGTGATGGTTTGGCACAGCTGCTGCTTCTGTGACTGTGGGCGTCTTTGGAAAAGTCAGATGCCCGTTACTCTCACTCAAAGCGAGCGGGATTGTTCAGAGCAAAAGCTAACATGGAACGACTACATATCGTGCTTGTCAAAGCCTGTATCTTAATTTTCTTTCTTTCTTTCTGTATCAATTTAAAGAAAGGAACTGTGAAAAATGTACGATGTTGTGTAAGTTCTTCTAATTGACTTCAGGAAGTGTTATCTGGAATGGCAGTTGTGAGCACACAAACTCAGCAGACTTATCTGCGTTATCTAATTACCAGACTATAAAGTTCTGCTGACATTTCCTTTTGATAAATACAATACACTGCTTTCTTTATCTATCTGTATTAAAGAAACAATGTTCTCCTAAATCCAACCCCATGCATACTTTTTACTAAAACAACACTATAAACCCCAAGACTAACAGAAATGTTGTCACAACTTCAACAGTCTTAAATGAAAACAGTGGCTTTCAGATGAAAAGCATTTTCTAAAGGTGGTAGGAAACCACAACAAATCTCAATGTTGTAACTGTGAATAAGCATGAAACAGATTTGACAGATATTTATTAAGCAAAAAGAGGGACCTAGAAAAAGAAAAAGGTGACAAAGAGCAGCAGTATTACATGTATGCTTTTATTTCTTCATTGGTGCTGTGTTTAACTATGCACAGAAATACAGAATCATAGAGTCATTTAGGTTGGAAAAGACCCTTAATATCATCAAGTCCAACTGTTAACCCAGCACTGCCAAATCCACTACCAAACCATGTCCCCAAATGCCACATCTACGCATCTTTTATATGTTATTTTATACTATAATTACTGTTTGCCATAAGGTTTTTAAACCAGGCTTGCCTTTCAGGCCTTACTTCTGCAGATGCACAGGAGGGTTTTGGATTATTGTGGAAAGTAGGGCTTTCCACAACTAGCTTTGTTTCTGAAAGTCTACAGATAACAGACATAAAGGAAAGTGCCTCTAAACGATGTTTATTGCTGTTTGATTTCCTGTTTTCTCCTGATTCACCAGGTTTGGATGCCTCCTGCACTGGGAAGGGAAAGGGCAGGAGGCAGCCAAGGGTTGTTGTAGGAAGACGTAAGGCAGGACATGGTTTTGCCTGGGGAAACCCTGCTCCTCTAGACAATGTCAGGGTGGGGAAAGGCAGGTGAGGAACCTCCCCCGGAGCTCTGTGTGGTACCCTGGCTATTCTTGATCTGAGCAGGGAGATGGAGACCAACAGAAGACAAAACTGACACAGAAACGTTGCAAGACCTGTAGCACTGAAACCCCAGTTTGTACTCTCTGCATTTCCATTCGCCTCAGTGAGAATTAGGCACTGGGGGAGCCATGTTGGTTGGGAATCCTTTGGCACCTGTACACACTGCACAGTCGCTGTGTGCCCCTGCCTCTGTGACCAGCTAACCAGGGCACCCCAAAAATCAGAGGCTGCAAAAATATTCAACAAAATATATGGTATGTTCAGTGCTTTTAAAATCTACATTTAAAAAAAAGAAAGAGCCCACAAGTGAAAAAGAAAAGCTGCAATAAGCTGTAAACACACATTGTAGATCAAATGTAGCCACTGAGTTCTGGGGATGTTCCAAAGATCACTTTTCTATCAGTTAGAAAAGATACCCATTTCTGTCAGAAATGCTAAAGGAAGTGTTAATGACAGGAATAAATAACAGGTGCTGGGAGCAGCTGTTACTGATTAATGACTTGTCTTTTTTAAAATAGGTTTTCTGTTGGGGGAATCAGAAGTTTTCAGTAATATTCCATTGTAAGACATTGGAGGAATGTTTTTTCCTTTTTCTAATAATGTGGTCCCCAATTATTTCTAAGGCTAAACAGATTCAAGAGTTAATCTAAATTAATATTTGAATTTCAGGCCATCAGTAATTCAGGAGGATTCAAACCATAATGCTTCTCAATTACACAAATTACTTGCTTTCTTTAATTTCTTTTTTTTTCTGCCAATTTCCTTCTTGTTTTCTCTCACTCTTTTTGTTCCTCTCTATCTCCTCCCCTTTCTCTCTTCCCCTTTACCTCTTTCTTTTTACCTGAGGTATCTGGAGATGGTGGTTCCAATGCTGTGTATATTTGACCCTGAAATTGTTTTTTTATAAGCATATGAAAGATGATGAGATTGAATGTCACAAGAAAGACTGGCACTGTTGCCATTTTTCAATGATGAAGTAATTTAAAAGTCACTGAGGACAGCTCAGTGAAAACATCTGCTCTGTGCCTTGAGGCCATCAGGGAAACAAACAAAACAGCATAATGGAAAATAATATGGAAAATACAGTAATAATTAGAATTAATTCTTATTTAATAATTCTATTTTATGTGCATGTAAAACCACTTCAGAAATAATTGCAAGTACCATAATATCTCTTTTTTAGCAAAAATGGCACAGGGGCTGCTATCCTGGCCCCTTTGAAGTCAATGGCAAGGCTGGTATTGACTCAGACGGAGATGGAATTTCTTACAGAAATCTAGGTCACCCAGGACTGCCTTTCCAGTAGTCCAAAGCCCCATCTCCCTGCGTCCTAAAATGGACAGAAACCACAGTCAGTTTCCATCTCTGCATTTCAAAGCATGTGGCCTCATAACTGAATGGATTTCAGGGACTGGTGGAGGTAGTGAGGCATATGGAAAGGCTTCCATGCTGTAATAAAATGTTAGAGTTTCCTCACTAAAGGGTAGGTAAATATGAACAATAAGAACAATTTCAAGAGCTTAGCATGCTTTAGAAAAGCATTCTTGTTCATGTCAACAGTGAGGCAACAGTAGAGACAATAAGTAATACAACACAAGCCTTAATATGGTGAAGCATAACTTTACCATACCTGGGGCATGTCATCTGTTACACACTCTTCCTAGGTGAGTTTCTGTGCTTACTGTTCATTAAAATTGTTTGTCCCTTTCTTTTAAAGTGGTTATTTAAAAACATAACCAAAGACAAGATGCAGTATGAAATAAATGTGATGATTTGTTCCAGTTTAGAGACAGAGCTGAAATTTTGATTTGCTGTCTACCCACTGTCTACGAGTATGCAGATACTCGAGTTACCTTCATCTGATCTTGCTTTTTCACTCCTCTGAAGATAATGTTAAAAATGCTGTCAAGCCATGACTTCCATATACTGAGCCACTTAATTATCTTTGCTTACATAAGGAGAACACACTTATTTTGCAACAGAGCCATAACAGCGGGAGCAAACTACGCTATTCTATACAACACCAGCTACTTGTGACAGTTTTGAAGAGAAAAGCAGATGTAACTGTAAATATGAGGGGAGGAGGAGGTTATGGCTAGGCAGAAGGTAATGACATGGTTGACAAGGGTCAGTAGCTTATGATCTATGAGGATAAATCATCGCCTGTTGTGTGCTGTGCACTGTGGTACCCACCGAGTGTGGTTCTGGGTGTAATGCCACTTGCTGTGTCCCCACTGCCATCTCCCGAGTGCTGTGACACGGGGGCTGTGTGTGGTCCCACCACAAACCTAGCACTGTCTTGTGCCCTCAGCCCATCTGCAAGATGTAGAGATTGCAGATTAGTGGAGCAAAGATCCATGGATATGGTCCCAAGCAATTCTACAACATCCTGCACAGTGGTCTCTATCTGCCATCCACCCATTGTATTTCTCATCTGTAACCACATCTAAGATGATTTTTTTTAGCTGACATGACCGAAACAAAAAGCATCTCTACATTTAGAATTACTGATTGCTATGAACACTTCACAGTGGATCCAAGAAAACATCCTGGGCTTGAAAACAATTTCTGAAAACATGAAGTGCCAACCCTAAGGGATGACTTTGGATGTCCATGCTAGTCATGACCGTCCCCAAGTGGTTTAAAGTTCTTCAAGAAGTATTCCCTCTCCCTAAAGAAATCCATTCCACAGTTTTCAGCATTCCTCTCTGACAACCAGGATTTCAAATCCCTTTATCTGGAGACAAACAGAAAGAGTGTACTTGTGGTGAATAATTTGAGCTGATATTCTTGCCAGCTGTTAAGGGACACATGCAAAAAAAAAAAAAAATCAGTGACATCTGGTCAGCACTGATATATCCTAACAGAAGTATTTGTTTGGGAGTGGGGAAGGGGTGGTGGGGGTAAAGAGAAATACCATCTCCATGCACCCCCTTGCCCCCTTTTGAAAAGTGAAAGTGATAACATTGACCACAGCAACTGGAACAAAAATTGCAACTTACATCATGGGGAAACAGTGACATTACATTAGCCCATATTACACAATGGTTCAGCAGTTGCTTTCACACACTAAGCTTTCAACTTTAACTTTTTTTTTCCCCTTAAGCTACACAATGGATTTTTTTGCTGAGTTGGAAAATATCAGGAGACAGGCAGAAAGCCTTCCTTTTGTTCCTTCATCCTGCCAAGCACCTCATCATAAAGATTTTTTCCCTTCTGTTCTGTTTTTCTTTCCCAACTTCCTTTCCCCTTTTCACCCTCCCCCACTTTTTTGTCAAATAAATGTGACTAATTAACAGCATGGCTTCTCTCCACTTAATCGTAAAACCACCTCCTTTAACTTCATGAAGGTGATAACACTGCATCCTGGTTTCTTCTTAGGAAGTAGACTTGTAAACTACCTTCTAAAGTGCTTTGATTCAAGTGATGGTTTTCTTGGGCCTCAAACTGGAGGACAAGTTGGCTTTAGTTCAATAGGAACTTCAGCTCTCTCCTTCTCTTTTGGGCCTGTTCACTGAGGTACACCCAGCACAAGTCAGTAGATAATAGAAATCCCAGAATGGAAACACATAAAAAAAAGTTGTTTCCTGGGGTCAACAAAGGACAGGAAAAGAGCCAACAATTACTTAAATAAACAGTATTCAGAGAAACAAAACAAAACAAAAAAACCCAACACAAAAAAAACCCCCAAACCAAAAAGAAAAAACCACCCCAAACCCCCCCTTGTCTGTACAAACTGGCTTACACGTGAGAGAAGCAATGGTTTAAAGCAACCCACTGCTCATTCTGCTTACATTTAATACTGTTAGGAAAAGGAATTAAAAACCAAATAAAATTTGGAGGGCACTTACTCTCAGAAAAACAACTTTTTCCCCTGCTTCCCACCTCATAATTACACTCTGTTTTTATATAACACTTTTCATCATCAGAGCAATAATGTCTTCAGGGTGGACATTTACTGGGGATTATTGACTAGCCGAAGGTTAACAATTTTCTGCTGCACCTCAAACCAGCAGTTCCTCCCTACTTCTCAGTAACTCTTTAAAAAGAGTTTATCAAGATTCCGAATAGAAGAGTAGAAGACTAACTGTGAGTTTTGTACACTACGGATATCTTAGAAGAAGCATGACAGAGAGAGATGAAAAATGTCTTTAGCTGCAAGAAAAAGATGCAACACGTGGAATTCAGTATTTGCTTGCTTATGACTATGATTTACTGTCAACATGGCAAAAATCACCCATGCTAGCAATCACTCTAGTCACTTCTGGCTTCTCAGAGAAACCACAGGGCAATTGCAGGGGACAGCAGGTAAGTGAATTTACCATGATGTGAGAGAATGCTTTGCCTTCTTGTCCAGAACGCTCAAGGAAAAATCCAGGTTTCACAATATGCAGATGATCTGTGAATTTAAAGTGTGGAAAGCCATTTGCTCCCCTACACTGGCTCAGCTGTCAGAAGGCATCCTTTGAGAGTTTCCTGGTGGGGAAAAAATTAATAGCCTTTTGCAGAAAACAGTGTTAAGGCAGGAGACGAGAGTCAGGACTCTCAGAAATCTGTGGGAACGGTGGGTCTGGCCCTTTTTGAGAACCAGTGTAAAGAAGGGCATGTGAGGACACACAACTTATTTTCTTCATTATTTTGAGCTCTGCTTCCTATATTTCCCTCTGCACTTTGGTGTTAGAAACTGGCTCTCTGCCCACAAGGTGGGTGAGGTATTCTGAGAGAGCCCATTTGGCATGATAGACCTAGAGTCTCCTTTAAAGGAAGGAGCCCTAACTCTCTTGAAGAGCTACTTTCAGAAACACAAAACCTATCAGAACACATGTGAAGATCAGCTGAGCCACTCAATTCTATCTAATCTGCTTCTTCCTAACTGTAATCTCTTCTCGGAAATGTTAGTTCAAATGGGTGAGACATTTCAGGCCAAGTGAGAAGAGGTATACTTGTGTCTCCAGTTTGCTATGGTGCCACTTTTTACCTTGTGAAGCCTTGTGCACGAAACTCATGTCTTGCAGAAGGTCAGTAAAAAAGTCATAGGTCCCTACCATTTAAGTCCTCAAAACAAGAATTCACTGGCACACTAGTTTCTTCTGTCTGTATGTGCAGAGGCCGTCTTTGCTCCATAAGAAAAATCCAGTATATTCCATATCAATATCAAAAGGTTCAAGAAAAGTCATTCTTGACTGTAGCACTTAGAATTACTTCTTTTCTTTAAAATTTATTTATCAAAACACCTAGAAATAAAGAAATGAAGCAATAAAACTAGTGAGAATACTTTAGTTAGGGAGAGACTATATAAATACTTATTTTTCTACATATATGTATCTTTACCTGTATTCATATCTCTATGACATACATGCACACATACACCACACACATCACCATATTCTGTTTCCTTCTATGAACTCCTCAGAGATTTTAAAATTTATTTAATGAAATTGAATTGTTCCTTCAAATATTTTTGAGACTGTCTTATCTTCAATGAATTTCTGATGGAACTAGTGGCCGCTATTATCTTCCTCAGAGCTCCCATGACTAGAGTTTATTTTTGGACAAAGGTGTTCTCAGAGTCAGGAGAGGGGTCCAGTACTTCTGGATCATAGTTTTCACACTAAAACGAGGACAAGATTTTGGGTTAACAGCTGTGCTACAATTTCCCATCTCCAAAAAGGGAAATGTTGCACTTGTACTTCTTGCAGTGTTGTAGAAGCATCCTTGAACATTAGCACTTCAGTTATTCCCTCCAAAACAAAGCAGAAACAGCAATGGGATCACTTCTATCAGGAACTAAGTAGCAGCCTCACAGAGATGTCAAACAGTCCTTCAGAGAGCACACAGCAGTCCAAGTACAGTATAATCAGTACTTCAGGTTCAATGGCTTGGGAAGAAACATGTTGCATAATTAGGTGAGCATAAGTGGTGAGGTTCAGCGGTGAGTGGCAGTGAAAGCCTTTTGGATTATGAGTTCTTTTAGAGCAGTCAGAACTATTTATTTAAATTGTTGATCTTGTGTGGTTGATTTTCAATATTATTGTCACTGAAGCAGCATTGAATTATAGAGTGTCATAGGTCGAATATGAGAGCAGAGGTATCAGATGATCTGACAGATAAGAAACATTTCTGCAGTAGAGTAACAGAAAAAATAAAAGCTAGTCACATCAGGAAGGTTGCTCAGAACTGAGCTTAACTTTATGAAGATCAGTCTGAAAGTTGTGATAACAAATAACCAAGTATTAATCTTATTTACGTGACTCATTCAACTGCAGCACCTTGAGTCACCAGTGAAAGATCAGGTACTAACATACAATAAAGGCATAGGGTGAGACTGAAATTACCCCTTCCAGGACCTTATACAAGAGCTAAACAAGACTGAGGCACAAAGGGATTGATTCAGAATCCCAGTTCCCCATTGCTGGGTACAAGACGCTGGGTACAATTCAGCTTCCGAGCTTTGGATCACAAAGTTCCCTAAAATTCCCCCACTGCTACAGGAGCTTTATGATTCTGGGGGCAGGCACTTGCCTCCAGGCCAAGCTCACTGAACTTTGGAGACATCTGTGCTCTGCCTGAGAACCATAATGGGGCTGATCTTGCAGTGTCTACAGATCCTAATGTGCCCCAAGAGATTCAGGCCTGTACAAAGGATGCTAGGTGGGGTGGAGTGGGTGATTTCTTAACTCACTGAGCACACAAAGAAATAGAAGGATAGAACGTATAGAAGCATACGTGAGCATAGAAGGATAAAACGTATGGTTTGCAGACACCTTAGTTCGTTGATAAACTGGCAGCAGCAGAAGTGATGCAAATAATCCTCTCAACTGGAGAATTAGGAAATTCAGTGGGGAGGAAGGCAATTGTAGTCCTGCATTGTGCCCCCCAGAGGCGAGTCCAGTTGAAGATGATGGCATTCATGCCAGCAGTTTACCGCTCATAATCTGCGATGGTCAAGCTGATAGCCAAATAGTTGAAAAAGATTCTTTTAAGGAGTGAGAGGAGAAATCATGCTTTGACAGAACTAAAGACTGGCCTATTCAAACTAGAAACAGAAACAAACGCAGATAACTTCTGTGAAATTCAGATGAAAAAATCTGAGGAATTAGAATGTGCTGAAAAAAGGCCTGCTGGGGACAGTTTGCTAGTAACCTGTGACTATACTATTCCTATGAACCTTGCAGAACCTTACAAGCAATTCAGAATTAGCATTAACAGAGGCTATTTTGGGTCATGGAGGGTTTTCAATTGTGAGGTATTTCCGATTTTTCTGTTCCTCTTTTTCTCTTGATGCTTTCTGATCCTCAGCTGCAATGCAGAAAGCCTGACACGGCAGTGAGGTCAGCTTCAGCAGGTAAGATCAAAGCCCAAAGGCAGGCACAGCCTCACACTGTGCTCTCCGGCCAACCCATTTTCATTAATGGAGGCGCAATCCAAAGATTGCTGCAATTCTTGGCACACAGGTAGTTGTGGGACTAAATCCCTCCATACTGGTTTTTGCAGAAACACAATAGGGATCTCTGCTCCTTGCTCTGGCCTGTCATCTTTTCAGTGATGGCAAGTAACAAAAAAGAAAAGTGTGTGTGTGGGGGGGGAGAGCACCACATTCTGCAGTAGGTGGATGGGGTCACGGCGCGTGTGCATGGCCCGAGTGGCAGTGTGCAGTCTACGCCTGAAGCAATGTGCACTTACAATTAGTTGAATTTCACTGTGTTGGAGATGGAAGCTGACAGGCCACCACACAAAACCTCCCTGCAGCCAGACTCATGCTGAGATCCAGAGCGGAAAAGGATTTTAACTGAAAGGCTTTGAAGGCTTTAAATATGGAGGCAGTGAATTCATGCACTGTTTACCTTTGCAGGCCTGGCTTTGACTCTGTCTTTCATTTTGTTTTAATGAAGTAGGTGGTCTCATGTAATTCCCAATTACCGCAAAACTCCAATGCCCTAACCCCCATAGCTTACAAGTTATGAATATTCACTGAGGCTCACCCAAATTCTGAAGAGCTGACAATATTGCAATATTTAGACATAAACAGCTCAAACCAGGTGTATCTTCACAGAACTGTCTATTACAGGCACGTAACAGCTTCTGAAGAAGGATGTGCTGGTGACTCCACTGGGACACTGAATTCAATGGACCAGAGGTCTGAGCCACTGTGGAAATGTCTCTGTTTCCAACTGAAACAGCATTCTGCCATTTGCAGCCTATTTATTCCAGTACTGATCTAACTTATGAATAGATCAAATTATTCAGAGAAACGTCAGAAACCTCACAGGTGCAATTCACCTCTGGATGATGTTTCTATCTGTCTCTGAACATTTTTTTCTGGTTTGTAGTCTGAGAGATGAAGAATAGCATATAATATACACTGCATATTTTAGTTTACTCATTGAGGATATCTGAATGACATTCCTCTTAATATAAATCCTCACCCTTTTGTGAATTACAGACCTTACATCCCACAGCCTACTGTGGAGATGGGCTCATCCTACAGACTCTAAAAAAAAAAAAAATCCTGGCTCTGTCATTTCACTTCCTTGCCCATGGCAGGACATTCATTCCAACTCTTTATCCACGGCAGCAAAATTAACCTTGCACCTACCCTACTGGTAAATCTCTAAACAAAGTAAGCTTAACTTCGTTTAAACAGAGGAAGGATCCTAGAAAGTAAAATATTTCAGCCAAAGCCCAGATAGCTCAGTTGTCATCCCATGTACTTCTGACTTGCAGTCCTTTAAGTGCTTGCTTTTCATCCTCCTGCCTAAGGACGGATTCAGGCTCAGGTGGGACCAGTGCCTACTAAACCATTACCTCTTCCTATGGCCTCCCAGCTAGCAGGCAAGCAACAGCTTTCTTTTAGATTTTGGACACACCCTGAGAACTCCCACTCTTGAGACTGTGAACTACATGGGAATTCAGTATGCACAGAAAGCTTCGCTTGTGGTCCATATTCATTAGTGTCCAGACTGAAGTTGTTGAAAGTTTCCAGTTTTCTTTTCTTGACAGAAATATGGGAAATCATCAGTGAAAACTGAAAAGGACTATGTTCCATACAGATATATCACTTATTTCTCTCCAGCACTGGAGAAATTTAGTAGAAATTACATATGCCAGTGAGGACCGCTTCAAGCCTTCCACATGGATTGCCTCTAGCCACAGTCCATCTGATGATGGAAAGGGAATTGTGGGAACTCACATGAGGGACAACCATGTCTTTTTTTGGAATCTACTTTGAGAACTGAGGTGCTGCTTTCCTTAGTACCTAGTCTGCCAATTAATAGTGATGCTTGATGTGGGTGATGAAAAGGACATTTGTGTATATGTGAGAGGAGCATGTATGGTAAAGACTTATTTGCACAAGGCACGATGTGCAAAAGACAGATGCCTCCTACTTTTTTAAGGCTTCTTTCGTTCCTTGTCCATATCTCATGTATCTATGTCTCACAGCTGTACTAGCACGCATTCCTCTTGTGAAGTGCAATGTTGGGAGAAGCTCATTCAGATGTCAGGTAATCCATGTGCAATGTGGATCCTTCCACTTGGAGATTGCCTGATGGGAACTCACCCTCTTAATACATCTGTATATATCCCTGAAAGGGGAAACAGATACTTACAAGGTGCATTTCCCCACTTTTTGAGGTTTCGTTTCACAGCTTTGCTGGCAGTTCTGACATCCTTCACTGTTTTCCTTCTTATCTGCAGTGGGGCAGGCACAGATTTACCTTGTGGAAAACATCACTGGCCAGCACCATGTGGGCAGGCTTTGGAGCACCTGTTGGTGCCCCAGTTAGCCAGACCATCCTGGCATCTCTGATGTCCCATGGCAAAATCACCATTCCCAGGAGGCGTCTGAGGGACACAAAATATGTGGCTGTGGCTTACAGTGTAACTGAAAGGCCTCCTCATAATATCCTCTTCTTAATACTTTATCTCCTCACAACAGGGGAGGTATTAGTTGCTTAGAGAAACACTGATCAAATTAAAGATTAAAGCTGTCCTCTCCAGGGCATTATTTTTTATTAAGCTCTCGAAGTTCCTCTTTTATTTCTTTCTGTATTATTTTAACATCTTAGATTCAGCTCACTGTGTCAGGTCCCCCCTCACATAAGCTTACTAAAGATCTTTGGACATAGCCGCATGTCAGCCCTGATGTCCCTCCGCTGACATCAGTCAAAGTTGGACTTAGGCCTTGGTCCTGTTTTGCAGGCAGAATTTTAACTATAGACCATTAGGCCCCGGGGAGTGGGCTTGATAGCCTGACAGGTCCTTTCAGGGCCCCATGCTTACACCAACATTCTCCTGAGGCCACCAATAAACAATGGTATCCACCTGCAGAGCACTGCAGGCCTGGGGCCTTACTACCCCTCAGCCCTCCCCAAGATCTGTGTTGACAAGAGGTCTTTACCACTTCAGAGGACTCCCCTTTGCCCTGAAGTCTTTTGTTGGCTCAAAGAGCAGATGTGGTGCAGGCAACAGCAGTGCCAGCTTCCCCCAGCACTCACCTGGAGGGAGCAGCTGAACAAGAGGAGGAGGTGGTTCAGCCCTACTGGCTTTTCTGTTCTTCAGCCTTTTAGCTGATCTGGCCTCAAAAAAACACCAATTACTGCCACCTGTAGCAATGGCCTTGATGATGGGGAGAGCTGTCAGCTGGGAAGTGGACTTACACAACTAGTTCACTTCACATAGGTCAGCAAACAGCCATCAGATTAAAATGATTTTTGTTCGCTATCGACCTGGGCTCGATTGGAACCAGTGACCCGGAGATGAAAGGCTCAGAAAGAAGGGTTTCTATCTGGTGTATGGTCACACATCACTTCTGTCTCCATCTCACTCATTTTCTTGTCCAAAACGCTTTCTTTTCTTTTTCTTTTCTCCACCCAAAAAATTAGAAATCCATCCTCTACTCTTTTAATTGCAATGCACCATATGGGGATCTGTTGAGGTTTTGTTAAGGCTTCAGTAATCTATTAGTCATTCCCCCCTTTGTGTTACAAAAGATCTATCCTTCAAGAGGCATGTATTGATTTCAGCATTTCTGCAGCTTGTTTGAATTTGGAGGGTACTTGGTGAAGTAAAGCAGAGCCTAGTTCAAAATCAACAACGGCAGCAAAACAGCATGAACAAGAATCAGTCTTAGACACTTCAACACGCAAACTATACAAGGAAAAGTTAAATGAACAGGACAGGAGATATGCTAGTAGCCCAGACCTTCTTTTTTTTGGTGAATAAAGCAATGTTCTCTTGGATCTGAAATGTCTCTCTCCATTTTTAAAATATGGACAACTCTTTATCTTATCACACCACTCTCTCATTTTTTGTTCCTTAGCACCTCCCCCCCCAACATATAAATGAAGCTTCTAACCTGTTTTTGTTAGAAAAAAGAACATATGCTGGGAAATGAATATGCTTAACAATTTTTTTTTGTGACACTATACTGTTCCAGACCTTCTTCATTTATTCTTTGTCAGTGAGAGCTTCCCTCTCATCTATGCTTAAGTCCCACTGTAATAATAGGAGCCTCAACATTCTCTGAATTGTTGCTTGTGAAATTCACAAGATGCTCACAAATCTTAGTTTTATATGGATAGGTTTTTTTTCTTTCTATGTCAGGGACAAAACAAATAATGGGACTCGAGTAAAATTTTAGAGCTGATAAAAGTGATGCCAATAAAGACATGGAACTCTGAAACAGTTCTCCTTGCCATGATCATGATATTTATACCCATTTTTTAAGAATGGCAAAGAATATCTACATAAAAATGCTACATTCTCTCTTCTCCTAAATGAATAGTGCAAATATGGTAGCACACTACTTAAATCAATGTAATTTTCAGGCATTCAGAACAAGGCATTTTTCTAGGACCATATTCCCCTGTAAAATTCATTATCTGTGATAAACTATTCATTTTGATTAAACCTGTAATCTGTCCCCTAAAACACTGGTTATTATCATCCTTGCTACAGTTCAGCAGTACCATCATCATCCTCACCACCATCATTACCATATGAATCACTGGTAATAACTGATTTTGTTGGGATAATTGCTTCTTTGTCATGTCTGCAGTTGCATTTCCAGCACACGTTGAGAACCAGGAATGGGCAGCAGTTAATTCCTCCAGACACTTTCTTTTAACCCACAGAAATCTGCTGGCGCTAGCCCTTATTCTGAAGCTTTCAGCATTTACAAGCTGGAGCTTGCTAACACGCTGATCTTTGGGTCTTTAGAGGGAGAATTCTTTCTCTTTTGTGGAGAGTGAGCCCTTTGCATTCAGGTAGTAATACTGAAAACACAGAAAAATAGTCCTGGAAGGCACCCTGGCAGGTCTTCAAGTCCACAGCACTGCACCAAGGCAGAATCATCCCCCCCTCACCCCCCCGATATATATTTTCTATCTGCTTCTTTCAGACTTTTAGTGACACATCCTGCAACCACTCTTAGTGATCCAGTTGGGTGCTTCACTGTCACAACTGTCAGAAAGTTTTCCTAATGTCTGAATAAGCTCCTGACTTGTGGTTAAGGACAGCAGGTTACTCTCTTCATTACTGGAGACCTCTTGCGTATTTGAAGACTCTCATCCTAGTGCCAATCAGACTTTTCTGAATGTGACCAGCTGAAATTGTTCAGCCCTCTCTCATGTTCTTTGGGTTTCCTCCAATTTCTGTGCTTGCTACATCTTGCTTCAACAGCTACACTCAAATTTGCACAGAGCACCAATGGTGAGCTAAGTACAGGACTGTTATACACTGACAATACCTGCTGTAAAGTCAATATATATGTACAACATAGAAGATAGATTATAAAATTACATGCATTTATGAAAATAGAGTATCTTCTTATACAAGCCAAATTAATACAGCAGTGGCATCATTCATTCAGAGCATACAACAACTGCAGTCTGGCACAGTCCTGGCATGGGGCTGGTACCTGTGGCTTTACCAGTTGTTTTTCTTGGGAAGAACACTATTCTGCCCTTGAAAAACTGCTAGACTGGATATTTTTGCCTCTTTCCTGGAGAAGTCGCTTCCAGATTAGAAGATTTTGACCTGTTTTTGTCTAACTAGAACAAATTCTAGAAACAAGATTTTTTCTTATGAATTGTACAGCAATACTTTTGGCTGAGAGGTCTTATGCAATGGACTTTTGAGTGTTTTCTGCCCATCTCTTGTGCACACATGAGTATACAGAATACCTTTTTGTATGGTGCTGTGTGATAATCTGCTTGTTCAGTGAGGTAACTGGACCCATGGCAGCTCCAAAGTGAAATCTGTAGCTACAGGGATGTTGAGCCTTTGCTATGCAGTCCTGTTGACAGATGCAGGAGAAACCACCTTGGATCCATGCAGCACTAATACAGCTCCACGGCCGCTAGAACAAAGTTTCCTTGGTTTTGACTGGGGTGGAAAGAGTTTGTGCTTGCCTGGAGTGTGGGCAGAGCGAGCTTGTGTCAGCCTACAAAGGTTTTTGCAGCCAAACCCTAAGACAGTGATGCAGAGTCTAGGCATTTCTTTAATATGTTCTGATTCATTTCAAAAACTCTGTCCCCTGGAGCTTTTATGAAATACTGCCTAACCAGTTGTTTTCCAGCCTGAGTGCAGTACACCATCGGCTGTCCAAAGAGCTAGTTTAGGGAACAATAGTCCCTTTGGCATGCATTGAGCTAAAAGGTGAATGTTTAAGGTTATCTCATGACAGACAGAAATGTGAATGCCTGTCATAGGTCTCTGATCCAGAAAGCCTGATAACTTCCACACTGAGAAAATCTCCCAACTCTGCATTACTTCTTCTCCAACCAGTAGCTTGTTTGCAAGACCACAAAATCTGGTATTGTTCAACAGAGTGCTGATGCCTAAATATAATGGGTCCACAAATAGGACTCTGTAATGCTACAGAAACATTAACAACACAGGAGGCAGTGCACAACACAACTAGTGATGGAGTATTTCAAACTTGTAAAAGTGTTTATTGCTAGATGTTGGGCAATTCTTTGAAAAATGTACACATATCACCACTGTCTCTTTATTGTTGTGTTTAGTTCCCTTGCTGGCTTATTTTTAGGCACAGATTCTGTCTAGAAGCTATTTTGGGTAAACCAGGGATTGCATGGTATGTTGACCAAAGCAAATTGTGTGACTGCTGGTAAATGGAAACTGTAGTTTTGTTCAGCTTTCCTGACTATCTGCTGTGACAGGAAGCTCACTGTCTCTGGCTGAAACATTAAGAATAAAAAAGATGTATAATAATAATAATAGAAAATATTATTACATAACTAATACATACAACTATAGCCATTTTCCCCTCATTGATTTGCAAGAATAATTGTCTTCATCCCTTTTTATAATACTAAGTTGGGTTGCAGATTTTTACGGTAAGAGGCATTATTGCTGAACAATGTGGTGACTCTGCTTAAAGCCTAATAGTTTCCTCTAAAGGATATAATCAGGGACGAAATTTAGAAAATTGGTAAGGGAAAGCCAAAATTCAGTAAATTGGTATCTGGAATGGCTAAAGACAATGAAAAGGAATTTTTCAGCTATAGTAGGAACAAAAGAAATTCTGTTGATGTGATAGAAATGTTAGGAGATGAAGATTACAAAAATGGATTACTTGGATGTGGAAAAATAGGTATTTCACAGCTTTTTTTTTTCTTTGCTTGATGTACTCCTATTTTCACACAAGTTCCTTTCAGACATTGAGTTACTGAAAGAGAAACAAGGCAACATCTTTCAGTAATAGTCATTTATGAAACATCAGGGATCAGTAACTTACACACAGAAATTCAGAAACCACCGACTGACAAAATCTTCAGTTTGTTGACATTCAGTTTAAATTCACCTCAGAGCTGGATACTTCAGCTGTAAGGAGTGCAAAATATTCAAAGAGAGCACGTAGGATGATTCAAGAAACAGTGACCCAATTAGCCTACCATTTATCTAAGGGGAAATAATGCTTAGACTGGTAAAGATTTTAATCAATAAAGAATTAGATGATGGAAATATTTTTTGGATTAATGACACCAAAGAAAGGTGAACTTGCCAGATAATTGTCAACCCCTTTAATGAGATTTGAAGTTCAACTTTTAATGATAACTATGGAAATATAATATACTTCATATGGCATTGATGCTATGGGACACTAAATAAGACTGAAATCCTTTAAAATATCACAATAGATCATGTTATAAACAGATTAATAGCTATATATTGGCATGTATGGAAAAGAAGGTGTCCCTGGGTAATTATCTTTCAACGAGATTGTTCCTAGTGTGTTTAAAAACAGCCAGATGCAAGCCTCATCCTGCTCATCTTGGAGTAAAAAATTGCCCTTCTAAATATAAATCTACATAAAAAGATTAGTAGACTGCTTGAGGACACAGCATTTCATATGGAGCAACGTGATCATGTGTCAGACAAACAAAACATCTTTAAAACTGCAAAATGGTGCATACTTAGGAGCAAAGTAGGTGGGCCACTCCTGGAAAAAGCAGGTTTGCCTCCTGGAATATGCCAATTTTGGAAAGGGGTGACACTTACAGTGGACAAGCTGCTTGAGCTATGGCAAAGGGTTCAAAGCAGTCCTTGGGTGCCTGCACAAGATTTGCAAGTGACAGTAGTCAATCTTCACTTAATAGCCCCGAAAGATCAAGGAAGTGGTTTCAGTGAACACCTTAAGGAGTTCAATCAGTTTATACTGTCAAAAAAATTACATACAGACACAAGTTTGTGAAGAAATCTACATACTTTTACAAGGTGAAAATGTCAGATTCAGAAAGGCCAAATCAGGCAAAAATGGACATGGAAGCAAGACCCACTCAAATGAAAAATTAGGTACACATTTTTGAAACTTAAAGTCATTAAAATACTGGCACGAACTACCACAGGAGGTAGCAGTTTCTTTTTCTTTTTTTTTAAATTTCTACTCATTAAAGCAGGATGGATGATCTGTTTTAATCAAGTACAGGTAATTAGGCTCAATATGGGAATAACTGGGAAAAATATGATGGCATATGGTATGCAGAAAGTCAGAGCAGATGATCTGAAAATCCCTGTGGTCTTTGACTCTGTGCAATTATGAAATCTGTCTGATCAAATTTAGTGCTAGCAAAGTGCAGACCTCCAAATCTAGGCTTGGCCCAGGACTGTCTTTAATGTCTTTGGACCCAGGCAGATCAGCCTGGTGTTACTGTAGGTGTCGCAAGTGAATGGACTCGGTGAAGTAATGGAATGTTGAAACTGTACAAGTTTACAGTATCTACCAGCTGTGATTGGGTCTGGGGAGGTTGAAGTAGGAGGTAGGCAGCAAAGGATGTTTACCTTTTGGCAGTGACTGTATACAGATACACTGTATACACTGGTAGGCCAAATCTAGAAATTAGCAAGATCAGTGGGAGGATTCTCACTGATTTAAGTTGATTTAGGATTATGTCAAACCAGGGTGATGATATTTCCACTTACTTAAATAGGGACGATTCAAACCCAGAGGAAGTGATAAAGGGTTTAATATACATACTATACACATGCTGCTAATGGAAGTTGATGGTGCATTCATTCTAATTCAGCAGCTATTACCTGCTGAACGCTCCTCTCTGACACGTCAGACACATTAGGCTTTAAAGTATTTACCATATTGTAGACTCATAGATTGCAGTGTCATCTTTGCTGTTACCTGTGACACAGATTCCAGCCTTTGATTACAAAAAAGCTGTGGGGGAAAATACCATAAAACTAAAGGGCGCTTAGGGTCAGGCCCAAGCTAACAGGAGGCACAAACCACCAAGCCCGGACTGACACGCAGGCCCCTCCCTCCTCCCCTTGATGCCATATAGCAAATAGCCTTACAACTTATGCTGGCACCAGGACTGTCTCCTTCCATCCGAATGACACTCCAGCACATGGTGTGGTGTTGAGTCAAGCTGCCCTCTCCAGGACTTGCCAGCAACACTCCCTTCTCCTTCATTTTTCATCCAAGGAACGTATTAAAACTAATCAAAGCCATCTCCTTTAGCAGGCACTCTGTCTGAAACTTAAAAAAAAAATGAATGAGTTAAAGACAGGACATCAGACACGATGTTGAATTTCCTGTCTTTTATGGTCAGTATCTTACAACACTCAGACATTATTTCCAGGCTGTAATGGAGAATGATATGGATTTGTATTTATTAATGATTTTAGTGAATGTGGGGGCTCGTTATTCTTGTGTGCAGTTTTGCTTTTTAGGATTTTTTTTTCATGTTCTGTTGTTCTTGCTGCTGCAAACACTTGTGCCTGGAGAAAAAAAGAATTAAATCGGGGGAAGAAAATAGATCAGCCTCTATCAATTGGCCTGTTCAGCAAAGAAGGAATAGATTTTACTCTAATCTGTACCATTAGCATAACAAGAGAAATGCTGGAGCAGTTGTTAATAACAGCAAAGAGGTTGTTTAAGTCAAGCATGTGTTTCAGCTCCACGGGCTGATTAATCTTGTCACCATTTTT
>VZRQ01006258.1:2634792-2645519 GCA_013397975.1 Machaerirhynchus nigripectus
TTCTCCATGCGAATGAACCTGTTCAGATTTTGTAGCCATTGTGGAGACTAGATTCTAAGTCCAGAGGTCCAGCTCTAGACAGTCTGTGCTTCCCCAAGCTGATCTCATTTTAGTGGTAGAAAAGCTGTGAGTTACCCAGACACGGTTTTCCTTATGTTTCTGCTTGTAGAAAAAGGATTTCAGACTGCAGAGAGGGCCTTGATCATGGATTCAGTAATGTGTTTTAAATGCAGCAACTCAGCAGATCTGTTGTCTAACATCACACTTGGCTTAGCCTGTAAAGTGCCCATATTCACCCCAACCTTGTACATGCACAGAGAGAACATAAACCACTTTTGAATCAGAACTCCTCATTTAAATTTATGATAAAACTGAAAATGAACCTTAACTAACTTGCAAATGTGTGAAGGCAAGGTGAACTGGTGCTAAAGAGAGTAGTCTGCACAGTACTTCTTGTTTATGTTCCTTCCATGCTAGTACTGCACTTGGCCTTATTAGAGCTGGCAGTGTAAAAAGACTGTTGAAATAGCACAAGTCCCCACTTAAAATAGGAGTCACAGAGATTAAATGCCACAATTTTTCCTTTCCTCAGTATATTTCTCCCCAAAAATGTAATACAGGTCATGCAAAATATAATATGAATCAGACTAATAGAAACAGTAGTATGTAGTCTTGTAGATGCTTCTCTGATACTTGCTTTGACACCATGTGCTGTATTGCACTGCCTGACAGTTCCTTGAGACTAGGCAGAAGGAGAGATGATGATTTGGGGAGTGGGGGGGCTTAGTTTTAAAAGCCTTCTTCACAAGTTCCATAGTTGTTTTTTCCTCCTCTCTCTCTACAGTGTTTTGGTCAGCACTAAAATGGATTTTAAAATTCAGCTAATTATCATTACTATTTCCAGAATCAGGCACCCTGCTTACTTTAACTACTATGAAATTTTGTAAGTGCCTCTGAGGGGATTTAGGTGTGATTTTATGTGTAGTAAGTAGCTCCAAATTAATGAAAAGTTAAAAAGAAGAGGAAAAAAGGAAGATAAAAGATGCATGAATGCATTTGGGGAGATAAAACATCACTTGTGATTTATGTATTATAGGGAGAGATATTTACAGTGCTTATGTGGATATAGAAATTGCCATAAATACATACGTAAGTAATAACTATATTATTTGAAAATCCACAGTGTTAGAGATTATTCGGGGGAAATGGGAGTGACGCATACATGTGAGAGGTGTGATGTTTATTTTCGTAGCACAGGTTCTCTACCTGAAGATGTATGCGAACAGAACTGACTTAAAAAATCCAACTGCTAGGAACCTGGTCTTTTAAGTGGGTTTTGGTCAGAAGGTACGTAAGGGCAATAACTTCACAGAATTGTAAACATGGTTTTACTAGTAACATCTGTTGCGTTTTCTTTCTCCTTGCCCCATAGTGGGCTATTCTGAGCTGACACCAAGGATATTGTCGTGAGTTAAAAGTGGCTCTCTGGAGACGGGACCGTTCTGCGCTTCCAGTCTCGTACTCTGAAAGTTCCCAGGAGAAGCGCTTGACACACTAGCTGTTTGACAGAAGGACAAGGCAAGATGACAGCTTGGGACGCCTATGTCCATCAGAAGTCTCAGTCTGTATCCGACTAGCAGAGGGTATTTAGAGATCAGACACATAAATAATAGCATTCACACACATTTGGTTACAATGCTTAATAGCCGTATCAGGAATCAGGAGAAAAAACAATGCATCCTTTATAGTATTTTTAAAGCAATTAAAACTGCTAGTTGGGACATTTTTTGCTTTTTGTATCTTTGTTTGTTTTTAAACCTTGACTTAATGCCAAACTGTCATTATTTTAAAAGCAAAAAAAAACCCCCCAAACGAAAACAACCTAACCAAAAATAAAAAAGCATCATTTTCCCATCCATTGCAAGCTCTGAAACTTTTCCTACCAAAAATGGTCCAGCCTGTTTCTTTTTATTTTAATGGTTTGATGCATAGGAAAAGGGTTAACTGCATAACTCAATCACACAATATCTTAGATTACAGATAGCCTGCAAGAAAAGGTTTTGCAGCATGGTAATAACTACCACTGCATCGTGGGAACAGGCTGTGGCAGACAATGATGGAATTGACAATGGTGCATACAAAGGCCACCTTTGGGAGAAACCATATCTCACAGCATGCTGGGAAAAGTGAGAAATAGTAGCAGATGCTGTCAGGACTATAAGCAACAGATGCCTCCTGGCCAGCGTTCAGCCAGTACAACCAGATCACACCATTCATAAGCAGGGAACATTTTTTTTTTCTCCCTCTCTTTGTAGGAGGGAGGTAGCAAATACAAATATTGCAGAGGAATTAAAAACAGCAGATGGTGGCAGCAGGATTTGATGAGATCAGGGTCAGGTATGGGTATACATTTGGTAGTGGCATTAATCATCCTTTCCCTTTGGGAACTGAAAGTTCAGGCCACTAACACAGCATTAAATTGACCACCTTCAGGTTATGTTTTACTTACCCAGTCACCCTCAATACCCCCTTGTCATCCTCCCCCCTCTTGAACAGCATGGCCGCATAGCTCTCTCGTGCAAGGCTCTGGTAGATTTAAGAGAGTTTAAAAGAACATATGTTCAATATTTGGTTAATTCAATTTGTGCTTAAATCATTAATAAGCCAGCCAATCCCGAACAGGAAACGTTAAAAGCCTCCTATTAAACCCACTGCATTATCTCTCTCTCTCTCTCTCTCTCTCCCTCTCTCTCTCTCTCTCCCTCTCTCTCATGCCAAGCTGGTTGTTTTCACCTACAAATGCTCTCTGTTTATTATCCGCTTGAATATATTTGGTCACCTTTCATCTTCCATGTATTGCTCGAAACATTTAGCTTATAGCTCCCGTCGTAAATGCTCCAAAGGAAATGAGGAGGTAAATAATACAGCTCCCTTGGAAAAACAAAGTTGGAAGTGTAAATGAGCTTTCTTGCATGGGTTGCTCAGTGCATTGGGTTCAATACAGTCAGATCATTAAAGGAATGTAAATGCACAGTTCATTTCAGAAAGTGACACAGATTCCTTTTCAGAAGCTTGTTTCAGATTTTAGTTTTAAGAGTGGTTTGAACTCGTTACAGGTCTCTGCGTGAGGACTTGTTAAACCTCTGAGATAATTTTTCAAAACCAAAGTGTATTTTCTCTCAGTCATTGCTCTGTTACTGGAATGTTGAGTAAACAGGATGGTGATGATGGCATAATCATTCCAGCACTAGGGTTGTGGGTTTGTTTGGCAATTAGAAGAACACAGTCCAATAATTAGAGGATCTGCATTCTAGCATTGTCTGTGATGCTGGTTTCCTCACCTTAGGTAGGTGATATTTGATATTTTTTCCATTCCTCAGTTTTCTTTGTTGTGAAATTGACATTTTCATTATACCCGCATCAAAGGAATAGCGTGGATGGTTAAACAAATTATTCTTCATTTGCCCAGTGAGTTTCTGGAGTCTGAAAAACATGCCCAGTGGGCATGTTGTGTCAGATGCCAAAGTCTGACAGTAAGGCACTTGTAATCTGAAACTTTGACACATAAAATGTAGGTTCTGAAATTCAAGGTGCAAGAGAGGTGAGACTTGACTTCCCTTTACTGAATTTCTGTTTTCAAACTCTGGCCCCAGGCTTGTGTGGAGTGTTCTGGGAAGACATCCAGCATTGCTCCAGCACCCTGACTTTCCAGGCCAGTGGACCTTCCTGGCCACCCAAAGCATTGATTCCCTAGAGACGTGACAGGGTATCTGGCAATGAGTTGTGGGTCAAATCAGGTCCTCCAATAAAACCATCAGATTTAACTTGACATGATTTGGTCGATATTTGCTATGTGGATGATAAACTTCCACATCCTCATTAGGGGTTTTTCTTTTAATTTTAGTTCTAAAATTCATCCCATCCATGCTGGGGATAGACTGGAGATTAGGGAGGCACTATTTAATTTATTAATCTGTCTGTTGCTTAAATATGCTGGGATGAGCAAGAATGAAAAAGATATTTTGTGCCCAGCAGGGGAAGAAAAATATTTACCATCTCTTTTTCATATGTTTTTGTTATCCCAGACTGCTATCTTCAGCATCATCAAATTCATTTGCCTCAGGGTCTACTCCTACTAAGGCCAGGTGACTCATCACTACTGAAATGGTAAAAAACCTGAGCTTTCATTATCCAGCATACTCTTCTGCTGTAATTATTTAACAAAAAAAGGGGGAAATCTGTGTTTTCAACAGGAGATTGCACTTGAGATAGATGTTATTTCCTACTTACTTTAGCACACAGAGTACATGAAAAATGAATAGTCTCTTAAAAGGCAAAGGGTGTAAAAGGAGCAGAGGAGAATGATTTTTTTATGCTGAATTGTTTCACAGAGCTGTGGGCCAGATGGGACAACTAGAAAATTTAGTTTGACCTCCTGTTTATCAGAAAAGATTACATTTTTTCCAATTACCTTTCTCTCAAGCCTGGTTCAATGCATGCTTGCCTAAAGCACAGCTTGTGCTCTCCTGATGCACGGGTGATTATCTAATGATGTTTGCAGGTTTGGGATGTTAACAAGTAAAATAAATAAAAAACCAGTAGAGACCTGTATGGATAAAAAGGTTACCTACACGAATGCTATCCAGTCTTTGTTTATGAATGATAAGGCTCTTCTGGGACATTAATGTTCAAGGTATCAGCTGTACTCAAGGTACAGCTACAATATTGAGGGGTTTATGACATATTTTATTATTCTTTTGAGGGTTCTGGCTTTGGCCACTATATTTATGATACTGGTGAAGTTAGGAGAGAGTAGTATTCCATTACTCCATTACTGCTGTGATATCCTGCTATATGGCAGGCTTCTACTGGATCTTATTGGAGGAAGTATTTGTATCACAGTCTGGGCAAGCACTCAGTTTTCAACTACAAGCAGCTAAATGTCTACGGAGTAGCATTATCGAAGAGAGTGCTTTTGCTAGATAGACATGATTCTGCTGACTGAAAGAAACCAAGCAACCATGCTGGCTCTGACACCTTTG
Organism: Machaerirhynchus nigripectus; assembly: GCA_013397975.1. Lineage (NCBI taxonomy): Eukaryota > Metazoa > Chordata > Aves > Passeriformes > Dicruridae > Machaerirhynchus > Machaerirhynchus nigripectus. The sequence goes on from VZRQ01006258.1 coordinate 2,639,835, forward strand.
AAGTTTTGAAATGCATGTGATTTTATTGTACCAAGTGCCAGACTGAAAGTGAATTTTTGTGGAGTGTAAACCAGACCTTTCTTTTCCAGAGGTGGGGATAACATACTAAACTAATCCCTAAACCAGCCACTACAGAGCCCTGTAAATACAAATTTGAATGATGGTGTTTTGGAATCCACGTTGAGTTGTGGAGCCAGCTGTTCGGAGATGGAAAAAAACTTGTCCTGAATCCTGGACTTTGAGGTACTGAAATCTTGAAAACAGGGTCATATATTTGTTTTCCTGAAATAATTTTGCTTGTAATAAAATGACATGCTTAAATGTGTTTACTAAATGATCCTATTCCATATTACCCTTTGATATGATTAGAAAGATGTTCAGTATTAACTATGTGCTACCTGGCCCATAAAAACACATATTGGGGACTGGCAGCAAAGACATTTCCCAGCAGAGAAGGCAGAGCCATGTCCAGGGTGGTGCTGGTGGCCTTTACAGCATAGAGACAGAGATGACACTAGTCCAGGATGTGGGCAAGACAAGACATGTCCATGCTTCAGTCCAACTATGGGGATGCAGCTTTGGAGACTTTGGAGTGACTGCAATGCCCTGTGACTCTGGCAGAGTGAAATCCATGTTGAGATACAGGTATCTAGAGTTACCTCCTCAAAGATCTGGCCTGTCTTTGAGAATACTGAGCTCCATTTAACTTACATAGAGGTTGCTGAAAACTTCTTAGTGCCTCTGTAGATCACATCTTTGATTGAAGTTCTAACAGCTGGATGAATCCCTGACCTCCCACACCTGTCTCAGATGATCAGCAAGATCCATTCTTTTAATTTCCAAATTGAAAGAAAATGGTTTGTTCGAGAACTTTTTTTTTTAATAGCCAATTATGTGTGGTCAACACAATTCTTTTCCCTTGCTCTTTCCACAAAATTTGAAACTCCTGTGATTGCTGGTGAAAGCAAAAATTAAAACCCAGATCTTTTGAAGCCTGACCAAGCTTGTGTATTTGTTTTCCTGCTAGGTTTGGGATAAGTCTTTCCACCCAATAGGAAGTTCTTTTGTTTTAACTTTCTGTCTCGAGGAGCCAATTGTCAAACTTCCCCCAGTGCCCACCAGTTCAGCTGTCATTTGTCCTTTCTTCTGAAATGACTAATTTCCATCACTCCATGTCATCCATGAATGGGAAAGTAATCAGCACCATTTAGAGCGAAAAACCACTTGAGCTGCCAGGATCCTTTTCTCTCTGTCGGCTGATTGTGATTTCATATCTTTTATGTAAAGCAGACTTTCAGAGCTGTTACCTATTTAAGGAATTTTTCAATTAACATTTTTTTTCTTCAAGTGAGACCAGGGCCTTTCGATTCCATCACAAAGGATTGGCTTACTTTTCATATAACACTGTGCTCAGCTCAGTTCCTTCATCCTGAAAGTCTTTTATTTGGCAGTGATAATTTAGTTTAAACCCTCACCAATCAATAGCTGATCAATGCACAGCAGGAGAGGATTTCTATTGAAAACCCATTACACTTCAAGGGACTAAAAATTTCTCATTTGAACAAAAACTCCTCCAAGCGTATTCAAAATCTGTCTAATTGGGTCTTGGTTAAAAACAAAAATAAGCCTAAAAAGGGAAGAAAGTTCCATATGAACATTAAGGAGAGACTGAGGTTAAGGGCTGGTCCTGAAAGGTAATGAGAACCTTTAGTTTTGGAAGAACTTGGTCTATCGGGACATGCCAAGGTTAGGTTCCAATGTTAAAGTGAATATAATGAAAAAGGTCGTATTTATTTTAAAATGTTTGCATTAGGATTTGATTTTTCTGGAGTGTGAATTATATTATTTCTGAATAATAAGTCCTTCATAGTTTTTCTGCCTTTACAGGACAGGGCAAAATTAAATCCCAAACAAGGTGCATAATCCATTGTTGCTGGCTAGTTTTTCTCCTAACCAGGGAGTATCATAATCACAGGGTGTAAATATTGTAAAGCTGGGCTCGGCACTACTTGTGATGTAGAGGTTTGTGCTTTCCTGCAGAATGATCTTCAGCTTTCTCCTGTGCTGTGAACCTCGTGTAACTGACACTGTGGGAAACTTTGTCATCGATTTCTGTGTCATCGCTTCTCTGTCCAGCCAAGATCACAGAACCACACTGATAACAGTTTTACGGTAATTTCTAAGGTTGCTCTGTGAAATGCCCATTGCAAACTCCTGTTTTGGCAGGTGCTGGCGGTATCCTGCTCTGATTTCCCAAAGTTTTGTCTCCATCTCACTTCTACTCATTGCTGTGCTGCTTCTCTCCACTGTCTCAAGCAGATGAGGTGAGATATCTCCACAGCTGCAAGAGCATGTGCTCCTGGCAAAACCAGTAGCTGTATCCATGCCCCAGCTGTGTGACTGCTGCCACAGAGCAGTGGTGGCTGCCTCCTGGCCTCAGAATGAGCAGAGGTACCATGAGTGCACCTGTGCAGGCAGTGCCCCAAGGAAGCCTTCTGCTCAGTGTTACCTCTCTGAACAATATGGGGATCCCCTATTCTACTCCAAGACAGGCTGTGCCCCAAGTCACCTCCCTAGGGAATCAGTAATGGTTGCAGGCTTCTCAGAGGTGGGGGAAGATTGTACTTCTCCATGTGATCTGCAGAGGGAAGGGAACACCTTGATTTCTCATCTTTAACCCCACTGGGCAGCAGATACTTGGGCTCTGGGTTTGCTTTATCCAACCAGATTAACCCAGAGGCCCCACAGAGCACTGGTATCCTCTTTGACCATTCCTGCAGTGGGTCTCCTGGTGTGGGAGACCCCATGTCAACAAAAAGCATTCTCCTCCCAGCTCCCCTCTTGTAATCCATATCTTCTGGAATTACTGATAACTCCAAACTGTGAGACCCACACCAGACTCAGCACTGAGACTTGAATGTCCTTTGTGTCACAGTGCAGTTCAGATTGCCCCTCCTAGTTTGGCATGATCCAGAGATGGATTTAGGCTCGTCTGTGTGGAGTTAATGCCCCAGCTTTCATGCCAGAGGCATCTTTTTGAAGAAGATCCTTTAAATGCCACCAGACAGACGTTAGGTAGAATGAGGAAGCATGGGAAATCTCAGAAGGGATCCTGTTTTGAGACTCCAGTCCCGCCTGCAGATCCTCTTGGACCGAAATAATAGTAGTGTATTAATAATAGCAACAGAAGTAGCAGTTGCACATGATGCCTACTTTTCAGTAATTTACTCAGGAAATCACACTGTAACGCTGGTTCTTGAGCAGTTTTTACAGGAAGTGAGGTTTCACAGGCTGTCATTTTAGTGCTCTTGATCTTCCATGACGCTTTCTCGCCCATTAGCCAAGATTTATTTTGTAGTGTGATGTTTTGCTTTATTTACAGAAGAATTGGGTGCCTTTCTTTCTTTCTTTCTTTCTTTCTTTCTTTCTTTCTCTCTTTCTCTCTTTCTCTCTCTCTCCCTCTCTCCCTCTCTCTTTCTCTCTTTCTCTCTCTTTTTCTCTCTTCTTTAGCACCAATCAAGTAAAGCCACTGACATTTCCAGGAATGCAATCTTCCATATGATATAAAATAATGACTATCAGCATTGTACTCGTCTTTCTATACACGGACAAAATTCCCAATCTAAGCAGCTCCAATGATAATTAAAAAGTAGATGAACAAGCATAAGGAAGAGCATTTATTTTGACAAGACAAAAGTTTTGGCACCTTTACCCGCACTCCCTAATCCGTTAACCCGAGCGCTGGCTTCAGCAGGCTCCTGGGACAAGGTACTATTCAAGAGGGCAGACTGAAAGCCCTTACTTTAGTTCTGAGTAGTTAAAATCCAAAAAGGTGCATTGTGCTGGTAGTCCTTTCATAGCCCCTGCGCCTTTAATGATAGCCATTTCTCCTTATTGAACCCTTTCTACTCCTTTTCTTCTCTGTTCCTCTCTTCTCCTTTAAAGGCTCCTTTGAGTAAGTGCTGTGCCTCTTATTTTTCTTTTCCTTTTCCTGCTTCCTCTTTCTTATTTGTTTAAACCATTCCCTTGTTCATCTCCTCTCATTTTCTTTCTGCCTTTAACCTCCCCATTCAGTGTTATTCTCTGTTGGTTTTTTTTTTCCTGTGTGGGTGTGAGCACATTCTCCTGCCTTATCAGCTCTCTGGCCCTTTCTCTACATCATCTGAGTGGATGCTGGAATGATCTTTAGCCAGAATCTCCCTAGGGGTCTCAGTCCCAGGCTCCAGAGCTTCTGAAATGAGATGGAAAAAGAGAGACACCCTGGCAGCAGCTTGTCCCTAATGGCCAGATGGCCAGCACTCACATTAATACAATATCAGGCATTGCTGTAGTTCTGCCTTGGAAACTGCTTGCCTGTGCTGGCATCTTCTCACACTCCTCTGACAGCCATGCCAGTCCCAGCACCCTCTTGGGAAAAGAAATGGAAATGACCACATAAATACTTTGAATTCAAGTCACTGTGCAACAAGAATCATCTAATATTTTCATGCGTGAATGTTTACGTTATCCCCTCCCCCTGCACACCCTCCCTTCTGTTCCCCTCCACTTCCATTATACATTGTCCTTTCCTGTATGTTTTGCTGATACTGAATTCAGCTCCCTTGCAGCCTGGGACTCATGTTTTTGAATTTACCCTAGCTTTCATGTGTACATCCTTTCACACTGTGCTTTGTCGGGTGGGACACCAGAAACCGATTGCACGTGTCAGGGCTGGAAGCAGTCAACTATCTACAAAGGAACAGTCAGTTGTTAATGTTTGGCTGCGGTGAGATGGAGGAACAAGCAGGCAGTACCTTTTTTTTTTGTTGCCTTTTTTTCATGACCTTGTAATACCGTGGGGCTTTGCTTTGTGTCATGCCATTCCCAGAAAAATACAGATGTGAAATAGAGAGTTTTGTGGCTGATGGCAGATCAGAGGAGGCAGAGATGGAAAAAATGCTGTCGAGTGCATCTGCGCTCACAACTTCCTTGTCCCACCAGGAGTGCATGATTCAGCCTACCTCCAGGGCTGGAGCTGCCCCTCTGGGTCCAGCTTAAAAAACAGTGCTGAACATTGTACAGCCTGAGCAGGGCTGCCTGTAGGGCTCTTTTTCCTGGCCTTTGATGGGGTACGTTTTGGTTCAGCTTTGGCTCTTGTGAGCCCAGACTTGGCCTGCTGTAAAGAAACATGTGTTTGGTGTCACTTGAATGTCCAAGCTGCAGTTGCTCACCCCAGTGTGTCAGCTTGTCTGTGTGCAGCAACCTCCATCCTGTGTGCCAAAGGAGGAGAGTTACCTGCCTGTGTGGGAACACTGTCCTCTCCCATGTAGCCTAGAACTTTCCACACTCACGATGGGTGGGCAGCCCAAGCGTGTAGGAACACCTAACACCTGAGTGCAGCATCAAAGCATAAACCACTGAGCAGAGAGGCACATTTTAATTCCTCCAGAATTAAATTCCTCCACAGAGGAGCTGTGCATGGAGTCCCTCATTCCTGCTGGTAAGGGACTGCTCAGGTGGACATTCCCCTGCTGGTGTGAATAGGGGCACCACCCAGTGCTATGCATGCAGCTTTGTTTGCTTTTTAACCTCTGCTTGTCTCTTGCTTGTCTGTCTCCCTGACAGCTTTCTAATCTTTCCTGGTTTTCTTTTAGCTTGAGTGGAAAGGGGAGGGAGACTTAATCCTGTACTGCTTTTTTTTTTTTT